>BSBK01004290.1:0-502500 GCA_027943335.1 Chamaecyparis obtusa | reverse complement strand
TACACCTTGTTGAAAAAGATTCTGATTTTCATCTAGGGGAGGATTTTCATTTTTAATTACATGAGGATTTTCACTTTCACCAACAAAAGGATTTTCATTTTCAACATGGGGAGTATTTTCATTTTCATTAAGAACTATGTTAGGAATTGAATCAATTTCAACACTAGTATATGTTGTAAATAGTTTCACAGAGTTCATGTTTAATAGGTTGTAAGTTGCATTTTGGAGGAAATTAATGAAAATATCACCATGAGTTGTCTCCTATTTCATTATCCTTTAGTTGTATGAGATTTTTTGTCAAGAATGGATAAATTTATCTTTATGAGTTCTCCATGAATGTATAATACATATTTGGGGTTCTCTTCTAAGAAGGAATTAAATACCTATTATGAATTGCAGTAACTTATAGAGAGTGGTGGCGATGTTAAATTATGATGCATGGTGTTAAAAATTGGATGCTTATAAAATGCTTAATTAAGTGCTTACAATTATGTATACGATCTTAGTTTGGTTTATTGAATGTGTGACTTTGCTCCAATGGATTTAAGCATTGATCTTAATCTTAAGTATGTTCAGTATCTGATATATAGATAAAACTAAGTCATATTTTCTTTTATGTTCTTGGGAGTAGGTTTGTAATATAATTTTTACTCTCAGGAATGTATTAAATGGTCAATATTTAGAGTAGAGTCAATTCTGATTGAATTTTCATATGTTCTGACTTATTCAAATTTTATAGTTTTACTAGTCCTACCCACGGTTCCATCATGTTTTTCATTGAAGTTGGTAAGAAGTGCCTAGATGTCACCTTTGTTGTCATCCCGACTTCTAATAAATTCCAAGTGCAACTTGGAATTCCTTGGCTTACTTCCATAAAATTTATTATCTCTCCTATCCATAAGTATTTTAAATTTCCCCATAATGGATAAATCATCATGATTGATGATAGTCTCTATCGACCCTAAGTGAGTTGTGGAAACTTTGACCTTGACTTATTTTGGACTAAAATTCCTTAACCATTGCAACCTCACCAAGATCATCTCTTATTATCTTACTGTATTGTCTTAAAATGGAAGCACTTCCATCTTGATAGGTTTAGCACCCTCTTTTTGTACATTTATCATGGTAGACTTGCATTTAGGATGCATTCTGCACTTGATTCCTTAATTCCAGGTGAAATTAGGGTTAGGATCCTGAGGATTCTCCTTAATTTCCCTTTTCCATGGCTCCATTTTCTAGGTAGGATTTAGAAATAGGTCCTCCTAGCCTTCATCATGATCATCATAGGATTTTGTGCCTCTCCCTAGCACTCTGTCTCATTCTGGCATCATTTCTAGGTCTCCAGGCATCCCCTGGACCTTCTGTCCCTAATTTTGGAAAGATCTGGATCTCTGGGTCAAAGACGACCTAGACCTTGACCTAGGTTAGATTCAAGGTCATCCCTAACCTAGGTTAGGGTCTACCTCATCCCTAACCTAGGTTAGAGACGAGGTCATCTTTGACCTCCTCTGAAATTTGTTCCCCTTTTCAGATTTGGTCCCAACGGGCCCCGAAATCAATGTCGGGCCCTCAGATCTGAGTGTGGAAAAGTTTTAATTTAAAATTCATTTAATTATTTTCCCTCCTTAGTTGCTTATTGTGATTGGACCATAATTCGAGGTGAAATTTGAATTATGGGTCCTCACATTGCTCTAGGAGCTTCACCTTGAAACCTATATATAAAGACACTTATTTGCATTCATTTACACACAAGAAGACCAAGCGATTTCATGATCAAGAAACTTCATGAATGAATTAATGCAAGCAAGCAAGGAATGGTGAAGTGAAGATGCAAGATTGCAAGAGGATGATATAGAAGATCAAGCCATTGTTAATATCAAGCATCTTTGTGAGCACACCATTGTGAACACCTATTTGGAGAAAGAGAGATCATTTATTCCTTGATCCACCATTGCCAACATTCAATAATTCAAAGATACAATCATGGGGTAGCAATTATAGATTATGAGTTTGGTAGGAGTACTTTAGCCTTGGGGGCTTGGTATGCTTTCCTATCTCATTCAAATCTATGCATTGTTTTCTCATACATATTTATGCTAGGGTTTTAATCTAGAGGATTAGATCTTGGCATTACACTTTCAATACACACACACATTCTATTTCAATCGGCTATTCGTGGAGGTGGAGATCACCAAAACGGGGGTTTGACTAAGGTAAAACCCTTATAGCCACCCCAAAACACCATTTTTTCAAATATCTACAGTCTCTGTTTCGAGAATTGGAGGATGAATCTAAGTACCCTTTTTAGCAAAATTCTAAGATTTGCAAACAAAGTCAATGTCCACCTTCAAAATCTTGAGGTAGTCTTTGACCTTTTATCGAGGTCAAAGACTACCTACTGCCAGAAAGATGAAATTTTTTTGGGTTTTCTCTGTTACAGTTTTTTGGTCCCGGATCACGTTGCAGAATCTTCTGAAACTCCGCATAGGCTTCAAAAAATAGGTATTTCTAAATTTGTTCCATAATGAGGTATGTATCTTATCTTAATTAATCTTCAATTATTTCCAAATTTACATTACTTATGCTATTCCAATTCAAAATATATACAAATGAATAATGGTGAATGATAAAAACATTATTAAGGTTCCATTTTACTATTGCTCATTTTGGTGAACCCATTTACGACAACTCTTTCTTTTTGGTGTTAGATTTAAATCTTGCATGCTTATAAGATTAGATTTCTTGCATTTATATTTCAAAAATATGAAAAAATTGCAAAATCCCTTTAAAAATATAAAAATATTTACATTTTCATGCTTTTAGTATTTCTTTGTATTCAACATGTATGATTCTTGTTTTGAGTGCTTTGATGAGGCTTTTATTGTACAAGAGGATAGATTCCCTAATGAGGTACATGGTAGTGAGGCTGAAAATGGTTCAGATAAGATCTCCATAGATCCTATTCCTATTTCACTCTCCTCCACAACCTCTCTAATTGACCTTTACCATAGGGTGTGTGCATGGTTACCTTCATGTCCCACTATTTGTAGCATTGATAAACCTAAAATGATATATCCAACACCTTTGATGATGGTGAAAGGATGTCCTCATATAAAATTTAAGGGTAAACCTAAAGATCCTTTGGATTTCTTTGATAACACTGATTCCATTTCACATGCTTATCGCACACGGAATAACCCTCAGCCTACTATTCTAATTTCTTTACCACCTTCTCAACCTATGCTTCCTCAAGCACCTAGGTTTCCATCTACCTTTAAGGAGTATAACTTAGTTGACCAATTACGTGCTACTTCTGCTAAGATATATTTATGGGAATTACTTCAAACTTCCCTGACATATCATGAGGCATTGCAAAAATCTTTATCTACTCTTCCTGCTTCACCTCCTAATCAACTAAACATTCATTCTATTCTAGATTGTATGGATACTATGCCTTCTCTACCTCCTATTATGTTTTCTGATAATGATTTACCTTCCCTAGAGGTGTAGAATCAATATGATTCTCTTATGTTTGCTGTCTCTATTAATCAGAGTATCATTCAAAGAACCTTAATTGATAATGGATCTGAGATTAATGTTTGTAGCATGGATATGCTCAAGGAAATTAAGGCTAATCTTACTACTATTCAACCTGATAATGTTCCTATACGTGGATTTCATAATATTGCAAAGAGAACTTTGGGCATCATTACCTTACCTGTTAAAGTTGGTCTAGTTATTCTAAATACTCCTATTCAAGTTATGCCTGGACCTCTCAATTATAATCTTATTTTAGGAAGACCATGGTTACATACTATGCATGCAATTCCTTCTACTCTTCATCACAAGGTTAGGTTCATCGATAAAAAAATAATGTATACATTACATGCGAATGATGCACTGAATCCTTACTTAAATGCAAAATATGCCAAAATCTCCAAGCCTCTTCAACCTAGTAAAGAGACTGAAAAACAATCAGAGATACAACAATCTGAGATAAAACAACCCAAGATTCAACAATAGGAAGCTCCATCTTCTTCTTTGACTGAGGATGATTGCGGGACATTGGATTTTAATCCTACTTATATTGGAGAATACAAATTCTATGATTTGGAATTCATGAAGCAACAAAATGAATTTGAGAAAAAAATTTTGCTCCTTCTCCACTTTCTAAGGAACTAAAAGATAATTTTGTTGTCGCTTCAATTAATGAAACGATTAAAACTATAAAGACTAATTGTTATGATATTGTGACATATGCCACACCTTGGACACCTTCTGATATGATTCATCGATATGGTCCTGGTTATCATTTTCTTAAGAAATCAGTATTTAATGGGAAAGGATGTAGTAAATATGAACAAGGTATACAAGTACCTTTGGATAATGAAGTTTATGGTCATACATATGGATTAGGATTCAATTCTTATAGACAACCATCAACTTTTCCTCTTAATGTTAATCATATTTGCAGTGGACAATTGAAGTTGGTTAACCCACTGCTTATTGACCTTAATCAAGAACCTTCTTTGGATATTTTTCTTGAAGATGAAGCATTAATGGAATTTTTAAGGGTTTATGAAGATTTACCTAAGTTTCATCACAAATGACAAAAATCTTATTGTTTAAGTATCGATGCTTATTTTGGAGAACATGATAAACATGATACTCTCACTTTATCGATAGATCCTCCAATAAGAAGTGATTTGTTAATAACTGAAACTATTGATATTCAAATGGATGAAAACAACTCTGAAAGGATGATAAAAATTGGGAAATGTTTGAATTAGGATGAACGTGATCAGTTAGTTTTCCTTTTTCTTGAAATTAAAGACATCTTTTCTTAAATTTAAAGACATCTTTTCTTAGACATATTTAGATATGCCAGGTATAGATTCTAAGATTTTTACTCATACCATTGTTTTAAAACCAAATATGAAACCCGTGAAATAGAAAATTTGAAAGATGAATCCACAAATTTCTTTATTAGTCAAAGGTGAAATTGAAATTTTTTTGGATTCTCGATTTATCCATTCTATTGATTACTCAGATTGGATTTCAAACATTGTGCTTGTTTCAAAAGGAGAAAATAAGATAAGGATGTGTACTGATTTTAGAGATTTAAATAAGGCATCCTTAAAAGATGATTTCCCATTACCTAATATCAATATGATTTTGGATTCAACAGTGGGTCATGCCTTATTATATTTTATGGATGGTTTTTTAGGATATAATCAAATCTTTATCCCTTTTGAAGATCAATTTAAGATTGCATTTATAACACCTTGGGGAACCTTTTGTTGGGTCATGATACCTTTTAGATTAAAAAATGCAGGAGAAACTTATCAATGAGCTATGACTGATTTTTCATGACTACATTCATAAGATCCTCAAAGATTATGTGGATGATATCTTGGCAAAATATATACAAAGAGAAGAACATGTTACTATTTTATGATAGATATTTGAAAGTATTAGAAGTTACAACATGAGATTAAATCCTAAGAAATGTGTCTTTGGAGTTGATTTCGGTAAATTATTAGGATTTATAATCTCTAAGCGAGGCATAGAAGTAGATAATGAAAAGATTGAAGCTATTTTTAATATGCCTCCTCCTAAGAATATTTCTCAGTTATAGAGTTTACAAGGAAAAATACAAGCTATTCGTTGCTTTATTTCTAATTTAGCGGATCAAACTATCCCTTTTACTTCCTTTCTTAGAAAGGATACTACTTTTTCTTGGAATGATGAATGTAAACAAACTTTTGAGAAATTTAAGGATTATCTTGCAAATTCTCCTATCTTGCAGCCTGCTAATTTTGATAAAACATTCCATTTATACACTTCAGTGACTCTGCAGGCCATGAGTGTGTTGTTAGCTCAAAATGATGATGATGGTAAGGAAAGACTCGTGTATTACATTAGTCAGACTTTACTTGATTATGAAACAAGATATACAAATTTGGAAAGACAATGTCTAGCTATAGTTTATGCATGTCAGATCTCAGGCATTATCTTATAAATGTTGAAGTTAATGTGATTATTAAATTTGATCCTTTGAAACATCTTTTCTCACAAATTGATCTCTCCGGCCGGTTGGCAAAGTGGGTGATGTTGCTTACAGAGTTTGATCTTAATTTTATTTCTCAGAAGTCTATTAAGGGACAAGCGTTAACAAATTATTTAGCTGAATCTCCTTGTCCTCACTCAGATTCATGTTCTACTTCAATAGAATTCCCTAATGATAATATTCTAGCTATTCAACAGGATGATATTTAGGAATTATATTTGATGGTCTAAGTTTAATATAGGTTTTGGTGTGGGTATCATCTTGATTCCCCCTACAAAAAAATATATCCCTTTATCATATAAATTAACCTTTCCTTGTACTAATAACATTATGGAGTATGAAGCTCTTATAGCTGGACTATGAGCAACTTCATCCCTTAATATCAAATTTTAACAAATATATGGAGATTCACAACTAATTGTTGAACAAATTAAAGGAGGATATCAGACTAAGAATGCTAAAATGACACAATGCAGAGATTTAGCTCTTAATGTGCTTTCACAATTCTCCTCTTATATGATTCAGACTGTACCTAGGAAGGATAATCGACATGTAGACACCATGGCAAGCACAACTTCTTTGGTTTGTCTCGAGAATAATGCTGAAAATTTTTAATTTACTATACAAACTCTTAAAAGCCCTACAATTTCTATCAAGATTATCTCTTATTGTTTCAATTTGCATTCGAATGAATGGTATTCACATATTTTTCATTTTTTGAAGGATGGTACTTTTCCTGAATCAGCAACAAGGAACATGCATAATTGTATTAGGAAGCTTGCAGCACGTTACATCATTTTAGGAGATACACTTTACAAACACTCTTATGAAGGATTATTATTAAGATGTCTCAATAGAACTAAAATCCCTATAGCTTTGGAAGAAGCTCATTCTGGTTCTTGTGGGGGACATTTTGGTGGAAAATCCCTGGTTAATAAATTTCTTAGAATGAGATATTATTGGAAAATAATGGAACAAGATTCTTTCATGTTTGTGAAGAAATGTCCTCAATGTCAACAACACAGTAATTTGATTCATGCTCCTACTCATGAGCTTCATTATCAGGTTTCTCTATGGCCTTTTAGTATTTGGGGTTTTGACCTTATTGGAAAAATCTCACTGACTTCTTCTCAAGGACATACTTACATTCTAGCTACTACAGATTACTTCACAAAGTGGGTCGAAGCTGTCCCTCTTTGTTCAACAATGGTAGATGTTATTTGTGATTTCATCCTTAATAATATCAGAAGAAGATTTGGTATTCCTTCAATGATAATTTCAGATAATGGAACCTCTTTTAAAAACAAAGAAGTCACAAAATTCTTGGAGAAATATAGAATTCAACATAAATTTTCAACTCCTAATTATCCTCAATCTAATGGACAAGATGAAGTATCAAATAAAATCATTGAACAAATTTTGAGAAAAATAGTTATTAAGCATGCAAAAGATTGGCATACTCAACTGACTTATGCTTTATGGGCTTATAGGACTAGTGTTCGTACTACCATGGGTAGTTATCCTTACAACCTTGTCTATGGTACTGATGCTATTATGCCTTTGGAACTAGAAATACCTTCTCTATGTGTTTCATTTCATGGGATAATTTATAAAGATACTTTTCGTGAACAACACTTACAAGAGCTAGAAATGTTGGATGAACAACAAATACATACATTAGAACATATAAAAGCTTATCATAAATCTCTTTAGAAAAATACAATCATAAGGTAATTGAATGAGCATTTGCGGTTGGTGATTTAGTCCTTTATGAGAACCAAAAAAATGTGAATGCTTCACCAAGCGAAAAAGGAAAATTTAGCCTTAATTGGCTTGGACCTTGTGTTGTTATTGAAGGCTTTGGTTTGGGTGCTTATAAACTTGCTGATATGGATGGTGTTTCTTTTAAGGAACCCATTAATATTATGCATCTCAAATGTTATTATCCTTAAATTCATTCATTTTTTTCTTGTGCATTCATGTATTCCTTATAAAGTTTGTTTCATGGGTTATGTAGTTCTAGAAAAATTACATATTGAATATATTTATGCACTTTCTTTATTTCTATTAAGTTTTATATTGATGAAAACATAGTAATCAAACATAGAACTAATTAGTAGAGAATTTTTTTCATTCATCAAAAGAGTTTTTCAAGTTCTGATACATATGTGGCTAATGGCCCTATCTATCACTATGTCTATCACTACGCTTTGATGGCTGATGGCTCCTAGATCTCTCTAGCCTATGATATGAAGATGAAGATTTGTGTGTTTGTGTGTGGCTCCTCAATATACTCATGCCCTATGGACACTCTTGGGCACTTTGTAGCTCACCTGTTAGCTTCTCCTACCTTTCTCTGCATAACCTCAGCTCTCGCTAGATGCATGCAAAGATGTCGACATGCCTATCGGGATCTCTGCAACCAATGGAAGAATATCGCTCATTGGATGGTAGTCGGTAGGATATAATTGTATCCTTGAGAATCTTGGATACAAAGCTCCTCCACTCCACTACACTATCTGTAGAATGAAAACATTTATTAGTCTAATGTCTTTTTATCTCAAATCAAATCGCATATTCAATCAAATTTCATATTTCATACATGGGTCTCCCTCCTGGACATCACTAAAGTGTCTAGATGGTGGGGGCATGGAGTGACTACTATCTCCACGCTCTCTATATCTAGGTCTCAAGGGTGGTGTCTCTATGTGGGGCCATGGGGACCGTCATGATCTCACTGGTGATGCATGAGTAATGGGTATATCTACACCAGTACCACCACCTGGGGGCATGTCCTCAGCTCTCTCCTCAGCTCTCTTTTCTCTCTCCTCCTCCATCAGATCTCCCTTGAAGATGTACTCCTCCTCATCTTTGATATCATCATCCTCCTCTGTGGTACCACTATCCTGGTGTGTCCTCTCTATAAAACCCGGATCACCTATGGGATAATCCTCAAGGAAGATAGGATGGATCCCCTGCAGACTCTAGTACTTGATGTAATCCTGACTCATACCTAAATAGGTCACATTTGATGGTACCTCTATGTCCTCTGTCTCATCTGCATCGCTATCCTCTATGTCTACTATCAATGGTCGGTGCATAGCACTGGGTTTTTTATAGTACCTTGTCAGATGTACACAGTGAGGTACTGCTCTAGGGACTCCCTGTAATAGGTCAAACTACCTCATCACTTGATCATAATAGTATGGCATCACTATATGATTCTGATGACCCTCTAGTAGCTTACGCCGCTATGAATATCTCATCTGGAATCGTGTATTAGGCCACTCTGTCATCTGATAGTAGGGTATCCATATCACATCAGTGTTTGAAATGTGGTCTAGATGTACTCTCCAGTAGAGCATATCTCCAAACTTCCAAACATCTCTCAAGGGATACGCAAAGACTCTGGGTGTACTCGCATCTACCATCACTAGAACTCACTGTGGACGTGTACATACAAAATGATCAAACAACCAAATCTACAAGAGCGTGCATATCGAAAGACTCTCCCTCTGATACCTCACTAGCTAACCTAGCTCATGGTATAGCTAGACTAACATTCTGCAACCCCATGAGAACATGGTTCTCTCTTTCTCAATCCTCTGTATGAGATGTTTAAGAGGTGGAAAAAATATACTACCCTTTGCATTGGGTAACATAACCAAGGATACTATGCAAAGCATCACCCTCCGTACTAAAGGTGTAGGGACTAACAATATGGATGATAATAGGACCTGATCTAACTGGGTCCGCATGTAGTACCTCGCCCCTAGTCCGATTTTTTTTTTATAAATATTATGATTATTCTAGGATGATAGATTATATGTTAGGAAATTATTAATGCTTATGGTTTTACTGACCCCATACTTGCATATGTATGGTTGAAGTGTTTGTTTTACATTTCTGTTTGACGTGCTTGATGTGTTTGAGGGACGGAGTCATAGTTACTTGCTTGCGAGATCCACACGATCAACCGATCCCTACCATTGCCTATTATAGATTTATATATGTATGTACATGCGGGTGTTGTATGCAAGTTTTCAAGTACCGGGCATCGACTTCCCTGAATTGTCAGGATGAGTGCGCCCTATCACAATATCTCAAATGGTATGAGAGGGGAGATAACACGGATCCAAAACCCTAACCCAAACCCATTTATCCTAGTTGTTGGATAAGTATTTGTTGACTACCCTAACCGAATTTGTTAGGTTGGCAAAGTTTGTGGATCCCTTTCTGGTGTTGCTTGGTTTTGGTTTTGTTTGATTTTATCTCGTTTGGCTTCAGTTGATTTGTGGTTATGTGGGTGATTTTTATTTGATTATTCATTTATTGATTATAGTTGATTTATGTTTATATAGATTATTTTATGTGATTATCAATGTTAGGTGCATAGTTGAATTTTATGATTAAATATGCTCCTATGATTAATTGAGGAAATTAAATTAAAGTTGATTATTTGAGTATTTGGAAATTAATATTGATTATGTCCTAAGTTTATTTTGATGAAATTTAATTAAAATCAAATAATTGATTATTTGGATTTAATTGATTATTTTATTAATAATTGAGTTTTATTATGTTTGTGAGTATTATTAAATAAATTAAATATTTAATTGCATATTTTAGGATGCATTAAGTATTTTATTTATTTAATATGTGTTTTAAATTATTAACATGTGCATAATTGAAAAGTGAGTTGTTGTAAAAAAGTGAACAACCAATTTTCAAATGACAAGTTGTGTTGTGCATTTAAAAGATATTTTAATTAATTAATTAATATTTACTTTCAATTTTGGAGTTAGAGTCTGATCAGGAGTTGTCTTATGAGTCATTTTTTTATTTGGAGTTGAACTGTGAGTTGGCTTTTGAGTTGTCTTAGGGATTGCATGAATTTGGGAATTGGATTCCTATTAGGGAAATTATGGCATTCATTTTGAGGGAGACAAGTTTTGGAGAAGATTTTTGGGGGAGCTTTTGTGCTTGGCATTTTGGAGATTTGTGGATTGTTTTGGTTGCTTGTTGATTTGGGGTTTGATTGTGCATCTAGATCTGGTTCCTACTTTCATCATAGTATTCAGATCTATAGACAGGATTAGATTTGGAAGAAATCTCACTCTCAAATCTTCAACAGGGGTTTCATTACAGTTTCTGGCATTGGATCCAAGGTAGGATTTAAAATTCTTGTTGAGTGCTTTCTATTATTTTATCTGGTAAAATTCAGTGTTTGAGTATATCTGGATTTATCTCATTAGATCTGTAAGATTTCTTTGATTTTGGGTATTCGAGAAACCCCAAATCTGTTATTTTATGTTTTATGATTACTTGGCATTGTACCGTTGTGCTGGCAAAATTTTGTCAAAAGATTGCTCATAGGTTGCTTATAAAATGAAAAATTAATTCTACTATATAGCTAGACTATAGTGCTGGTAGAAAAATAACTATCCTTAAGGGAAAATCAATTTAGATGCAAAAAAAGTACTTGCTAGTTAAAATATATTTTCTTTGAGGAAATTTACACAGTCAAAAGCATAAAATTCACCAGTCAAATGAAATTAGTATCGTGGCATGATTTGAGTAAAGGCTAAGCATTTGTCATTGTTAAAAGAAATATATTCTTTTTCATTAGAATCTGAATTTAAGATTGTTGAAAAATTATATTTTGTTAAAAAAAAACTATATATATTTTATTCTGATTTTTGTTAATTTTGGAATCAATTAATTTTTTAAAAAAATAACATTGGAAAAATTACAATGTTTGTTGGTTTATTTTAAAATTAAAAAAAAATTTAAAAAGTATATTATAAGGGGGAGCGGGAGCCACCAACCTCCCCCTACCCCACCCTTGTCAGCGGTGTACCGCATGGTAGCAGGTACTACCAATGATAGTACCTCTTCCGTGGCAAAGAGTACTGCCAAGGGCAATGTGCTGCCATAGCACAGGGGCCGTGTCGAGTAGCGAGCGTGGGGGCGCATGCGCTCCCCACTCGCCTGCTTTTTTTTTTTTAACTTTCATTTTTTTTATATAATTTTTTTTATTAATTTATTTTAATATTTAAATTTACCTTTTATTATTATTAATTAATTTAAAATTTGTTTATTACTTAATTAAATTTTCAGTAAAATTTATATCTTATTAAATAAAGTTTACTTTTTAATTTGTTGTATTAAAGTTATTTAATTGTTGATTAAATAAACTAGTTTTAATTAAAGTTGTATGTATGTTTGATCTTTATTATTTGGTTAATTAATAAAAACTAGGTTGTTTCATTGATTTAGCTTAAAGTTATGTTTTAATTTAATTAATACTTATCTTAATATTTTGTTCAATAGATTTAACTCAATATTAGTTATATGTGATTAATGTTTAGTTAAAAGACTTTAGTAATATAGTTGGGTAAATTATAAGGATGTAAGGTTGGTTGTACATGGATTATATTATGTGTTTTATTGTGAAGTTTACAAGCATGTTTATACAGTTTATATCTATTAATGTGGCTTTGTTTATTTGTAATTTCATGTTGTTTATTACAAGTTACGTATTTAGAATAGTATCCGCACATTTACTCATAGGAGATAAGTTTTATCACTTTATTCATTAGGAGTAGTAAGAGGATAATAGCTTAAGTGTTTTATTTATGCTCTTTTTGACATTATGAATAAGTCAAGTGTTATATTTATACTGAAGTTGGGTGTTTTTACCTCGTTGGATCCTTAGGGAATCTTTGGGGTATATTCCTTGTTAATAACATTGTCATAGCATTTATGTTCCTTTGCTCTTAGTAAGTTAATTATTTATATGCTTTGATTCAATTATGTACCGAAATTGAATTCAAATGCTTATGGATTTATTTAAACTTCTTTATGGTGTGTGTGTTGTCTTCTTCATGCTTGGAGTGTCTTCTTTTGCTTAATGTGTTTTGGGCATTAGATGACCTAGGGGAATACAGAGGTCGGGGTATGTTTTCAATAGATCATGTTTTCTATATTATGTTTTGTTATGTGTTTATATTCCGAGTATACCCCGAATGACCATATAGGCTCATGATGTTTTTGTATTCTATTTTTGGTGCCTTTGTAATCATTTCTAGTTCTTGTGTGTGAAACTGGATCTGAGATTACCTGGTTGTGTACCTGATTTGATCTATGTGAGATCTGTGACCCTGGGGTAGTTTACCTAGATATGTAGTAGGAGGTGGCTTGCAATAAGCATCGGGCCCACATGTCGCTGCCAAGATCACTTATTGTTAAGTATCTTAATCAAGTGATAACTAAATATAACTTTGAGAGATTTTAAAATGAACCTAACAAGATATGGTTTCCTCGCCCTAGCTTAGTGCTAGTACAGACTAAGGTGGGAATGGAGAAGATGACTAGCCCCCTTTTAAGGGATGAGTTGGCATAGTCGATGGCTTTGTCAGTACGAGAGGTCATTGACACCATGTAAGACACTTGGGTGCCGGGATCCAGCATGATTACCAAGACAAAACTCAAGGGTTAGATGTACATGATGACACCTTCCTATACATAGTCTAGTTATCCTACATGTGTCGGTTGCCTCTGGGATAGTGAGTCTTTCATGGCATTATTGCTTTTCACCTTGAGTTAGAGAGCTTTCAGGACCCTTTTCTTAGCTTGATCTGTTTGATGTTTGTTATCCGATTGGGATCTCTTGTTATCTCCTCAGCACGGTGGGAGTGGACCATTTAGGTTCACGAGGTCGGGTGGTAGTGATCCTTTTACCATTTGAGATTCTAATATTCATGTACTGATTGTGGATGATCCTTGTTGCAGTTGTTCCTTCTTGATCTTCATTGTTGGAGAGGTGTTCTTCTTCTTCTTGATCTTCTTCCTTGTGATCTTGTATCTTTGTATCAGTTCTTCGGAGATGTGTTGTGTTCTTCATTTCTGTTATTATAATACATACCCTGTGACATGTGCAATGGATGTAGATTTATGGATACCTTATGGTACCAATTGAATTTATGTCATCATCTATGTGATGTTGTTTTATCCTTCATTTGTTTATATGAGTTTTGTAGCTGTACCTAATCTAAATTTATTAATTAATGTTAACGTAATCATCATCAAGGAACCCTTGAGAGTTGTAACCTGTGTTGGTTATTGTATTATTGTGAGTAAATGGTAATTGCTTCCGTATTTATGTTTATGTTGTATGATTAAATTTTAAAAAAATAAATTGTTCTGCAAACTTAGATGAATGTTAGGTTATGTTCTCCTGGGTTCCCTATCGGGGCATTACACTTGGTATCAAAGCACCGAGTTCTACACTGGGAACTCTGGGAAGTTGTGTGCCCATTAGATGCCTAAACTATTAAACTTGAAACCAAACATAGACATTAACTCTTTTGTCTTTTGACAATCATTAAACTACATCTAAACATGTATGTTCTTGCATCTCTTAAATGTCTTTGAGATATCACCTTGTCTTGTGATTGTCAAAGGTGTTTGAAATATTTGTTGTAAATGGTTACCTTCTCTAATGCATCTAGGGTGAAATACCTTTGGATGTCATGAAGCGATTACTCCCTTGAGTGTGGCTATCACTAGTCACCTTGTTATGTGAATATTGTGATTGTTAATTTATTTTGGTTGATTTATGAATTGTTCGTGTTGTGTATGGGCTAGCATTGAAATTTTTGGAACTTTCTTATGAATGGATTAGTCACCTTACTCTCTTTTCATTATATATTTTGTGATGCTAGTCACACTTAATTTATTGTTAAAATTGAGAGCTCTCATGATTTAATGTTGGACTTATGATTCCCCCACTTGGGTTTTATCTTTTTGAGTTTTATGGTGGCTTCTCTGAATGTTTGATATTGTTGGCCCTATTTTGTGATAAGTGTTGTTTCTATCATGTTTATCATAAACCCCTGATAGTATGTATAAGGGAGTACATCATAGAGATGGTTCCATATGTGTTGTGTGATATTAGAATCATTGTGTATCCTATATGTTTGCGTAAGTGTCGCATTAACTGGATAGGTTTTCATGAACTTCTTGACTTATTATTGGTTAGAGATATGAATGTGTTCTTTATGCAATTGTTTGCTAGTTGTTTTCTATATTGATGAATGAATAAAGTTTTAGATTTGTCTTGAATTGTAAATGAATGATTGATCAACGTGATAATTTCAATTGTTTCTAAAGTAGATATTATAATTGTTCTTAATGATTGTATATTATGTTCTTACTTTATGGCCTATATTCATATGTTATGTTTTGTTTTTAGTAAATGCTTCGTGGTTGGGGGATTCATATCCTCATCTGTTGTAGGCTTCTAGGAGTAAGCCTAATCCTAGGGGGTGGATGTAGTACTTTACCCCTAGTCCAATTTTTTTTTATAAATATTATGATTATTCTAGGATGATAGATTATATGTTAGGAAATTATTAATGCTTATGGTTTTACTGACCCCATACTTGCATGTGTATGGTTGAAGTGTTTGTTTTACATTTCTGTTTGACGTGCTTGATGTGGTTGAGGGATATAGTCATAGTTACTTTCTTGCAAGATCCACATGATCGGTCGATCCATGCCATTGTCCGTTATATATTTATATATGTATGTACATGCGAGTGTTATATGCAGGTTTGTAGGTACCGGGCATTGACTTCCCTGAATTGTCAGGATGAGTGTGCCCTATCGCAATCTCTCAAATGGTAAGAGAGGGGAGATAACACGGATCCAAAACCCTAACCCAAACCCATTTATCCTAATTGTTGGATAAGTATCTGTTGACTACCCTAACCGAATATGTCAGATTGGCAAAGTTCATGGATCCCTTTCTGGTGTTGCTTGGTTTTGGTTTTGTTTGATTTTATCTCGTTTGACTTCAGTTGATTTGTGGTTATGTGGGTGATTTTTATGTGATTATTCATTTATTGATTATAGTTTATTTATGTTTATATAGATTATTTTATGTGATTATCAATGTTAGGTGCATAGTTGAATTTTATGATTAAATATGCTCCTATGATTAATTGAGGAAATTAAATTAAAGTTGATTATTTGAGTATTTGGAAATTAATATTGATTATGTCCTAAGTTTATTTTGATGAAATTTTATTAAAATCAAATAACTGATTATTTGGATTTAATTGATTATTTTATTAATAATTGAGTTTTATTATGTTTGTGAGTATTATTAAATAAATTAAATATTTAATTGCATATTTTAGGATGCATTAAGTATTTTATTTATTTAATATATGTTTTAAATTATTAACATGTGCATAATTGAAAAGTGAGTTGTTGTCAAAAAGTGAACTAGTTTTCAAATGTCAAGTTGTGTTGTGTATTTAAAAGATATTTTAATTAATTAATTAACATTTACATTCAATTTTGGAGTTAGAGTCTGATCAGGGGTTGTCTTATGAGTCATTACTATGAGTTAGCTTTTGATTTGTCTTTAGGGATTGCATGAATTTGGGAATTGGATTCCTATTAGGGAAATTATTGCTTTCATTTTTTAGGGAGACAGGTTTTGAAGAAGATTTTTGGGAGATCTTTTGTGCTTGGAATTTTGGAGATTTGTGGATTGTTGTGGTTGCTTGTTGATTTGGGGTTTGATTGTGCATCTGGATCTGGTTCCTGCTTTCATCATAGTATTCAAATCTGTAGACAGGATTGGATTTGGAAGAAATCTCACTCTCAGATCTTCAACAGGGGTTTCATTACAGTTTATGGCATTGGATCGAAGGTAGGATTTGGAATTCTTGTTGAGTGCTTTCTATTATTTTATTTGGTAAAATTCTTTATTTGAGTATATCTAGATTTATCTCATTAGATCTATATGATTTCTTTGATTTTGGGTATTAGAGAAACCCCAAATCTATTATTTTATCTTTTATAATTACTTGGCATTGTACCGTTGTGCTGGCAAAATTTCATCAAAAGATTGCTCATCGGTTGCTTATAAAATGAAAAATTAATTCTACTATATAGCTAGACTATAGTGCTGGTAGAAAAATAAATATCCTTAAGGGAAAATCAATTTAGATGCAAAAAATACTTGCTGGTTAAAATATATTTTCTTTGAGGAAATTTACACAGTCAAATGCATAAATTTCACCAGTCAAATGAAATTAGTATTGTGGCATGATTTGAGTAAAGGCTAAGCATTTGTCATTGTCAAAAGGAATATATTCTTATTCATTAGAATCTGAATTTAAGATTGTTGAAAACTTATATTCTGTTCAAAAAAATTTATATATATTTTATTCTGATTTTTGTTAATTTTGGAATCAATTAATTCAAAAAAAAAAAAACATTGAAAAAATTACAATGTTTGTTGGTTTGTTTTAAAATTAAAAAAAAAATTAAAAAATATATTATAAGGGGGAGCGGGGGCCACCAACCTCCCCCTACCCCACCTCTGTTGGCGGTGTACCGCAAGGCAGTAGGTACTGCCAGCGACAGTACCTCTACTGTGGCAGAGAGTACTACTGATGGTAGTACCTTGCCATAGCGCAGGGGCTATGTTGAGTAGCGAGCGTGGGGGCACGTGCGCTCCACACTTGCCTTCTTTTTAAATAAAAAAAAGTTTCATTTTTTTTAATATAAATTTTTTTTATTAATTTATTTTAATATTTAAATTTACTTTTTATTATTATTAATTAATTTAAAATTTGTTTATTACTTTATTAAATTTTCAGTAAAATTTATATGTTATTAAATAAAGTTTACTTTTTAATTTGTTTTATTAAAGTTATTTAATTGTTGCTTAAGTAAAGTAGTTTTAATTAAAGTTATATGTATGTTTGATCTTTATTATTTGCTTAATTAATAAAAACTAGGTTGTTTTATTGATTTAACTTAAAGTTATGTTTTAATTTAATTAATACTTATCTTAATGTTTTGTTCAATAGATTTAACTAAATATTAGTTATATGTGATTAATGTTTGGTTAAAAGACTTTAGTAATATAGTTGGGTAAATTATAAGGATGTAAGGCTAGTTGTACATGGACTATATTATGTGTTTTACTAGGAAGTTTACATGCATGTTTATACAGTTTATATCTATTAATGTGGCTTTGTTTATTTGTAATTTCGTGTTGTTTATTACAACAAGTTACGTATTTAGAATAGTATCCACACATTTACTCATAGGAGATAGATTTTATCACTTTATTCATTAGGAGTAGTAAGAGGATAATAGCTTAAGTGTTTTATTTATGCTTTTTTTGACATTATGAATAGGTCAAGTGTTATATTTATACTGAAATTGGGTGTTTTTACTTCGTTGGATCCTTAGGTAATCTTTGGGGTATATTCCTTGTTTATAACATTTTCATAGCATTTATGTTCCTTTCCTCTTAGTAAGTTAATTATTTATATGCTTTGATTCAATTATGTACTGAAATGGAATTCAAATGCTTATGGATTTATTTCAAGTTATTTATGGTGTGTGTGTTGTCTTTTTCATGCCTGGAGTGTCTTCTTTTGCTTAATGTGTTTTGGGCATTAGATAACCTAGGGGAAGACAGAGGTCAGGGTATGTTTTTTGTATTATGTTTTGATATGTGTTTATATTCCAATTATACCCTGATTGACCATATAGGCTAATGATGTTTTTGTATTCTATTTTTGGTGCCTTTGTAACCATTTCTAGTTCTTGTGTGTGAAACTAGATTTGACATTACCTGGTTGTGTACTTGATTTGATCTATGTGAGATCTATGAGCCTGGGGTAGTTTACCTAGACATGTAGTAGGAGGTGGCTTGCAATAAGTGTCGGAGCCCACAAGTGGCTGCTAGGATCACTTATTGTTAAGTATCTTAATCAAGAGATAACTAAATATAACATTGAGAGATTTTAAAATGAACCTAACAAGATATGGTTTCCTCGCCCTGGCTTAGAGCTAGTACAGACTAAGATGGGAATGGAGAAGATGACTAGCCCCCTTTTAAGTGATGAGTTGGCATAGTTGATGGCTTCATCAGTATGAGAGGTCATTGACACCATGTAAGTTCACTTGGGTGTCAGGATCCAGCAAGATTACTAGGACAAAACTCAAGGGTTAGATATACATGATGACACCTTCCTATACATAGTCTAGTTATCCTACAGGTGTCGGTTGCCTCTGGGATAGTGAGTCTTTCATGGCATTATTGCTTTTCACCTTGGGTTAGAGAGCTTTCAAGATCCTTTCCTTAGCTTGATCTATTTGATGTTTGTTATCTGACTAGGATCTGTTGTTATCTCCTCAGCATGGTGGGAGTGGACCATTTAGGTTCACGAGGTTGGGTGGTAGTGATCTTTTTACCATTTGAGATTCTGGCATTCATGTACCGTTGTTGGCTGATCCCTGTTGCAGTTGTTCCTTCTTGATCTTCATTGTTGGAGAGGTGTTCTTCTTCTTTTTGATCTTCTTCCTTGTGATCTTGTATATTTGTTTCAATTCTTCGGAGATGTCTTGTGTTCTTCATTTATGTTATTATAATACATACCCTGCGACATTTGTAGTGGATGTAGATTTATAGATACCTTATGGTACCATTTTTATTTATGTCATCATCTATGTGATATTTTTTTATCCTTCATTTGTTTATATGAGTTTTGTAGTTGTACCTAATCTAAATTTATTAATTAATGTTAACGTAATCATCGTCAAGGAACCCTTGAGAGTTGTAACCTATGTTGGTTATTGTATTATTGTGAGTAAATGGTAATTGCTTCTGTATTGATGTTTATCTTGTATGATTAACTTTTAAAAAAAAAATTATTCTGCAAACTTAGATGAATGTTAGGTTATGTTCTCCTGGGCTCCCTGGCGAGGCATTACACTTGGTATTAGAGCACCGAGTTCTACACTGGGAACTCTGGGAAGTTGTGTGCCCATTAGATGTCTAAACTATTAAACTTGAAACAAAACATAAACATTAACTCTTTTGTCTTTTGACAATCATTAAACTACATCTAAACATTTATTTTCTTGCATCTATTAAATGTCTTTGAGATATCACCTTGTCTTGTGATTGTCAAAGGTGTTTGAACTGTTTGTTGTGTGCAGTTACCTTCTCTAATGCATCTAGGGTGAAATACCTTTGGATGTCATGAAGTGATTACTCTCTTGAGTGTGGCTACCACTAATCACCTTGTTATGTGAATGTTGTGATTGTTAATTTATTTTGGTTGATTTACAAATTGTTCGTGTTGTGTATGGGCTAGCATTGAAATTTTTGGAACTTTCTTATGAATGGATTAGTCACCTTACTCTCTTTTTGTTATCTATTTTGTGACACTAGTCACACTTAATTTATTGTTGAAATTGAGAGCTCTCATGATTTAATGTTGGACTTATGATTCCCCCACTTGGGTTTTATCTTTTTGAGTTTTATGGTGGCTTCTCCAAATGTTTGATATTGTTGGCCCTATTCTGTGATAAGTGTTGTTTCTATCATGTTTATCATAAACCCCTGATAGTATGTATAAGGGAGGACATTGTAGAGATGGTCCCATATGTGTTGTGTGATATTAGAATCATTGTGTATTCTATATGTTTGCATAAGTGTCGCATTAACTAGATAGTTTTTCATGAACTTCTTGACTTATTATTGGTTATAGATATGAATGTGTTCTTTATGCAATTGTTTGCTAGATGTTTTCTATATTGGTGAATGAATAAAGGTTTAGATTTGTCTTGAATTATAAATGAATGATTGATCAATGTGATAATTTTAGTTGTTCCTAAAGTAGATATTATAATTGTTCTTAATGACTATATATTATGTTCTTACTTTATGACCTGTATTCATATGTTATGTTTTGTTTTTAGTAAATGCTTTGTGGTTGGGGTATTCATATCCTCATCTGTTGTAGGCTTCTAGGAGTAAGCCTAATCCTAGGGGGGTGGATGTAGTACCTCGCCCCTAGTCCGATTTTTTTTTTAAAATATTATAATTATTCTAGGATGATAGATTATATGTTAGGAAATTATTAATGCTTATAGTTTTACTGACCCATACTTGCATGTGTATGGTTGAAGTGTTTGTTTTACATTTCTATTTGATGTGCTTGATGTGGTTGAGGGATGGAGTTGTAGTTACTTTCTTGCGAGATCCACATGATCGGTCAATCCCTATCATTGTCTATTATATATTTATATATATATGTACATGCGGGTGTTGTATGCAGGTTTGCAGGTATCGGGCATCGACTTCCCTGAATTGTCAGGATGAGCGTGCCCTATCGCAATATCTCAAATGGTAAGAGAGGGGAGATAACACGGATCCAAAACCCTAACCCAAACCCATTTATCCTAGTTGTTGGATAAGTATCTGTTGACTACGCTATCTGAATTTGTAAGGTTGGCAAAGTTCGTGGATCCCTTTCTGGTGTTGCTTGGTTTTGGTTTTGTTTGATTTTATCTCATTTGGATTCAGTTGATTTGTGGTTATGTGCGTGATTTTTATGTGATTATTCATTTATTGATTATAGTGGATTTATGTTTATATAGATTATTTTATGTGATTATCAATGTTAGGTGTATAGTTGAATTTTATGATTAATTGAGAAAATTAAATTAAAGTTGATTATTTGAGTATTTGGAAATTATTATTGATTATGTCCTAAGTTTATTTTGATGAAATTTAATTAAAATCAAATAATTGATTATTTGGATTTAATTGATTATTTTATTAATAATTGAGTTTTATTATGTTTGTGAGTATTATTAAATAAATTAAATATTTAATTGTATATTTTAGGATGCATTAAGTATTTTATTTATTTAATATGTGTTTTAAATTATTAACATGTGCATACTTGAAAAGTGAGTTGTTGTCAAAAAGTGAACTAGTTTTCAAATGTCAAGTTGTGTTGTGCATTTAAAAGATATTTTAATTAATTAATTAATATTTACTTTCAATTTTGGAGTTAGAGTCTGATCAAGAGTTGTCTTATGAGTCATTTTTTTATTTGGAGTTGAACTGTGAGTTAGCTTTTGAGTTATCTTTAGGGATTGCATGAATTTGGGAATTGGATTCCTATTAGGGAAATTATTGCATTCATTTTTGAGGGAGACAAGTTTTGGAGAAAATTTTTGGGAGAGCTTTTGTGCTTAGAATTTTAGAGATTTGTGGATTGTTGTGGTTGCTTGTTGATTTGGGGTTTGATTGTGCATCTAGATCTGGTTCCTACTTTCATCATAGTATTCAAATCTGTAGACAGGATTGAATTTGGAAGAAATCTCACTCTCAGATCTTCAACAAGGGTCTCGTTACAGTTTCTGGCATTGGATCCAAGGTAGTATTTGGAATTCATGTTGACTGCTTTCTATTATTTTATCTAGTAAAATTCTTTGTTTGAGTATATCTGGATTTATCTCATTAGATCTATATGATTTATTTGATTTTGGGTATTAGAGAAACCCCAAATCTATTATTTTATCTTTTATAATTACTTGGCATTGTTCCGTTGTGCTGGAAAAATTTCGTCAAAAGATTGCTCATAGGTTGCTTATAAAATCAAAAATTAATTCTACTATATAGCTAGACTATAGTGCTGGTACAAAAATAAATATCCTTAAGGGAAAATCAATTTAGATGCAAAAAGATACTTGCTGGTTAAAATATATTTTCTTTGAGGAAATTTACACAGTCAAAAGCATAAAATTCACCAGTCAAATGAAATTAGTATTGTGGCATGATTTGAGTAAAGGCTAAGCATTTGTCATTGTCAAAAGGAACATATTCTTTTTCATTAGAATCTAAGTTTAAGATTGTTGAAAAATTATATTCTGTTAAAAAAAAACTATATATATTTTATTCTGATTTTTGTTAATTTTGGAATCAATTAATTAAAAAAAGAAATAACATTGAAAAAATTACAATGTTTGTTGGTTTGTTTTAAAATTAAAAAATATATTATAAGGGGGAGCGGGGGCCACCAACCTCCGCCTACCCCACCCTTGTCAGTGGCATACCGCATGGCAGCAAGTATTGCCAACGACAGTACCTCTGCCATGGCAGAGAGTACTACCGAGAGCGATACCCTACCATAGCGTAGGGGTTGTGTCAAGCAGTGAGCGTGGGGGCGCGTGCGCTCCCCACTCGCCTTCTTTTTAGAAAAAAAGAAGTTTCATTTTTTTTTATATAAATTTTATTTATTAATTTATTTTAATATTTAAATTTACTTTTTATTATTATTAATTAATTTAAAATTTATTTATTACTTTATTAAATTTTCAGTAAAATTTATATCTTATTAAATAAAGTTTACTTTTTAATTTGTTTTATTAAAGTTATTTAATTGTTGATTAAATAAACTAGTTTTAATTAAAGTTGTATGTATGTTTGATCTTTATTATTTGGTTAATTAATAAAAACTAGGTTGTTTTATTGATTTAGCTTGAAGTTTTGTTTTAATTTAATTAATACTTATCTTAATGTTTTGTTCAATAGATTTCACTACATATTAGTTATATGTGATTAATGTTTGGTTAAAAAACTTTAGTAATATAGTTGGGTAAAATATAAGGATGTAAGGCTGGTTGTACATGGACTATATTATGTGTTTTACTGTGAAGTTTACATGCATGTTTATACAGTTTATGTCTATTAATGTGGCTTTGTTTATTTGTAATTTAGTGTTGTTTATTACAACAATTTACGTATTTAGAATAGTATCCACACATTTACTCATAGGAGATAAGTTTTATCACTTTATTCGTTAGGAGTAGTAAGAGGATAATAGCTTAAGTGTTTTATTTATGCTCTTTTTGACATTATGAATAGGTCAAGTGTTATATTTATACTGAAATTGGGTGTTTTTACTTAGTTGGATCCTTAGGGAATCTTTGGGGTATATTCCTTATTTATAACATTGTCATATTATTTATGTTCATTTCCTCTTAGTAAGTTAATTATTTATATGCTTTGATTCAATTATGTACCGAAATGGAATTCCAATGCTTATGGATTTATTTCAAGTTATTTATGTTGTGTGTGTTGTCTTCTTCATGCCTGGAGTGTCTTCTTTTGCTTAATGTGTTTTGGGCATTAGATGACCAAGGGGAAGACAAAGGCCGAGGTATGTTTTCAGTAGATCATGTTTTTTGTATTATGTTTTGATATGTGTTTATATTCCGATTATCCTTTGATTGACCATATAGGCTCATGATGTTTTTGTATTCTATTTTTGGTTCCTTTGTAATCATTTCTAGTTCTTGTGTGTGAAACTGGATCTGAGATTACCTGGTTGTGTACCTGATTTGATCTATGTGAGATTTGTGATCCTGGGGTAGTTTACCTAGATATGTAGTAGGAGGTGGCTTGCAATAAGTGTCGGGGCCCACAAGTGGTTGCCAGGATCTCTTATTGTTAAGTATCTTAATCAAGAGATAACTAAATATAACACTGAGAGATTTTAAAATGAACCTAACAAGATATGGTTTCCTCGCCCTGGCTTAGTGCTAGTACAGACTAAGGTGGGAATGGAGAAGATGACTAGCCCCCTTTTAAGGGATGAGTTGGCATAGTCAATGGCTTCATCAGTACGAGAGGTCATTGACACTGTGTAAGTTCACTTGGGTGCCAAGATCCAGCAAGATTACTAGGACAAAACTCAAGGGTTAGACGTACATGATGACACCTTCCTATACATAGTCTAGTTATCCTACATATGTCAGTTGCCTCTGGGATAGTGAGTGTTTCATGGCATTATTGCTTTGCACCTTGAGTTAGAGAGCTTTCAAGATCCTTTCCTTAGCTTGATCTATTTGATGTTTGTTATCTGACTAGGATCTGTTGTTATCTCCTCAGCACGGTGGGAGTGGACCATTTAGGTTCACGAGGTCAGGTGGTAGTGATCCTTTTACCATTTGAAATTCTGACATTGGTGTACCAGTGCTGGATGATCCCTGTTGTAGTTGTTCCTTCTTGATCTTCATTGTTGGAGAGGTGTTCTTCTTCTTCTTGATCTTCTTCCTTGTAATCTTGTATCTTTGTATAAATTCTTCAGAGATGTCTTGTGTTCTTCATTTCTGTTATTATAATACATACCCTGTGACATGTGTAGTGGATGTAGATTTATGGATACCTTATGGTACTAGTTTTATTTATGTCATCATCTATGTGATGTTGTTTTATCCTTCATTTGTTTATATGAGTTTTGTAGTTGTACCTAATCTAAATTTGTTAATTAATGTTAACGTAATCATCGTCAAGGAACCCTTGAGAGTTGTAACCTATGTTGGTTATTGTATTATTGTGAGTAAATGGTAATTGCTTCTGCATCGATGTTTATCTTGTATGATTTTATTTTTTTTAAATTGTTCTGCAAACTTAGATGAATGTTAGGTTAAGTTCTCCTAGGTTCCCTGGCGGGGCATTACACTGCATCTATGGAATCTGTCCTATACAATAATCTGCATATGCATGAATCTCCTCACAAGCACACTATGCTCTAGGTCTGACGGTCTCACCATGGACTAGAAGCTACATGATCTTGTAGACTTCCTCTAATGTCACTGTGATCTCACCAGATTGGAGATGGAAGGAGCATGTATCCTCATCCCACCTCTCTATCAGAGCTGATAGAATGGCTTGGTGTAGTCTGATCTGTAGAAGTACTTATACCTAGTATAGTCCCACATCTCTCAGTAACTACATCTCCTCATCATCAAGCTTGGATAGTCTCTCTTTGACCATGACTAGCAACTCTCCAAAGGGATTCTCTCAGAAACACACCAACTCCTGCAAGCACAAACATATATCATATCAGTCATCCACATCATCAAATCTACTAATCTAACTAAACTAGGTCAAAGTTGAACTCAGTTAGGTCAAGGATGACCTTACTGGGTCAAAGTTGACTTTCCTAGGTCAGGGGCGACCTTGTTTGGTCAAGGTCAACCTCATCCCAGAATAGGCAAAAACCCTCTGGTCAATGTCAACTTTCTTGGGTCAAAGTCGAGATAGATAGGTCAGGGTCGACATAAGAGGGCTAAAGTTGACCTTGCCTATGTAAACAAGAATTTGGAAAGTAAAAAACCATACAACAACAAACTCACCTCTGGAAGTGACCGTCTGATAGCCAGGTTGTGTCTCAGAAGCTCTAGGCACACCACTCAAAGTTTCTCTCTCCTCGACATCTTGCTTCCTCATTTTGAATCTGCAAATGGTAAGAATGAGTAAGTATCTCTCTTTTTTCCTTATTTATAAGTTCAAATTAGGGGTTTATTAGGGTTTCTTTTAGGGTTTTCTCATGGTAAACTCAGATTTCCCTTCTTATGCATTTAGATAGACATCCACTCTTTTCATCATAACTTGAGTTTGGTAACTCCATTTTCAGTGCCATTAGTGGAATTAGAATCATGATTTAGATACCTAACTCCTTAAACTAGATTAGCAAGGGTAGGAATCATTATAATTTGTTTATGAAAGGACTTTTCAACAAACTATAGATCTAGTGTATAAAGTTTTTCTTATCACCATGTTTCACCCTTCCAAAGTAGAAAGCCGAAACAAGGGGGGCATAAGGGGATTTATGCACTTATCAAATTGTCATATAGTAAGCCCTAGGTTATTTATGGATTTTCATTAACCTTGTGTGTTTCAGGTTCTAACAATTTTTTGTAGGATCTCTACATCGAGGACTTGGCTATATCCTTTTTATTTACTATGATGTTTTCTTACTTTAGCTTGCATATTCACGTAGTGTCATATCTGAGCTAAAGTGGGGGCTAAATGTATCATCTTAAAATAGAATAACTTCCATCTTGATAGGTTTAGCACCCTCTTTTAGTACATTTAGCATGATAGACTTGCATTTAGGATGCATTCTGCACTTGATTCTTTCATTCTAGGTGAAATTAGGGTTAGGATCCTGAGGGTTCTCCATAATTTCCCTCTTCCATGGCTCTATTTTGTAGGTAGGATTTAGAAATAGGTCCTCCTAGCCTTCATCATGATCATCATAGGATTTTGTGCCTCTCCCTGGCACTCTGTCTCATTCTGGCATCGTTTCTAGGTCTTCAGGCATCCCCAGGACCTTCTGTCCCTGATTTTGGAAAGATCTGGATCTCTGGGTCAAAGATGACCTAGACCCTAACGTAGGTCAGACTCGAGGTCATCCCTAACCTAGGTCAACATATACCTTGTTCGTGACCTAGGTCAAAGATGAGGTTGTCATTTACCTCCTCCGAAATTTGTTCCCCTTTTCAGATTTGGTCCCGACGAGCCCCAAAATCAATGTCGGGCGCTCGGATCTGAGTGTGGAAAAGTTGTGAAAAAGTTTTAATTTAAAATTCATTTAGTTATTTTCCCTCCTTAGTTTCTTATTGTGATTAGACCATAGTTCAAGGTGAAATTTGAATTATGGGTCCTCACATTGCTCTAGGAGCCTCACCTTGAAACTGTAATCACCCAAAAATGGTCACCTAGACTATTAGTCCCTTGCTAGCATTATTTGCTAAAATTATCAATTGCTTATTCTTGATCAAATCCTAGTTCTATCATTTATTTTATTATTAAATAAATAAAAAACCCCCACTTTTCCTCTTATCCTAAGTTGCACAAATAAAGCATTATTTTTATAAAAGAAAAGGCCTTTTTCTCTCACATGGGGCACAAAAGTCAACACTTATTTCTCATTGGAGGAAACTTGTGCACATGGATTTCTCCTCTTTCAAGCTCCACCCTTGATTAAATCTTTTGCCTCTTAATCTCCATGGTCCATTCCTTTTCAATTCCTATAAAAGAAGAGCTCTCTTCTCATTCTAGGATACCCAACTTTTTATGCTAATCTTATGTTGCAAGATTTCTTGGAGACTTTGGAGCTTTTGAAGACCTTCTTGCATCTAGCTTTCATTTCTTGCATCATAACTTAGTTTCTTTCATTTCATTCTTAATCTAGTTTCTTTCATTGCATTCTTAATCTAGTTTCCTTTCATGCTCTAGATTAGCTCACATAGTTTAATTAGCAATGATTTGTAATACTTCTATCTTTCCTTTCATAGCTTAGCTTGCATCTCCATTTCTAGCATAGTTGCATTGCATTGTCATCTTGATTCATGAGGATATTGGCATTCTTGACCTTGTCTCATTGAATCTCCCATTGCATGGTTTACTAGCAAGGTTATAGGCTTAATAGCTCTAGCTGAGAGCATTCTTAACACCCTTGCAGTCCATGCCTAGGGAGCTCTAGGTCACTTTCTCAAGGTTTCCTACTCATGGATTCTCTTGGAAATAATGGCTTAGAGAAGTGCACAATTTAGTGTGTACATTTTTGTCACCCACCATGGGGCAGAACAACTCTATTTTGTCCTTCTTTTTATGCATTTTCACAGCAAGTTTCGACTATTTTTTATTTTTTTTATGATTTTCGTACGCTATTTTTACTTCTGTCTGTCATTGTTACAAAATCTCACGTGAAGTTTCTCACCGTATCACATGAAGTCTTGCTGGCACTAGGACTTTTGCACATGACAAAGGTGTTTTATTGCATGGGCCTGTGTACTTTCTCATGTGAGCCTTAGTACATTCTCATGTGGGCTTGTGCTTTCTCACGTGTGGTTTGGTACTTTCTCAGGTGACCTTGAGTACTATCTTGTGTGAAATTCTGTGGCAGACAGAGACCCAGAATTCTAGATTTGCTAGTTTGTGTTTGCTATTTTTAGGTTTTATACTTTCTAGTTTTGATTTGTTGTAGCTAGACAAAGGTTTACTTGGAGATTTTTTGGTTTTTACTTGCTATGTTAGGATAGAGATTCATTGATCAGGATTAAATTGGGAAAAAGGACACCAACCAAACACCTTATGAGCTATGGTTTGGACACAAACCTACTGTAAGTTATTTCAAGATTTTTGGAAGCAAATGTTTTATTTTGAAAGATGAGAGAAATGGGAAATTTGATTCTAAAGGTGATGAAGGAATATTCTTAGGATACTCTACTAAGAGTAAAGCATAAAAATGTCTGAACAAGGTTACAAATAAGATGATTGAAAGTACTAATGTTCGTGTTGATGAGTTTGATGACAAGAACACAGAAGAAAGAAAGGAACCGAAAGACTATGGTAGATTCACTTACATTGAACTTCCTGATTATCTACTGAAGTTGCAACCTATGATAATCGGTCAACAGGAAAATAACCTCGAGGAATAGGAAAGGGAAACCAATGAATAAGATGGTGTTACCGAGAAATCACATGAACCTGAATAGGATGAACAAGAAAGAAGAAACTGAGTACTGGCTAGTTTTGTCAAAAGACATCATCTTGAGACACAAATTATTGGAGATAGACAAGCTGGAATGCAGACTAGAAGTAAAACAAGACAAGGTACATGTCTAGTTTGTGAATTTGAACCAAAGAATGTGAAATTTGCATTAGAGAATGAAGAATGGGTTAATGCAATGGAGGAAATAGAGAAAATAGATAAAAACAAAACTTGGTCCTTAGTACCCCAACCTAAAGATAAGAATGTTATCGGTACTAAATGGATATTCAGAAACAAGTTGAATGAAAATGGTGAAGTGACAAGAAATAAAGCGAGATTGGTATGCAAGGGATATGCACAGGAAGAAGGCATTGACTATGGTGAGACATTTGCACCTGTTGCTAGATTGGAAGGAGTTAAAATGCTACTTGCATATGTTGCACACAAGAAATTTAAGGTTTATCAAATGGATGTGAAGTCATCATTTCTGAATGGTATACTTGAAGAAGAGGTCTACATAGAACAACCTGAAGGATTCGTTGATCCAAACAATAGAAACATGGTATGTAGATTACACAAAGTTTTATATGGTTTGAAGCAAGCACCGAGAGCATGGTATGAAAGGCTGCATACTTACTTGTAAAGTATTAGATTTGTAAGAACTAGTGAGAACATCAATTTGTACATGAAAGGTGATACTAATGACACTACTCTTATTGATGAAATTTTTGTTGATGATATTATTTTTGGAGGTCAAGATCATGTATGTAAATATTTTGCTGATGACATGAGGAATGAGTTTGAAATGTCTATGTTCAGAGAGATTAAATTCTTTCTTAGATTACAAGTGATTCAACAAAGTGATGGGATATTCATCACACAGTCCAAGTACATAAAGGAAGTCTTGAAGACATTTGGCATGGAAGATGCTAAACCTATAGGAATACCAATGGCTACTGGAAGAAAACTAACAAAGGAAGATGAAACTGCAAAGGTAAACCAGACACTTTACTGATCCATGATTGATAAGCTAATGTATGTAGTTCACAATAGACCAGATATAGCACATGTTGTGGGAATTGTTGCTAGATATTCTGCTAATTCTAGAGAATCACACATGATTTCTACTAAAAGGATCTTAAGATACCTAAAAAAGATATAGGATTATAGATTATGGTATCCTAAGGAAGGTAAGTTTGAGTTAAAGGCTTATATGGATGCTGATTGGGCTGGAAATGTGGATGAAAAAAAAAGTACCACCGAAGGAGCATTTTTCTTTGGTGAAAGACTTGTAACCTAGACAAGTAAAAAGTAGGCTTGTATTTCTCAGTCTACAGCTGAAGCAGAGTATGTTGCTGTTGCTACTAATTTCTCAAACATTGTATATATCAGGCAAGTGTTAGAAGGAATGAATGAGGTAATCACTGACTTAGTGATTATATACTATGACAACACAAGTGCTATTAATATTTCAAAGAATCCAGTGATGCACTCTAAGAAAAAGCATATATCAATTAAGTATCACTACTTAAGAGAACAAGTGCAAGAAAAGAAAGTGAAGTTATAAATTATTACATCCAAAGAACAACTTGCAGATATCTTTACAAAGCTTCTATCGAAGGACACATTTGAATATTTGAGGACTAGACTTGGGGTCTATCCCCTGTCTATCGGTCACTAATGTGATCTGGATGTTGCATCAGCTTAAACTCATCAAAAGATCACACATGTTGATGCAACATAGTTCACACTTTGGATAATGTTCAAGGTTGTGATTAAATTTGAAGAACTGAAATAGATTGGGATATCAGTATACAAAGATATAGAGATTGTATTGGACAACAGCGAGTTACTTAGCTACTACAAGAGCTGATTATTTATTTGTTCCTTTGGTATTGTTATCAAAGGGAGAGATAAATAATATGAAAAGGAAAAGGAGAGATATGCACCGATGAGAACTATCTAAGGAAGAGAATAACAAAGAAATTTTTTTTTAATGCTATTTAGTAACGTAGTGATTAAACATATTAAGCTAGGGAGAGCTTATACAACATTTGATTATAGAGTTGTAGAATACATGTTTGGTATGGGTATGGTACATTTCATATTACTTGAGTTTCCATCAATGCCAAAGGGAGAGATTGATGAACTACAACTGATTTAGAACCTGAATGGAGAATCTGTAATTCAAGATTACTAAGGAGTTACTGATTAGATATGCAAGATGATTAAATCAGTATTATGTTGTCATTGATGTCAACTAGCTTGAAAATACTTATCAGCTAAGTTACTATATCGATAGATCTGAAGAGAGGTGAAAGAGATGAAGAACATAAATATCGACATGGGGAAGATGTATACATCAGATGAGGATAAGGAATACACTAAGTAATTTATTGATGAGTCTATGACTTGATGAAATTGACTTTATTATGTTGCATTCATCTATGATGAAGGAAAGAGTTGAAAGACACAAAGAAGTGTTGTCGATAAATAAAGAATTCTAGCATACACTAACGGAATGTAGTGTATACTGAGTGTAGTGTTAACTGAGCTTGTGTTCACTGATGCATTTCTTTGTTAACTGAGAAAATATAAAGGAATTAAAAGATCAGTTTAGACGATAAAGTGATGAGCTGTAAAGTGTATGAAATCGAGGTAACAAATAAGGTTTGTTATGGAGATTGACAGCTAACATAAATCAAAAAGGATCTAATGGAACAGATTGAAACATGTTACTGACACATCAGTTGAGGAAGCTTAAAGTGGCAAAATCTATGAATATGATTAAGCAGAAAAATCTGATGGAGGAAAAGAAAATGATTTACTTGTCTATATAAGAGACATTGGTTTCATTATTGAAGCATCACCGAAGGAAGAAGATACTACAAAATTATCACGTGAACAAGTTCTCATGCATTCTGATCATACTAGTTAATAAGAACCGAGCTGCAGAACAATTACTGAGCTACAGAGAGTAATTACCGATGGATAGTAAGTTTATATAGTATTGAATCTAAAGTGGTATATTGATCAGAAAGATTTGAATGAGTTGAACATTGATCTGTAAACTAAAATTGAAGTTGTTTCAAGGTAGATCATCTACTATTACATATTTAACCATTGTACACAATTAAATCTCTTAACCGAGTGGACTATGAAAGTCTTTTGATGTTTCATTCATAGAGTGAACATTGTTATCCTGTCAACCCCAGAGTGACTACTGGTTGGATGATAACTTCTAGCCTAAAATTCTCTAACAATGTCACACCTAATATTGTGTATGTAACCTTTAACAAGGTTGGGTCTTCACTGACCTCACTTCGGAAGAGTGAACAATTTTGGGTGGCCGGTCCCAAGTGGTTTTTCCCTTCATAGGGTTTCCACGTTAAATCTCTATGTTATGTGTTGATTGTGATATTTGTTTGTTATCATACTTTGCACATTACATGTTATATTTAATTAGTAACTATTATAAATTTTAGACTGACAATCAGTAAAAACACAGATAATGAAAGTATTTTATGTTTACCCAGTAGCAAAAATTGAGAATTTGTTTTGGATTATACATTTTGAATTGGGACACTAGATAAATGATTCACTCCCCTCTCAGTTATTCTAACAGCTACAATAGTCAATAAGCCAACAAGACACATCACAATCTCTCGACCAATGAGAAACAAGCATGTCGGCATGACCTGGCAACTGGACCCACTTTTTTGAAGCACTGCATTGTAAGAAAGATCGATGGTTGTCACATGATTGCAAGGAACAAGATTAAGCTTTACAAACATGTGACAACCATCTAATTAAAAGGAGATTAACCCTCTTACTCACATGTTGAAACACTAGAAAAATTAATCACTTAGAACTTTTTAAGAAACTGGGCCCATCATGGCAGATGACAATTGGTCGTAGGTTGCGCGGATAGGAAATGCTGACATCAACAAAGAGCTATGAAGATGCAAAGAAGTAGAAAACATCTGGGGTTATATGCTTGGACAAATATTGAATTTTATAAATATTAGACCATGCACCTTGGACTAAAGCATACTAACATGGAAAACCACCTGAGGCTAAAGGTGCAAGCCATGAAACATTGTAGATTTTGGGTGCAAGCCAAAACAAGTTGTAGCAGAGCAAGACAACTACACAGAACACTATAGGGAAATACGCCATTTTCATAGGATTTTTTCTATGAAAGGAAAATGGCCTAACAGGCTAGGCTCAACCCTTGTGGGAGCCTCATTTCACTCCACCTGTGGCCAAAATTTGTATGATAGGAAATTTTGGGTAGCAGTGCAATTTTCTCTTTTTCTTCATCATAGATGAATGCAACATAATCAAGTCAATAACATAAGTTCATAGACTCATTCATAAGTTACCTAGTGTATTCCTTATCCTCATCTAACATTCCCATATTTCTCCATGTAGATATATCAATTCTTCCATCTCTTTTCTTCCTTTCTACAGATGTTTAGGTATAGTAACTTACAAGATAAGTACTGTCAAGACTAGTTGACATCAATGACAACACATTATTGATTTAATCATCTTACATATCTAATCATCAACTCAATGATCTCAAATCACAAATCTTCAATGCATTCAAATCAGTTGTAGTTCATCAATCTCTCCCTTTGGCATTGATCGCAACACAAGCAATATGAAATATGTCATATACCAAACATGTATTCTACAACTATATGAACTAATTTTGTAGCTTGGTACAAGCTCTCCCTTAGCTTAATATTTTATATGTTTAATCGCTACATTGCTAATCAGCATTATTAGTGCAGACTTTCTTTTGCAGATTAGATCTTTTCAGTGCTCTTTTAGATTCATCTTTTGTTCTTTCAGTAACTGATCTTTCAATACTCTCCCTTTTTTGTATCTCTCTCCTTTTGTCTCTATCTCTCTCCCTTTGTCTCTGGCTTCAAATGTGTATTTCATATGGAAATCTCTCTCCCTTTGACAAAAATGCCAAAGAACAATAAAACATACAGCTCTGTGATAGCCATGTAACTCTGTTATCTGGTTTATTTTCTATATCTTAGTATACTGATGTGCAACTTTGGTCAGTCTTTCAATGTTTCACAACTCTAGATAGAAATCCAAAGTGTGAACTCTGCTTGCATCAACATGTATGATCTTCTGATAAGATTAGGCTGATGCAACCTCCAGATCACCTTAGTGACTGGTAGACAAGGGACAGACCCTTAGTCTAGTCCTCAATTATTCATATGTATCCTTCAGTAGAGGATTTTTAAATATGTCAACAAGTTGTTCTTTTGATGTAACAAATTCTAACTTTACTTCCTTCTCTTGTACTTGTTCCCTTAAGTAGTGATACTTGATAGATATATGCTTTGTTTTAGAGTGCATCACTAGATTCTTTGAAATATTAATGGCACTATTGTTATCACAATATATAATCACTGGCTCAGTGATTATCTCATTCATTCGTTCCAACACTTGCTTGATATAAGAAATATTTGAACAATTAGTGTATGCACCCTAAAATGGTCGCCTAGACTTTGGGCCCCATTTATTCAATTTATCAATCCTGAATCATTTTGATCATTAATCAATATTTCCAACAATATCAATTTCTTGATCAAATCTTAATTTCAATCATATATTAGATTTTTATCCTATGGGCTAACCATTTATCCTAAGTCTTTATTTAATTAAAAGGAATATTTCCTCCCCTTTCAATTAAATAAAAAAGCCCCACTTTCCTCTTATCCTAAGTTGCACAAATAAAACATTATTCCTATTTTATAAAGAGGGAAAAAGGCACTTTTGTCTCACATGAGGCTCAAAAGTCAACACTTCACTCTCATTGGAGGATACTTGTGCACATGGATTGCTCCTCTTTCAAGCTCCACCGCTGATTAAGTCTTTTTGCCTCTTAATCTCCATGGTCCATTTCACCTCATTTCTTATAAAAGGAGAGCTCTCTCCTTCATTTGCATACATCCATATTTTATGCTATTGTTATGCTGCAGGTTTTCTAGGTACATTTGGAGCTTTTTGAAGACATTGAAGACTTGTTGCTTTCATCATTCTTAGTTGCCTTTCATAATAGTTTTGCTTTCATAGTTGCATTCATGGCATTCTAGTGTAGATTTCCTTTTATGCAATCTCACATAGTCTAAATAGGAAGGATTTGTAATCTATTGCTATTTCCTTTCATAGATTAGATTTCTTTTCAAGCATTGCATTGTTATCATTTAGCTTAGTTTGCACATTCATACTAGTTGCATTTACATTTCATTTCCATTTAGATTCTTGGGGATATTGGCATTGTTTCCCTTGTCTTCACTTGAATCTCTCATTGTGTGGTTGACTAGCAAGGTCACCTTCTTGTAGCTCTAGCTGAGAGCAAAACTCATAGTCCCTTGCAACTCCATGCATAGAGAGCTATGAGCCGCTTTGTGAGGCCTCACTCTTGAGCAACCTTGCAAGTAATGGTTCATAGAAGTGCATATTTTAATGTGTAAATTTCTGGCGCCCACCGTGGGGCAGAGTAGATAGCTTTGTCCTTTCTATTTGATGCATTTTTCATCATTTTCGGATTAACTGTCGGAAAAATCTGTGTCTCTGGTTTTCTGTCTCAGATTATCGCGCGACACTTCTCAGAAATATCGCGCGATATACTTCCTATCTTGGTGCGATACTTCACTCGGAAAAAGTATCGCACGCCTATAGCGAAGTCTATCGCCTGGCATCGGGCGAAGTATCGCCTGGCATCGGGCGAAGTATCGCTCGACTGGGGAAGTATCGCCCGACTATAGGAAACTGTGTCGCGCGATACTGTTGGAGACTGAGAAACATCGCCTGGTCTGGCAGAGACTTGCACTTTCAATTTTTTTGTCCGAATTCGACTATTTTAGCTTGCTGTTCTGTTTTACTTTGTTTAAATAGGTCTAACCTGCATTTCTTAGCTTGAATCCATTAGATTATTGCACATTTACATTGGGATTTTGATTTTGCTAACATTGTGGGCCTAACAAGTTGTGTTTGTAGGTGCTCTCCTTTGCTTAAAAAATTGCTAAAAACGCATGTCAAAGAGGGCTACTAACAGTTTTTGCAGGGCTGCCCAAGCATAAAAACAAAAAAAAATTTTTTTTCCATTTCTTGCTTGTTGTTGTTTTCCTTTCATTTGTGGCATTTACTAATTGTATTAGGAATCTTAATACCTTGTGAAAGGGATTTTGAGGTGGTAGGAGAAGTATGCTCTTCACCTTTAGGTGAATCAGAAAATCTTGACCCATCTTAAGGTTTTGGAAGCAAGGGGGTAATTGATCTCTTTGCTTGGTGTGTTTGGGAAAAATTCTTGAGATAGGGGAGTATGCTCTTCACCCTTGTGGTGAATCAAAAACCTTGAACCTCAAGATTTGATCCATTTTGTTTAGTTTAGGAATCCTTTAGAGGGCCTGCTCTTGAGCAATCAAGAGGAACGACTCAAGTGGGGACAACCTTGTCATCATTCTCCTTGGTGGCAAGTGATTCCAACTCACTATAATCTCAAGGCTATCAAGGACACCAAAAACCTTGATAGACATAACACTTGTCTTCGCTTGATGTAAGTACTTGTGGGATTGTGACCATGAGGAAAACATTGAGCAAGAATGCTTAAGGTACTCTTGAGGCCACGAGGTCCTAGTCCTTTATGAGGAGCAAGAGGGGTGTTGTGAACGGAAATCCTTATTAAGAACCATTAGATAGAAGCCACCCTCTTTTAGCCGCTTATCTTCTTAGTGCAAGGATTGATCCAAGTGGTTTACCCGGATCACCTTAAGATACTCACCATATGTGTCCCTTTGGTTGTGTCATTTTGACATTTCCATGACAAAGCCAATATCTCTTGTGGGCAACCACTTGGTGTGAGGCAAGGGGGCATCAAGTTGTGGGCTAAGTTGATAAGTATTGAGCCTTGTCTTGTAGGTAGTAATTGCTTGATTTGTCTTCGATTGTGTGATACTAGTGTAAACGTTCTCAACATACAAACAATCGGTAGCATTCATAGGGTGCTTTTTCAATTTTGATATCACAAGTGTTTGTCTTGGCAAGGTTGCTTTTGCCCTTGTTTCAAGTGCTTGAAGACATGTTTGATCCTTTACTGTTTGCAAACCTGTCCAAATACTGTTGAATTTGTGACTGAAACCAAGAACATCAACCCTCAGACTGAAAATTTTGACCAAACAGACCCAAAAATGCAAATTTCACACAATTCTGGTCAAGAGTTGAATAATTCTGCAACAGTATCGCACCCTGTAAGGCGAAGTATCGTGCGATACTTCGCACATGCTAGAAATATCGCACCCTTTGAAGAGAAATATCGCGCGATAGTTCTCCCCTGACGGACTATCGCCCTGCCTGCCTGGGGTATATCGCCCTATAGTATTGAGAAGTATCGCCCGTATTAGGGCGAAGTATCGCACGGGTAGAGGTTTATCGCCCCAGTAGCCTGGAGTATATCGCCTGACTCATTTTTGTCGTGCTTAAATTTTGGTCAGTTTCAGTTGCTGTCAATTAGGCCAGGTCTTAGAACAGGCTTCTCACCCTGACGTTTGAGATCTGTCTTGACTCCAAATCGCTGGTTCTTAGTTCTTCGGGATAGCATCATTTGGTTTACAAAGCCACTTTGGAATAATTGTCAAGTTAGAAAGCCATTCTTGGTGCCAAGGTTCATCTTTAAAAGTGTTAGCTATATTCTGGGAAAATTTCAATTCTCTTATTGTCCAAAATCGCTTTCATTTTCAATTATCTTTTGGCCTAGTCCAACCTCCTGATTCAAAAGTGCAAGGGTAGTCACCCTTTGATTTGAAGCACCTCTTTGACAGTGTTGGTAAAGCCCCCTTTCTTTTCTTTTTTTTCATCTTTCTTTGGACAATAGAGGATTTCGATTATCCTAGTTTGGTGTGGACACTTTGAAAGGTCACCTTATCATTGAAAATATTTCTCTTTCATGTCAGTTACGACAAGGTACCAAGTTAATCAAGGGAAGCGACCCCCTGTTGCCTTTAGCCAGTTACCACCTATCAAGACCCGTCGACAACCTAAGGGAAAAGGACCCCTTTTTGACCAATCTCCTAAGAGTGAATCCGAGGTTTGTTTCAATCCGGGAGCTAACCCTAGTGAAGTGAGCACCTCTTTCATACCACTTTCATCAAGCATGGACATGAGTTACACTTTCACCCGGCAACAAAGAGAAGCCATGAATCAAACTCTCGAGGATATCTTTCAACGACACAGAGGAGAGTATGGTGGTTCTTCTCATGCCAGTCCACCCGGGTCACCTCCTAACAACGCGAGGTATTTTGATGCTCAACAACGAGCTGAAAGACAGCATAAGTCAGCCCACTCAGATTCAGGGTCACAACACGAAGACCAGAACAACGAATCTAGTGATCACTATATCAACGCAGCTAATGCAATAAGACATTCAAGACAAACCTCCCCACTTAAGGACACTTCTCGATATGCAAATACAAAATTAAGAAGCATTGAGAGAGAGAAGCAAGCCTACTTAGATGAACAGGCTGCAAAAAAGGAAAAATTCCGACAACTAGAGGAAGAGGAACGTGCATTTTTGGATATACAGAAAAGAGTCGCCCAAGAAGAGGAAGATAGACTCTATGCACAACAACTCCAAAATCGATCTAACAGGAGGGGAGCCAATAGTGGGACCAACTCGCCCCCATCTACCCCTTCCCCTAGCCCTCGAAGAAGATCAAAGACACCCTCACGATCCCCAAGTCCTAGAGGAAGAAGGACTTCAAGATATGACCATCATAGGAGAAAATCGTCTCATAGACATTCAAAGCAACCCTCCCAACGAGCACATCATGGCTCACAACATGGAGGCAGTTATGCTAAATCTGATCATATGGACTTCATGACTATGCAACAAGAACCATCTTTTCAAGCCTATGTGGAGCAATACATGGAACAAAACAAAGACCAATTTTTGGAAAGTCTTATCAACAAAGGCGCCAAAGTTCCATATAACTTTGATGTTCATCAAAAAATCAAGAAACAGAATCCTTCAACTGATGAGTTAATCTTACAAATGCAAAAGGATATAGACAGAATGAAGGCTCCCAAGAGTACATTTCATTTGGACTCCATATGTCCTAATCCCATTGACAAAAGTGTGGTGATGGTAGAATTCCCTAAGAAAGTTGAATTCCCAACATACGACAAATATGATGGCACGGGTGACCCTCATGACCATGTTCGACAATTCTACATAATGAGCTTTTCCTTTCACCACGAAGACTCCTACTTGCTGAGATTATTCCCAAGGAGTTTAAAAGGTCAAGCCATGGAGTGGTTCACCAACCTTTCCCCTCCAGTAAAGACATTTAGAGAACTTGTCCAAAGATTTGTACAACATTTTGCTTACAATTTATCTAGGTCAGTCACCATGCTTGATTTGTGTAAACTTAAGCAAAATCAAGGGGAATCTTTTGTCACCTTTTTGCAACGATGGAGGCGATTGTGTTCGAAATACCCAAGGACAATCCCTGAAGAAGAGAGAATTGATATCATTGTGAACAATCTAATACCAGAACTCAAGTATGAAGTCAAGAAGATTCCATTTAATTCTTTTGATACTATGGTAGAGGTGGCATGTCGCATTGAGGATGTCCTAAAAGAACAAGGGATTTTGGCTAAACCAACAAATAACAACAATGGCCAAAATAACAATACTAATGGTAACAAGGACAAAAAGAACTCTTATTGGAACAGAAACAAGCAAGTCGTCAACGACGGAGTTGTTGATTCATCTCAGGTCAAAAATGAAGGAGTTCTTAATCTCTCTCATGCAGTTCAAGCTATGAAGTTGCAAACATCATCAACGCAACAAGACAAACCTCAGTATCAAAAAAGATCTAAAACGGAGAAAAGACAATTCACTAAATTGGGAGAATCCTATGCAGATGTTTTTAAGACACTAGTTGCTCATAATCTGGCGCACCCACAGGATCCTACAAAACATTGAATACCAGATCCTTTACCTCATTGGTGGGATGCTAAGGCTTTTTGCGTTTTCCATAATGGGATTGGACACGATATAGAAAATTGTTTCAAACTCAAGCATCTTGTCCAAGACCTTATTGAGAAAGGACAATTACAAGTGGGTGGGTTAACTACTAATGCAGACCATAAAGCCTTTAAAGAGCCCTTGCCTAAATATGAAAAAGGAGAGAATTCTAGTAAGAATGGCAAGGCGGCTATTAACTATACATACACACACGCTGATAATGTGATTAACATGCTTGAAGTGGCTGACGATAATATCAACATGGTGAGAAAGAATGATCCTTATGGACATAATGTGGACTCAATTCCTATGACTAATGAAAGACCCGATGTGGTGATAAGAGGTCCTCACACACAAGGAATGCCCCGGTCCCTCAATGTTGTCACTAGGGGACAGGCTCAAGCACCCATTATCATCAAAGGTCCTAGCACTAGCAAGTCTAAACAACCCACGTCCAAAGGTGCTCCTCCAAAACCTGTCGTTGGTCCTGATTCCAATTACAACCTTATTAACCAACTACAACGTACACCCGCTCAGATATCCATTTTTGAGCTTTTAGAATTATCTCCTAAGCACAAGCGCGTCCTCGAGGATGCCTTGCGAGCAGCCAATGTCCCTAATAACTTAAATATCGACCAATTCCAAAACATGGTCAACCATTTGGCTAGCCCTCATTTCCTCACCTTCTCAGAAGAAGATGACAAATCCATTAGTCACCCACATAATTTGGCCTTACACATCGAGGTCATGATTCATAAAACCCGTGTTAGACGTGTACTAATAGATGGGGGTGCGGGGCTCAATATTTGTACTCTGAGTTTGCTGCTAGCTCTAGGGTATTCTGAGAACGTCATTGACACAAAGAAAAGAATCACAATCAAAGCATATGATGAAGCAGAAAGAAGTTCTAAGGGATTGGCTGTTTTGCCTATTCGTATTGGTCCTGTAGAAAGAGACATATTATTCCAAATTGTTGATGTCGGACCTCTCGCCTACAACATTTTGCTAGGTAGGCCATGGATTCATGAAATGCAGGCAGTCCCATCGACATATCACCAGTGTGTTAAGTTCCCCCATAATGGTGTAGAAATTTGCATCCCGGGAGACAGTGCTCTATCAGTTAATAACATTTCTGCGGGATCACATGTACCTTTGAATAGAGAAGCTGACAATCTTAGTAGTTCACTTGAACAATGTAAGCAGAAATTCAAGACCATGGACCTTGGGATGGGAGATTATAAGATTGATTCTTTTACAAAAATGCCAATCTCTCCTAGGTCTTATGGGAGACCCTCCCCAAATGTGAAGCCTTCATCATCAGCAATGATGTTATTTGGGAAATTTGTTGAGTCTTCGGTCCCCATTCAAGAAGAGAAAGAGGAAGTTGCTGTAAGGAACTGGATATATCACGAAGAGAAATACAAACATAATGAGAATTTTGCTCCTTCACCTGAAACTTATGGGAAAGGATATACACTGGTCAAAAATATGGGATATCCGGGATTTGGTCCCCTTAGTCATAGGCTAGATGCTAAAGCTGAGCCTCTTGATCATGCTCTCTTTGGACGCAAAAATAAGTCCACAATCGGCTTAGGTTTTGAGAACAAGAAGAAGAAAGGTATCCCTGTCCCAGTTGCAACGGACAGCGACAGTGATGCAGATTATATGCCCGATCTCTCCAATCAACAAGATGTGCCTGATGATTGGGTGCCCTCAACGAATCTCCTTTGGGGAGATTCCACAGATTTGATGCTTAATAATCCTACTATCCCAGCTGCGACGGATAGTGATTGTGTGACTCCTAGATCGACAAAGGAAAATGTTACTGTCCTAGCTGCGACGGATAGTACCAATACTAGAAAGGGAGAAACCCTCCCTAACCTTGAGGCTTCTACATCACGAGGCCTAAATGATGACTCAGAGACAGACTCCCATGAATATGAATGGGATTCGCTTTCAGATGCAACAATTGATCTAGATGTGGATATTATTCATGCCTATAGTACCCAACCCGATGCAACTAACGATCCTAGTGTCAGACTAGAGGATTTCCCTCCTCAAATCGCCTTAGTAGACGACGCTTCGTTTGATAGGATGAGCCCCAATTCAGGTATCTTAGGAGAAGACTTGATGAGCTCCGATTATATGGTCACCAGAGATGACACTTTTCACATTCACAACATCGAACCTACCATTGACTTGCCCCTTGTTCACTTTGACCTGATTGACTGGCCCCAGCGCCACCACGAGCCCACATTCCTCACATTTCGCAACGATTACGAAATTGCTTGCTATCTGAATGCTCTCGAACCCGTGGCTTCTTCCACCAGTGAACCAACAACCAGCATGACGGAGCCTGATATTAAGTACCTCAGTCTCAAAACAAAAGAGAAAAAGAAAAATAGGTCTGATGGCGAAAACCACTTTGTGGCGGTGTCAGAACCAAAAATAGTAAAAAGAAATGACGCATCCAAAGGTGAAAACCTCTTTGAGGCACCTAAGGATGGGGTACTTAATAACTTGCTGAGTTATTTCCAGGATAGATCATCAATCTTGATTGAACCAACAAAGCCGGTCAATCTAAACACAGAAGAAAATCCTCAGATAGTCCATCTTGCTCAGTCTTTATCAGAGGAAGAGACCAAGGCATATGTACAGTTTTTACAGAAAAAGAAAATTAATTTTGCATGGACCTACTCAGACATGCCAGGGCTTGACACAAATCTCATAATGCATCACTTATCTATAGCTCCAGGAGTCAAGCCAGTCAAACAGAGACTAAGAAAAATGCATCCACATATAGCTCTACTTGTCAAAGGAGAATTAGAAAAGCTTTTGAAAGCTAGATTTATTAGAGCCATCGATTATGCAGAATGGATCTCAAACATAGTACCGGTCTCCAAACATGATGGGTCCATTCGTGTCTGCACAAATTTCAGGGATCTAAACAAAGCATGCCCAAAGGATGACTTTCCACTTCCAAACATTGACATGATAGTGGACATGACGGCGGGATATGACATATATTCCCTAATGGATGGTTTCTCGGGGTATAATCAAATCAAAATAGCTCCTGAAGACCAAGAGAAAACAGCATTCACATGTGCATGGGGAACCTACTGTTGGAACGTCATGCCATTCGGGTTAAAGAATGCAGGAGCAACCTACCAAAGAGCTATGACAACTATCTTTCATGATATGATGCACAAAAATATGGAAGATTATGTGGATGATACCCTGGCAAAATCAAGAAAAAGGGACACACACCTCAATGATCTGGAAGTAATTCTAGATCGTATGGAACAATTTCAACTCAGATTGAATCCAAAGAAGTGCGCATTTGGCGTCACCTCAGGCAAACTTTTAGGATTTATAATATCAGCAAAAGGTATCGAGGTTGATCCCGAAAAGGTCCAAGAAATCCTAGATATGCCACCTCCTCGAAATATCAGCCAAATGAGAAGTCTTCAAGGACGTCTTCAATCAATTAGGAGGTTTATTTCTCAGCTTGCAGATAGAGCACAACCCTTCAACAAGACATTGCATAAGGGTGCTTCTTGTGTTTGGAACGAGGATTGTCAAAAGAGCCTAGATCAGATCAAACAATACTTGGCTAATCCTCCGATCTTAATGCCTCCTATTCCAGGGAAACCATTGCTTCTATATATCTCAGCTACAGACACTTCCCTGGGGGCATTATTGGCTCAAACAGATGATACTGGGAAAGAACGGGCCATCTACTATATCAGCCGTACTCTAGTCTCTTATGAGATCAATTACAATAATATTGAGAAGTCTTGTCTCACGGTGGTGTTTGCTTCTCAAAAGTTGCGCCACTACATGCTTGCTCATACCATACACTTGATTGCCAAAATTGATCCCCTTAAATATTTGCTTGGTAAGGCTGCCCTGACGGGTAGACTTGCTAAATGGATGATGGTCCTCACTTAATTTGACATAGAGTATGTTGAAAGGAAGGCAATCAAAGGACAAGCTATTGCTGACCAATTAGCTGATTTTCCAATTCAGGATAGTATGCCAGTCCAAGTGGAATTCCCAGACGAACACATCTTATACACCACTACTCACACTTGGACAATGTTCTTTGATGGCTCCCGCATGCAAAATGGATCAGGTGCTGGAGTGTTATTTGTTTCTCCACATGGGTACAACATTCCGAAGTCTTATAAACTATTATTCCCATGTACCAATAATATTGCAGAATATGAAGCATTAACTAATGGCTTGAAAATGGCTATAGAATGGAATATCACAGAATTACATGTCTTTGGGGATTCTCAGCTAATCATCAACCAAGTCAATGAGGAGTATCAAACCAAGGATGACAAATTGATACCCTATAAAAAGATGGTTGATTCTTTGAAACGCTATTTCACATTTGTGACGTTTCAACAAATCCCTAGGATGGAGAACAAAGCTGCAGACGCCATGGCCACATTAGCTTCACTTCTTCAGTTGGAGACACATGAATCCAGATTTGAATTCCTGGTGGAAGAGCTACACCATCCCATCTTTGACTCATCTGAAAGCCGTGTCATTTGTGCCATTATCACACATGAGTCCTCCCGATATGGTGCTATCTATTCATATCTTCGTGATGGCATCATCCCTGACACATTCACCCGCTCCGAACGCCGAAACCTCATCCGTAACACCTCTCGCCACACCCTCATCTCTGGTGACTTATATAGAAGGGGTTTAGATGGGACACTCCTTAGGTGCTTGGAAAAGGAGGAATCCAACCGAGCGTTAGCTGACATCCACGAGGGCATTTGTGGTGGGCATTCTAACGGTCTTGCCATGGCCCGGAGGTTGCTTAGGGCGGGATATTATTGGCCCACAATGCAGATAGACGCAGTCACCTTTGCTAAGTCATGTGAAAAATGTCAGAAACACGGCAACCTGATTCATGCTCCGGGTAGGGAACTAATCCCTTCTATTTCTCATTGGCCATTTCAGCGCTGGGCCTTTGATCTGGTTGGGCAAATTCACCCCAACTCATCAGGTGGACACAAGTTCATCATTACTGCCACTGACTACTTCACAAAATGGGTGGAGGCTGTACCACTTTCTGTTGCTTCAGGAAGGACCATTTCTTTGTTCATCTTGAACCATATCATTTGCCGATTTGGAGTGCCTTCTGAGATCATTACTGACAATGGAGGTCAATTTAAGAATAAAGACCTAAAGCACCTATGCAAAAAGTTTAAAATCAAGCAACATTGGTCCTCCATATATTTCCCACAAGGAAACGAACAGGCAGAAGCTTCTAACAAAACCATTCTTAAGATTCTTCATAGAACAGTACACAAGAATGGTAGGGATTGGCACTTGCAAATCAATCCAGCACTATGGGCTTACCGAACAAGCATTCGCACACCTACAGGGGCCACTCCTTTTTCTCTCACCTATGGCGCTGAAGCAATATTGCCTTTAGAAGTTGAGATACCATCCCTTAGAGTCTCACTCAAAGGTTTGATTACAGATGAGGATTACCGTGCCATGAGGTTGCAGGAACTAGAACTTCTAGATGAGAAGCGTAAGGCTTCCTTTGATCATATGAGAGCGTATCAGAAACGTATGTCCAAGGCATTCAACAAGAAGGTTCTCCCTAGAGAATTTCAAATAGGTGATCTTGTTTTACGAGAAAACCCTAAGAACCAGCAAAACAGAGAGCAAAAGGGCAAGTTTGAACCTAACTGGCTTGGACCATATGTCATCACAGCTGCTTTTGGTACTGGTGCGTATTTACTGTCAGATCCTGATGGAGAACAGCTCCCCGATCCCATCAACATTGTGCACCTTAAGAATTTCTATCCTTGATGCCCATTCTGTCTGGGGGGCATCTTTTGTATATATCTTATTGATCCTGAAAAAATACCAAAAAAGTTCATATATGATGCTGAAAAAATCCTAAAAAGCATATAATGTCCTAAAAAAAATACACAAAAAATCAAAATATTCAAAAAAAATTAAAAAAATAGAAAAAGTGCCTTGGTGAAAACCTAGCAATAGGCACCTTGGTAGAAAAAATACAAAAAAATGAAAAAATGAAAAATGATTCCAAGTGGTGAAAACCTGGAAACAGGCGCTACTTGAGGCCTTTGCACCCCTATTTGTTAGCATGCGTCCTCGACACTTAACCACTTTCCATCATGCCTTGACCTTATTTGACCTAGTCTGGAATTGGTCTTTGTCTTTGTCTAGGGGGCATAACTGTTCGCATAGCTCCTTTTGGTGCGTTTGTCTCTGGGGGCATTTCACAACAGGTGTTTTTCAACACCACCCCAAACAGTGTTTTTTTCAACACTACCCTTGCGTCGAGTGTTTCTTAACACTTATCAGATGTCTTACCCAATAGTCCATAGTATGATGCGATATTTCCCATTTGCAGATATGATACTCAGAATTTGACTCTATGACCAACACACACGCACTTAAACAATCAACTCGCTGGCGATATGATGACTTTATTTTTCTTTGTGTGCTGTCTATGAGGATTTCTTTTGATGAGTGATCTCTCCCTGAGAAGTTTTCGATGATGCATAGCTAGAAGACTGAGGGAATGAGAACATGTTTTCTTTCTTTATCTGCTTGCGGGTATATTTTGTTGATTCTAACTGTCATGAGCATTTATGCTGGTCCTACTTGACACTATGGATTGACAAGGTATTATCTTTGACTGTTTTGCGAGTGCATGCTTTTAGCTATCCTGACTTTCATGTGTCCTGATACAAGCATAATCTCGCCATATCAAACTTAGGTAATCTTACTGCATTAGTCATCTTGACCTATATGTCTTTGATGCCTAGGTAAGATTTCCACATTTCTATCTGATAAAGATCATATTCATATCCACATAGTAATGCTAGTGTGCATTGTATGATCTTACGACGCTACCAATAACGCTCGATGATGATAATTAGATGTCTATAAGCGTTGTGACCTTGCAAGTTAACCACTTTCATAGTAGCTTGCATTTTTTAGGGTCATGTTAGTCTAGTTTTGCATCTTGCACATGGAGAGAGCTCTCCTTTTGCATCCTACATGGACCTGTTAGTCAACTGCACTCACCTTCTCTTCTTCTTGATCATGTCTTTCGCTCCTTGTCTTTTTCATCTCGAACCTGTTCCTGTTCATCACAAGGGGTTAATCACATCATCATATCTATATCAAAACTGTCATTTTCAAGAAACATAAGTCTACATCATACATATGAGAATTAAACATACAACTATGAGAGAGAACATACATAAGCACATACATAAGCATTTTGAGCAAAATGACAAGACAATATACATAAACTGATACATCCATCACAAGTGAGACAAATACACATGATACATCGAACATCCAGTAATCTCATAAATCAATAAATGTCATGATATACAATATGAGATCCCAAAATCTGGATCAAAAGTCTCAAAATATGTCCAAACAACCTAAGACCTAACCCTAAGACTCGCTACCACCCTCGTGAGGAGCTCGTGGTGGTGGAGGAGGCATAGCTCTCCTATCAAAAGCCACGTCTGATACCCCTGCCCGCTGAGAGTATGATGGTGCTCTCTCACCCTCTGGGACGGCCTGCAGATATAATCCGTGATAGTAAGCAGCCCTCGCTGACTCCCGTCGGAGCTCCAGTGCCTCGGTCTGCGCCATCGCCTCACGGCGTGCTATCTCTGCTCTAAGATCAGCTATCTGCTGATCCCGCTCTGCCCTCAGATCCAGGAGCTGCTGATCTCTCACAGCTATGGTGGTCCGCAGCTGCTGTATCTCTGCCTCCCGAGCCTGTATCTGGGCTCTCAGGTCCTCTCCCCCCGCAGGCTGCTCCTGCTGTACCTCTGCCTGCCGGCGAGCTGGTCTCGCCTCCTCCTCAGGAGTGGCTGATCTCTGTCCCCGTGACCGTTTCCGGCCACCTGATCCCGACCCCTCTCCTCTCTCCATCCTCCTCCCTCTCCCCCTCCCGCCATCCCCTCCATCTCCTCCCTCCTCTCCTCCGTCCCCTCCGTCTCCTCCGTCCCCTCCGTCTCCTCCCTCTCCTCCCGGCGCTGGCACCTGAGCATCTGGTACTGTAAATCGAGGGAATGGTACCCTCCGCCGCTCTGCTCTGTAGGCTCCATCAGCCCCTGCGTCTGCCACATCTGGGAAATACTCCCAGGGCTCGCTCCTGATACTCGTTGTCTCTGCGACAGCCTGCTGATAGTCCAGCATGGGTAGCCACCCATGTCCCTCCTCGTCTCTGGCTCTGGCATAAGTAGTAGTCTCTGTCGAGACTCGCTGCTGCCTCCCGAACTGCCGCCACACCCGACTGATGCAAAACCTCTCTGTGATATCTGCATGTCGACCTACCAGTGGCCGACTGCATAGCATATAACTGAGCTCCTCATCTACATCACTCCATCCCTCCACATCCCTGTATGGCCTCCATGTGAATGAGGCTATCTCATCTAGAATCCGCCGATAGTAGGTCACATCCCCTGAGTGGGCATGTGATATAAACCCGATGTACCTGTAGATGAAGGGGTACCTCCTCTCCCTCGGCTGAACCCTGGGACGCACTACAGCAATGTGCTCCCATGCCCATACCTGTGCCAGGATGGCACCACACGCCCATGTCCGACCGTCCCTGTAGACGATCTCATGCAGCTCATGATACATCTCTGCTAAGATCGCAGGCCCCCATGCCATCCGTCGAGGCCTGCCTACCAAGTCTACCAGTAGCCTGCCCCATCCGAGCGGGAATCCCTTCTGACTGCGATCAGTCATCAGGATCTGTGAAATGATAGATGCCACAATGCATGGCACCGGATAATCTCTGCCGAAGTCATCAAGCAGTCGCTCCCAGCTGACATGCCTGTCTAGGATGGTCACATCCTGAAACATCTCCTGAATCAATCGGCGCCCCTCAGTGACGTCCTGATCATAGTACACCTGTGACAACACATAAATCATGTTAGTTTTCATCTCATGGAAACATTACATTCATGATTATATCTCAAAACATGATTATACTTACAGGCTCTCCGTGGCATGGAACTCGGAGGATCCTATAGACATCCTCTAAGGTGATCGATGCCTCTCCAGTAGGTAGATGGAAGGTGTTGTGCTCGCTGTGCTATCTCTCGGCCAGCGCAGTCAACAACCCATGGTCTGCTCGGATATAAGGGTACCTCAACAGATACCGGAATCCCATAGCCCTGATATCGGCATTGCCCGGATCATCCAGATCTCGGACACACCGTAATCCTGTCACCTTCGGCGCTCTGATGATGAGCGCCGGAAACACCTCCTGCGAGCCAAAACCAAACCCGTTGTTAGTACATATCATGATGGATGTCCAAAAAAACTCAGTATAAAACATCTTAAAACTGTAACATTGTCTAGACCCATGTCATTCTTGCTCAAAAAATGCATTAAATATCAAAATTTTCAACTGGGCGATATTCTTTTTCAGAGAAGTATCGTGCGATACTTCTCCCTATAGTAGGGCAATAAACCTTATGTCGGGCGATACTTCGCCCACTATCGCGCGATCTTTCCCCCAATATCGTGCAATACTGATGCCCAAAGTGCGCGATACTTTTGGGGCGCGCGAAGTATCGCGCGATACTTCTCCCCAAAGCGCGCGATACTTCTAAAGTATCGCGCGATATTTCGCACAACAAAAAATTTTGAAATTTAAAATTTGAAAAAAACGTGCTAAAAAAGCTATTAAATGCTAGAAATGATCAAAAAGCTCGAGTTTTTCGAAAACATACCGGGGCAGGATAGTGTGGTGGCCGGTTATGCAACCGGGCGCGCTCGAATCGATGCCTGTGGACGGGAACTCCTGCTTGCTGAGCCATTTTCTCTCTCTAAAAGCTCTGAAATTCTCAAATCACTAAAAGACAAATGATTTTTGAAAATGACATTTTGACCCCTTTTATAGCATTTTGACTTTTTGACCTAATTTTCAAAACACCTCAGAATTGCGCGAAAATTGCACCCCTAGCTAATTTCGACGTCCTGGATCCATTTTCGGACTCGAAATCGAAATCTGAGGTCATCTTCATAGTCAAAATCGCATTTCAAAATCTTCCCCCCTTCTGCACAGTTGGTTGATCTTTTGAGGCCTAATCTTTTGATCTTTGTTGGGGCATCGTCATTTCTTCCTTCCATGTCTCTCAAATTTTCTAGTCTTTCATCCACTCTATTTCTAGTCTTCTGTCTCTTTTCTTCTACCTCATCGCTGGGGCATGTTTCATTGCCTAATGGTTATCCTGTTATCATTTACATTCGATTGTGATTTCCTTCTGATTTGATCAACCTTATCAATTTGCTGTCTCTCCTCTACCTGATTTCGATTTCGATTCCGAGGGGGCAGTATTTATGGGATTCTCATCCCTGATTTCCTTGATTCTCTTGATTCAGACATCTTTTGTGAGCTTTTGCTCAAAATTTGAGATTCTTATCTCCCATTTTTAGACATTGATTATTGCCTAGCAGCGACGGTGATAGTTTTGTCTAAAGCTTGATTTGCACCTAGCAGCGACGGTGTTGGTCTAAGCTTTTGCTTATGTTTTGTCCGGATATGATCCCGAATCGACCTCATATCTGAGTTGTTTTGTGATCCCAGATCGATCTCACATTTCAACTTCATTCTTTGACTACATGTGTTCCCAAATCGATCACACATTAGTCAAAGAGGGGCAAATGTATGCACCCTAAAATGGTCGCCTAGACTTTGGGCCCCATTTATTCAATTTATCAATCCTGAATCATTTTGATCATTAATCAATATTTCCAACAATATCAATTTCTTGATCAAATCTTAATTTCAATCATATATTGGATTTTTATCCTATGGGCTAACCATTTATCCTAAGTCTTTATTTAATTAAAAGGAATATTTCCTCCCCTTTCAATTAAATAAAAAAGCCCCACTTTCCTCTTATCCTAAGTTGCACAAATAAAACATTATTCCTATTTTATAAAGAGGGAAAAAGGCACTTTTGTCTCACATGAGGCTCAAAAGTCAACACTTCACTCTCATTGGAGGATACTTGTGCACATGGATTGCTCCTCTTTCAAGCTCCACCGCTGATTAAGTCTTTTTGCCTCTTAATCTCCATGGTCCATTTCACCTCATTTCTTATAAAAGGAGAGCTCTCTCCTTCATTTGCATACATCCATATTTTATGCTATTGTTATGCTGCAGGTTTTCTAGGTACATTTGGAGCTTTTTGAAGACATTGAAGACTTGTTTCTTTCATCATTCTTAGTTGCCTTTCATAATAGTTTTGCTTTCATAGTTGCATTCATGGCATTCTAGTGTAGATTTCCTTTTATGCAATCTCACATAGTCTAAATAGGAAGGATTTGTAATCTATTGCTATTTCCTTTCATAGATTAGATTTCTTTTCAAGCATTGCATTGTTATCATTTAGCTTAGTTTGCACATTCATACTAGTTGCATTTACATTTCATTTCCATTTAGATTCTTGGGGATATTGGCATTGTTGCCCTTGTCTTCACTTGAATCTCTCATTGTGTGGTTGACTAGCAAGGTCACCTTCTTGTAGCTCTAGCTGAGAGCAAAACTCATAGTCCCTTGCAACTCCATGCATAGAGAGCTATGAGCCGCTTTGTGAGGCCTCACTCTTGAGCAACCTTGCAAGTAATGGTTCATAGAAGTGCATATTTTAATGTGTACAATTAGTAGCAGTAGCCACATACTCTTCTTTAGCTGTAGACTGAGAAATACAAGACTGTTTCTTACTTGTCTATGTAACAAGTCTTTCACCAAAGAAAAATGGTCCTCCAGTGGTACTTTTTCTTATCATCCACATTTCAAGCCCAGTCAGCATTGATGTATACCTTCAGTTCAAATTTGTCTTCTTTAGGATACCATAGTCCATAATCTTCAATTTTCTTCAGGTATCTTAAGATTCTCTTTGTAGCAACCATGTGTGATTCTCTAGGGTTTTCAAAAAATCTAGCAACTATTCCAACAACATGTGCTATATCAGGCCTATTGTGAACTACATACATTAACTTACCAATCATAGATCGATAGAGTGTCTGATTTACCTCAGTAGTTCCATCATCTTTAGTCAGTTTACATCTAGTAGCCATCAGTGTTCCTGCAAGTTTAGCATCTTCCATGCCAAATGTCTTCAATACTTCCTTTATCTATTTGGATTGTGTGATGACTATACCATCATTCTGCTAAATCACTTGTAAGCCTAGAAAGAACTTAATCTCTCCAAACATAGACATTTCAAATTCACTTCTCATTTCATTAGCAAATGACTTACAGATTTGATCTTGTCCTCCAAATATTATGTCATCCATAAATATTTCAGCAATTAGAATAATATCATCAAAATTTTCTTTCATGTACAGATTGCTATTTTCACTAGTTCTAACAAATCCAATGCTCAACAGATAATTATGCAACCTCTCATACCATGGTCTTGGTGCTTGCTTCAAACCATACAAGGCTTTACAAAATCTACATACCATATCTCTGTTATTAGGATCAACAAATCCTTCAAGTTGTTCTATGTAGACTTCTTCAAGTATTCCTTTCAAAAAAGTAGATTTAACATCCATTTGGTAGACTTTGAACTTCTTGTGAGCAGCATATGCAAGTAACATTCTGACTCCCTCTAATCTAGCAACAGGTGCAAAGGTTTCACCATAATCTATTCCTTCCTCCTGTGCATATCCCCTGCATAATAATTTGGTTGTGTTCCTTGTTACCTCTCCATTCTCATTTAGCTTGTTTCTAAATATTCATTTAGTACCGATAACATTCTTTTCCTTAGGTCAGGGTACTAAACTCCAAGTTTTGTTCTTCTCTATCTGTTCTATTTCCTCTTTCATTGCATTAACCCATTCATCATTTTCTAATGCAACTTTCACATTCTTTGATTCATAATCACAAACTAGACATGTACCTTGTCTTTCTTTACTCCTTGTCTACATGCCAGCTTGTCTGTCTCCAATGATCAGTGTCTCGGGATGATGTCTTCTAACAAATCTTGCCATTATCCGATCTCTTCTTCCTTGTTCATCCTATGTAGGTTCATTTTCTTTCTCGGTAGGTTCTACCTACTCATCGGTATTTCCTTCCTATCCGTTGGTATTATTTCCCTATTGACCAGTTGTCACTATCTTCTATGTCAATAGGTACTCTAGTTGTTCAATGTAAGTGAATCTACCATAGTCTTTCGATTCCTTTGTGCTTTCCTCTGCATTCATATCATCAAACTCATCAACTCGAACATTAGTACTTTCAATCATTTTATTAGTTACTTTATTAAGACACTTGTATGCTTTACTTTTGGTGGAATATCCCAGAAATATCCCTTCATCACCTTTTGAGTCAAATTTCCCATTTCTTTCATCTTTCAAAATAAAGCATTTACTTCCAAAACCTCTGAAATAACTTATAGTGGGTTTGTGTCCAAATCATAACTCATAGGGTGTCTTATTGGTGTCCTTCTTCAGTTGTACTCAGTTTAGCACATAAACAGTAGTGCTAACAAATTCTCTCCAGTATGTTTGAGCAACATTCTTTTGTATCATCAGTTTTCTTGCACAGTCAACTATTGACCTATTCCTCCTTTTAGCTATTATGTTTTGTTAAGGTATCCTCGGTGCTGAAAACTATCTTTTAATACCATTCTCATTACAAAAGTTAGTAAATTCATCAGAGATAAATTCACCACCTCTATTAGATCTTAAGTATTTCAATTCTTTACCAATTTCTTTCTCAACTTTTTCTTTATAACACTTGAACATTTTAAATGCCTCCAACTTTTCCTTCAAGAACATGATTGTCATTAATCTAGTATAATCATCAACAAAAGAATAAAGTATCTATCTCCATAATAAATTTGAGTTCTCATAGGACCACATAGTTCGGTATGCATTAATTCAAGTATTTTCTTTTTTGAGTAATCTTTTCTTTTGAAACTAGATTTAGTCATCTTACCTTTCTAACATTCATGACACATAACATGATCAAGCTTAGATAAGTTAGGCAGACCTCTAACCTTTTTATTTTTACTGATCTTAATCATGTTATCAAAGTTCACATGACATAACCTTTTATGCCACAACCATGCATCTTCATCTTTTATAATCAAACAAGAAGACTAATCATTATCAAGATAAAAAAATTACCTCTAGATTGTATACGAGTTCCAACAAGTCTTCCTCCATCATCAAATATTTTCACTTTCTTTCTCTCAAAAGCAACTCGGTGGCCCGAATTGTTCAGTTGTGCCACACTTAGAAAATTATAGTTCAATCCTTTTACCCAATAAGCATTGTCACATTTTATTTTATCATTTATCATCAGGGTTCCTTTTCCTTTAACCATACAGGGTGCATCATTACCCATTCTTACAGATCCTCCATTGTATTCTTCAAGGTAATCAATTTTTTCTTCATCACCAATCATGTGATGTGTACAGCCACTATCTATGATCCATGTATCATTTCTATTAACCTTAGAGATAAGTGTTGTCTCTACATACCTTTAATCTTCTTCTGAATCATCCTTCATTGCCACAAATACTCCCTCCACATCATCATCTATGTCAGTATCGGTGAAATCTTCTTCCTCAGCAATGTAGCACACCTTCTTGCCTTTATCAATTTTATCTCGGTTGTCTCTGTTGAGGTATCAGTAACCATTGTTGTCTTTTCTCCCATAGCTTCCTTCACCAGATCGGTCTTTTTTCCTATCATCATCTTTCTTATGTGGACATCTAGCAGCAATATGACCAACCTCTTTATAGTTAAAACATGCTAAAGGTATTTTACCTCTATATCTCCCTTTACCTTTAGGTAACCTTCTGGCCATAAGAGCTTCAAGTTCATCAAGCTCATCATCAGTATTATTATCACTATCATTGTTCTTATTTCCACTACTAGACTTACCAATCTTCAGAGAAGTCATGAAAGCAGACTCAACAGATGGTACAAACTGTTATCAAAATTATTCAGTTCAAAAGTTGTAAGCTTACCGATCAGATTATCAAAAGTGTGTTACTAGTTGTAGACCTTGTCTCATGTATTGTAGATATTCTTATTGCATAGGCTGGCAATAAGGTTCTCAAAAATTTTCTTACCACTATCTCTTCATCAATTACACCATCAGATCCTCTTATAGCATGAACTACTTCTTTTATTCTATTTGTGTACTGCACAATGTTCTCTCCTTCCTTCATCTTCATGTCATCAAATCTTCCCCTCAAGCTGTCAGCTCTAGCTCTTTTGACATTCACATCACCACTATAAACTTGAAAAAGTTTATCCCACATCTGTTTCACAGTAGTAAAGGTCTTGATATCTTCAAATTTGGCATTTGAATAGGTAGCAACAATCTCCATCATAGTAACATTATGTTCATGCATGTCTCTCAGTTGATCAAGGGTCAAGGGACTAGTGGGCGGTGTAAGGTAGCCATTCTCCATCAGTTCTAGGGTAGAATTCCCAATTCTAGATATATGCAACTTCATTCGGCTTTGCCATATTGTAAATTTATCCTTGTTAAGCTTTGGCACTTCCCTCTTATACATTTTGAGATCTTTGTGCTGAAGTCCTTAAAACTCTATTCTAAGAAACCAAGGCTCTGATACCAATTGTTAGAATAACTAAGAGGGGGGTGAATCAGTTATCCATAGTCCCAAATGTAAAATGTATAAACAAAAACAAATTACTGAAACTTCTACAACTCGGTAACATAAGATAGTGCTCTCTCTGTGTATTTACTAATTTCTAGTTAAAACATCTAATGATTACCGATCAAATCAAATATGCAATATGTAAAGTATGAAAACAAACAATTATCACAATCAACACATAACATAAGAGATTTAACATGGAAACCCTATTAGGGGAAAAACCACCTGGGACCGGCAAGCCAAAAATATTCACTCTTCTAAAGTGAGGTCAGTGAAGACCCAACCCTGTTAAAGGTTACAAACACACTGTTAGGTGTGACCTTGTTAGAGGATTTAAGACCAACCGTTATCGTCCAACCAACATTCACTATGGGGTTGACAAGATAACAAATGTACACTCTATGAATGACATTACAAAATTTTCCAAGTCTACTCTGTTAAGAGATTTATCTATTTACAATGGTTAAACTATAACAAAAATTTGATCTGAATACAACACAACTTTAATTTCAAATTATTAGATCCATTCTTAAGCTCATTAAAATCCTCTAATCAATATTTCTATTCTATTTCAATCAATTTCCATTAACTTAGTGTCACTCGGTTATAGCTTCCTGATGCTCAGTTATCTCTACAGTTTGGTTCTCCTTTAACCAGTTTGATCAGGCTTGCATGAAACTTATTCACATGAAATCTCTATAGTTTCCTTCTTTCGACATTAGTTTCATTGTGAAATTTTAGTCTCTTATATAGACATGTAAACCGTTTTAATTTCATCCATCAAATTTTGCCACTTAATCTCCTTTATATATTTTTTCTCTTTAACCTTCCTTAGCTGATGTGTCAATAACATGTTTTAGTTCCATCCTTTAGATCCTCCTTGAATTATGTTAGTCATCGATCTTCATAACAAACAATATCCATTACTCTGATTTCAAGGTACTTTACAACTCATCAATCCTTGTCAGCTAAACTAATCATTTAGTTCTTTTCTTCTTCTTGGTTAACAAAGAAATGCATCTGTGAACAAAAGTTGGATTAATACTATTGTCAGTATACACTACATCTCGTCAGTGTATACTAAAATGTTTCTTTAACTGACCACACTGCTTTGTGCAATTTTCTCTTTTCCTTCATCATAGATGAATGCAACATAACCAAGTCAATATCATAAGGTCATAGACTCATTCATAAGTTACCCAGTGTATTCATTATCCTCATCTGACATGTCCATCTTTCTCCATGTAGATATATCAATTCTTCCATCTCTTTTTTTCCTTTCTACAGATGTTTAGGTATAGTAACTTACAAGATAAAACTGTCAAGACTAGTTGACATCAATGACAACATATTACTGATTTAATCATCTTACATATCTAATCATCAACTCAGGGCTCTCATATCATAAATCTTCAATGCATTCAAATTAGTTGTAGTTCATCAGCAATATCATGCACATTGTTATCATTGTTTTTAAAAAAATAGTCAATTTATGTTTGAATTTAACATCAAATAGATTGTTGCTCAAGTATTCAATTTGAAATATTTTTCATTTGGCCTATTTACATGTTGAACCAATGCAAGAAACTCTTAGGCTTGGCTACTCCAAGTTTGGCGTAGACATTCAACCATGCCTTTATAGCCTTCCTTGAAGGAAATTTTTTTGTGTTCTTCCATGGCCTTTACATTAAATTCTGAGAACTGCATTTTTGGCTTAATATTGTCAATTCTGCAGGTATTTTTTGACTAAACAAAATTGTTTGCAATTTATAAAAATTTTGATCTAGAATTTCATTTACTACTACTTATAATTCTTTCTTGAAGTTTTAGGTAACCACCAAAGCCAAGTTTGTGTTACCTATGCTTTTGTAGTCTGGCCTTTGTGGCCTTTGATGTGTCCTACAACCTATGAAAAGTTTGAAATATGTTAGATTATATAAATATAAAGATCACTAATTACTGCATAATTACATTCAACTAGTTAATACTATCCCATACCTTCTATTCTCATTTTTTGATGGTGTAATTCCTCTTTGATTTTGCACTTTCTCCTTTTCATCCAAAATGAATTCCCTCCACTGCATCTTTGAAATAAAGGGAGGATGCTCGTACTTTGGGTTATGCACTAAACTTTTTCTATATGAGTCCCTCATAGTCTTAAGATGTTTGCAAGCTCTATCAAGATCTTTCTTCTCGTAAAAAATGTTACTACCAAAGGCATGCTCTAAAGCTTTTATGAGAGTCTTTTTTTTATCTTGTAAATTCTACCTTTTAAGAAAAAATAAAATTGTTAGATAAAAAAATAATTAAAGTTGTGTACCTTGAATATAGTACAAGAAATGGATGAAAGGAAAAATATTATAGAAATGATATGAAATAAAAATAGTGTGATAGGGTTAGTTCACATATGATGTTCCACATTATACATATGGTGGGCCCGAATATCTCTAATGTCAACTTATTAAGCTTAGCATAAAAAGAATCGTTCCCTCCAAAAACATCATGGGATCATTAATCCAAAACTTGTTATGAATAAGTAAATTACAATTAGAATATAAATAATAATAATTTTAAAGTACCTGGAACCTTAAGACATTTTAAAGGAATCGAGTCTTTATCAAATATCAACAATGACGTCCACAAAATTCCTGAACTAGGATCATGGGTAGATCCAGGAAATGATGGTGAATTATCACAAATACTTGTATGATCTATATTCATAGCAGGTGTATCTTGTACTACACAAAATTAATCCACTATGACATGCACCCAAGATTAAAGTACAAATTATCAAATCATAATTAACACAAAACCAAATATAGAAAAACAAGGATTTACCAATTGTAGACTGTGAAGGTGTGGATATATGAATGCTCCTTGTTGCCAACATTGTAGTCAGCAATCTTGGAGAGTCAATCCTCGTAGGAGGAGGAGTCGCCTACACTTGATGACCTAAACAATACATTGTTATTAAAGACATTTTGAAATAATAAAAGTACGAGTAGTTTTCAATAAAGTTTGAGTGAAGATTTTCTTAGAAATTTTGAATTAGTTGTAACTGTACCTTTTCCTCTAGTTGCATCTACAGTATCAATAAGTCCAAAAAAATGTAGATTTATAATCAATAAGTCCAATGAAGTTTGTGAATGTTCCACAACAAAAATTTCTTGTAACATGTCAACTTAAGGATTATTTTACCTAAGGGAGGTGTACTAGTACATGCCTCACTACGATGTCCATGAGTAGTTGCTTGAATACACAAAAAATCTTGTAAGAAGAACACATACATATTTTAGTTCATGACATAAAAGAGTATAAAATTTAAACCTTTATTGTAATTTTTTTATAACTAAAGATTCATTACTGCTTACTTCATAACAACGGTCTTTTTGCAACAATTCCTCTTTCCTCACCAGCATCTCCTCAATTGGATTTGGATTGACCAAAATGGCAAGAATTTCTAAATTGATTCTTTTTAATTTCTTCTTGACCATATTTACGGGATTAGGGATATATACGATGTCCTCATCCATATCTGATGCTATTGCCTCTATTGCTGCAGACGGTTTTCCCTTTCTATGAACATCAATTTGTGACATGAATATCAATAAAATTATGAGAATAACTTCAAAACCCTAAAGAAAAGAATATAATAATATAACATTTTTCTTCTATCTAATTTGTACAATTACAATAAAGCTTACATTTGATGAAGAATGGATGGGAGTAACATCCCCACCTTTGTCATGTGGTGCATCCATGTCGTCTTGTGACAAAGATTAAATATAAACGTTTCAGGGAAATGAAAGCAATAGACTTAGCAAAAAAAACTTATTAATAAAATGGTATATTGGAGTCATAAATTGGAGGTTAGTTTAAATGGTAGATAGTACTTACCACCCCCATGATAGTAACTTTTCTTGTATCTATGCAATTCAAATGGTAATCTATTAGCAGTTCTTCCCCTGCACTTATTGGTTTTATTGCACATACAAAAACATGATTCCCCTCATGCACCTCGAATATGTAATTGGGTCACTTATTAGTTGACCCAAGTTGCGTACTATTTATAAAACACACAATATTCACTATTTCTTTTGGTCTTCCATAAATGTACATAGAAAATCTTTTACTTTGATCAAATGTTTTCTTTCCATTGTATATAATTTGTTGACAGTGCATACCTACGCATACATTTTTATATCGAACAATCTACATCCAATCACTATAATTGTAATAAGTTCTGACATACTCCATCAATTCAATAATTTTTTTATAATATATCTTTACACCATCCATGGAAAATAGGCCCAAACCATATAATGATGATGGAGCTATGTGATATATCCTCTCATTAACACAAAAATCAATGTTAATTGAAGGTAGTTCATTGGGTACCCATTTTTTCTGAAAATGTGTGTACCTCAAGGCACCTTGATGTCACCTTTGGTCTCATCATCATAAGAACATGACCCTCCTTCAGCAAGGAAAAATTGCATGTGTTTATTGAATTTTCTTCTAATCTTTTGACCTTTAGTTGATCTCCCTATTTTAGGCCTACTACATGTCAAAATTTCATCTTCTATTCCTGCATTTCCCTCACTTGAGGAAGACAGATCTAACAAGTACCTATTTGGTGGTTCCTGTCGTCCATCAAATGAGATATATAGTTGGTAAGGAGCAAGATATGTTGCTAAATGTGGGTTATATTGATGAAGTCGGCCCTAAAATTGATGTTGAGGGTAGTAGTGTTAAATCATGAGCAAGCTAATACCTTATTATTAAACCACTCAGTGAAGATGGGCGTAAAGAAAAAGAAATCAATTAATAAACTATTTCTATAGGGTGCATTGACTTATACCTGTTGATCTATGTCACTATGCAGGATCCTCCTAAAAGGGGTTAAATTTCCTGCATATGTGAATCATTTATCTTAAGTTAGCTAAAAATTACATGATATGTATGCTACAAATTATGTAGAAGACAACATGAACAATATGCATTCATCATAATCATTATATATTTTTTAATTCCTTGTCTTTACCTTATGTGTGGAATGCAAGATCAAAAATAGAAGGGGTGATGATGTGTGTAGTCAATTTTACATGTAATCAGCAATAATTAATTGAGCATCATAAGCAATATATTGGTAATTTCTTAAACAATAAATACATTAAATATATGAATAATAATTGAAACACATGTATCATAAATCACATATGTTGTAATCATTAGAATTGAACACAATGAATTAATTTTATATTTTTAATTCCTTGTCTTTACCTTATGTGTGGAATGCAAGATCGTCAACAGAAGGGGTGCCGATGTGTGTAGTCAATTTCTTGTTTCCACAAAGGGTGAAAATCACTAAAAATATATACATGTAATCAACAACATTTAATTGAGCATCATAAGAAACACATTGGAAATTTCTTAAAAAATAAATACATGAAATATATGGGTAATTATTGAAACACGTGTATCATAAATCGCATATGTTGTAATCATTAGAATTGAAAATAATAAATTAATTGTATATTTTTTAATTCCTTGTATTTACCTTATGTGTAGAATGTAAGATTGTCAATAGAAGGGACAATGTCCATGTGTGTAGTCAATTACTTGTTTCCACAAAGAGTGACAATCACACAAAATATATACATGTAATAAACACTAGTTAATTGAACATTATTAAATATATGAGTAATAATTGAAATACGTGTATCATAAATCACATATGTTGTAATCATTAGAATTGAACATAATGAATTAATTATACCATGGCATTAGAATTGAATACATCAATAAATCAATATTAAATATATATACTAATCAATATAAATATATATAAATAATCAAATCACATACCTTGTACATTTCAATCATGGAATTGATCATCTTATTCATCCATCTCATCATCATGACCACCACCATCATCATCATCATCACCACCACCACCACCACCACCACCATCATCTTATTCTTCTTCTTCATCAGTATCTTTTTCTTTCATCACATTACACTTTATCAGATTTCCTCTTGGATCATGTCTAACAACAAATGACCAACTTAGTTTATGTAGAACCTCTAAGTAAAACACTTGCTCACATTGTCTTGGAAGAACATAGGGCTCATCTCCAACTAGCTCAAATGACCTTTCTATTAATTATTGTAAATCCATTATCATGTTCAATAACAATTCTAGCAGGATCATTTTGATTCAGTCATAGCCTATACCATTTGATGATGAATAGAACTAATTTGAAAGACTTAAATTCACACTCAAGTATACCATCCAAGATTCCATAGTATCGATTTTGAGATTGTTGAGGATGTATGTCATTTCTAGAAGAAATATTAGTGACCTCGAAGACTGCAGTTATCCCATAATCACAAGTTTTCTTCATGTCATCCAACTTTTTATGTGAAATTTGTGGCCATGATAGTACATAGCTTTGTGGTGCTTGACCTACAATTTTTCAAGCGTGTGAAAGTTATTTGCATCGTGAGTTGATATTAAACATATGGGTCATGATGATTAATTTTTACATACCTGTATACCTCTTAAACCATATGCTAGATCAATTACACTTGGCGTAATATTGGAATCTCCATTATGATGAGCTTCTTCAACCAATGAAGCAACACCTTCCCATGTTAATGAGTAACTATTTTGTTGACATTGTTCAATCCATACCATCATCCAATCAAGATTGTTCGCAATATACAAATGTAATCCATCCCACTCTCGACCTAATGTATAAAAAAATAGACCAATTAGAAAAAACTTATATTGATGATTAATAGGAATTAATTAACTATAATAACATCTTATAATTACCTCTCACTTTCCTCAATCTACCTTTCCCATCAACTACTCCTCTTCAAATTTGTTAATGGAGTTGGGATCCCAAATACGATCTACATGGATCTTTGTTGAAAACTTAGGAAGATATTCACTAATGTACACCATGGTCTGATATACCATATATCCCTCCACCATAGAACCCTCGGGATGTGCCTCTATCAAACCAAGCCCTTAAAAAATTTTAAGTGCCTCTCAACCATCCACATTGACCTAGTTTATATAGGTCCACACAATTCAATCTCCTCAACTTGATGTATGAGGTAGTGTTCTTGTGCATTGAAAAAATTTGAAGGTAGACACTTTTTCATTTCACACATAAGATGACGAATTTTTCTCTTCCAATTTATATCTTCTTTATTGATTTTTTTCAATGAAAACTATCTCATGTATTTTTCAAGATCATATATAACTTGTTTGACACTGTTGACAAAGTGGTGTGGAAGAGATAGAGGTAGAACGTACTGCAATAATTGTTAAATGATCTTTTTAATATTTTATAAAATAATAAAATGAAAACTACATGCAGTATACAAATATATAGTGAATACATAATAACACGAATTACCTTAATAAATGTATTCCAATCATGTGTTTTCATCCCTAGCCCAAATTCACTTTTCTTTGATATGAGATTGCTTTTGTTCACAAAAAATCCTAAGGGAAATCAAATTTTTTGTATGAATTATTTTATAGCATTTCTTTGCTACTCCAACAATAACCAAGGAAGAGCACTTATATCAATCCGGTCTCCATTGTTATTTGATCAAATGACATTTTTCATTGCATGGTTGGATTCTTCAATGTCACTACAAATTTTGACAATTTTGTGTTTGTCACACGTTCCATCCAATATTTTCCATAATGTATTTGTTACATTCTTTCCAATATGCATAGCATCAAATAAATGCATGATTGGGAGTTACTCATAGTACGACAACCTACTAAATTATGTAAGGTAAATTTTTAGTCCTTTTGGAAGTTGGTCATTAATGCCTTAACGACCTTCATGAGCATCAATTACATCATCAATAAAAAAACACAATATAAAATTATAAATTTTAAACAAAAACCATTAGACAGAATGACATTACTTCGATGATTTATTCTATTGTATTCCAACTTCCATAGGTAAGGTGTCATTCTCTATGGCTTTGATGTAGTCTCTTCTTTCCCATTGAAAATATGTTTTTTGGTAATTCAGTACTTATGATTTCTGTGGAGAAAGTGTCTATAGTCATCAAACACCTACTTTCCTAAACTTTTTGAATGACAAGATTTCATATTTGGACAACAAACTAGACATGCAAATTTTCCCTTTGTCTGAAGACCTGCAAGATCATGTATAATTGGACTAAATATGTTTATTTTGATAATAACAACTATCATGTGCAACTTAAACATACAAAAAAAAATGTGTTAGCACTATAACATACCAAAAAGAGGTGTTAACAAGAGAACATACCACAAAAATATGTTAGCCCAAGGGCATCATGTATTGTCCATACACGCATTGCATGGAATTGAAATTGTCTTTGTTCTATTGGTCTAGAGATGTCATACATAGTGACCCCATTCCATAACACCAACAAATCATCATTAAGGGGCTCAATATATACATTCACATATTTAACTTGGTACTTACTTAGTTGAATTAACAAAAACATTACATAATTATTATGACCATTTTCATGGGGTATTTATAATAAATTAATTTAGATGACTATAAATAAAAAATACCTAAAAAAATCATTACCAACATTATGTGCTCCTTCTTTATGGACATCCAAGGAGGAATATTATTGTTGATAACAAAAATAGGCCACATCGAGTAAACATATATTACAAGGTTCTTCTTTAAAGTGTGGCCAAGTTTCCTCTATTTCCTTAAATGCCCAACCATCCATAGGCATTCACATAATGTCCTCTCAACTTCTATTGCATGCATGGTAATCCATAAATTGTGCCAAGCTAGTGCACCTGAATAATCATTGTAGACATAGAATAATGGGAATATATCAAAGAACCTTGCGAGACACATTTTTTGTTATTTGATCTGATTGATATCTACTAATATGACAATCAAGGCATTCTGTTGCAAATTCGTGTTGTTTATGATATATAATATATGATCATTCAGATATGCATGTATTGTTTGATACTCCATTCTAATTTCTTTCATAATGGAAGATAATTCTCAGTACGAGTGAGGTAGAATGTTTGATGGTGGTAAAAAACACTCACCTATCAACCTACGACAAAAAATATAATGTTAATATAAAGAATATTAAGTGGTACATGATTCACCCTTTATTAACTATAAAGAAATTACGACTAAAAAAGATGAAAAAAGATGACATATATGACATACCTTAACATACGTGTGATTGGTACATTGGATAAACCATTCATAACCTTCAAGTTCACCAACAAAAATACATCGGTAAGAAGAGTTGTTTGGGAGCCTTCGTATAGGGGCTCATATGCCTTCTCAAGTATAGGTACATCAAGGTCATCTTCATCATCATCATCAGTTGTGCCAATACCATCATCTTGATCATCATGATCAACTGCACTAGTACCATCATCTTCAATTACGTTATCTACCACAAGATCATCTTCTTCCATGGGATCATTATCTTATGCTTCGATATTCACACCTCAATGTTCCCTCAGTTGGAAATCCACATTCTTTGAATTTTCATGGTCCATAACATGAAACCCAGGATGGTTTCCCTATATCAAAATAATGACCTTAAATTAACCATGACCATGATGTCATCATCAGTTGATTTCTTATGTATAAAAATTATTAAAATAATATATTAAAATACATACCAATGGACAAAATTTATTTCCCCCTTCAATGTGACCATGTTGCCTACAATGTTGCTCAGTTGTTTTGATTAGATATCTTCGAGTCTTTAAGCCCTTGCAAATTTTGCAGGGACAATAACATTTTCCATCACCTTTTCTTTTCAAGTTAGACCATAATCTAGCAAATGTTTTCTTATTTTGTTCTGGGTTGATATTGTCAGACATGGCCTTTCTTCACAGGCAAAAATTTGGGCTATAATATACCAAAAAATTGTCTCCTATACTTTGAATTAAGATATTAATGTTGTCATTTGTAAAATATAGAAATACTAGCATTAATGTTGTCATCTATAAAATATAAAAATACTAACATTAGTATTATCTTGTATATAGCATTATTAGTAGTTCTTTACTCCCTTCCAATTCACTATATTATCAAATTGTGATAGTTAAACAAATCCCTTCTCAGACAGTCACAAAAATGAACCAAAATAAAGTGTTCCTTGTTCCCTATTCTTTGGGACACACTTAGGATAGTGATTTATTTATCTAGTTGGAATAATATCCATTGTGTGCAGAGATAATTGAAGACATAATTTAATTGGTTAAGGACAAGGTGACAAGTTGATGCATGGTAAGGTGATGATAACTCAAAGTGTATGCAAAAAGATGTTTTGTGAAGTTGTAAGTATGCCATTGAATGGAATGACTTGTTACTTGTAGATTGACTAGAATGTTGATTGAAGAAGGATGATTTATTTGCAACCTGCAAATACAACCACTGAACAACCATTTTTTCAACTTTAACTTTTTCAAATTTAAGATTTTTTGTTCACTTAGAATAGTAAACTTAACTTTTTTGTATTTATATACAAAGTAAACATGATAGAAAAATGGAAACTTGTTCATTTTTAAATGAAATACACCAAGGAGTACCATCAGAAATATTGACCGTTTACAATCATGAATAGTAAACCTAAATCAAATAGCTTATTTTTTTATCAGCATGTGTAGTCTCACAATATCAGCAAATGTGTATTCTCAGAACTGTCCATTTCTCTATGTATATGAAAAATGAATGAAATATCAAGCTAAAATAAAGAATTGAACAAAATAGTATTCCACATAGACTACATCAAATATACCATCAATAGAAGATGAACTCCACAATTGGCACAATTGGCTTGATTTATCAAGAACAACAAACAATGCAAAACCCCACAATAAAAAACATGAAACCTTATAAAAAACTACTACCTTACGATTATCGAGTGGGGATAATTGGGGCATTTAATGTAGTTAATGCCTTGCATAATAGTTGCACACTATAAAAATTGATTAGGAAAATGGAATTTACAAAGTAAGGAATGATGAGAGGATCAATCAAATAATCATAAAAAGAAACACACTTCATCAACACTGTTCAAAATCTTGTCACCAAGCACAGACACATGAAATCAAAAAGGGAAAAAAGACAAGAAATAAGAAAAATTACTAGAAATATAAAAAAATCATTAAGACTATACAAAATCAAGTTCTAGAAATGGACAGTTTTGATGCTTTACCATTATAATAATGAGCATTCATCATTTGTTACTTCTTGGTGTATTCCATTTAAGTATTGTGGAAGCCATTATATGGGGGAAGAGGAGGATCTACAAGCACTATATAGACTGTGGCTAAATAAGAAATCATTATATCTATCATTTGGATGTCTCTTTGCATGGTTTTTACATTGTTGTTGATTTGAACAAGTTCCAAATGTGTTGAAGAAGGTTTGAACATCAATTTCTAAACATTCTAAAATGCTTTGAAAGAGAATCTTTTCCAACATGTATGCTAAAAGAAGCCTCTTATCAAACATGTATGCTAAATGAAGTGTCTAATCACACAACCAATGAATAAGAGTTGATCAAAGAAGGTATATGCACATGTGAAAAACATGCGGATTTGACAAAGCATTACTGGGAGATAGACCTCGCAACAAATGGACTTGTGATGATTTTCACAATAGTACATTTGTTGTAGGGTAAGCTCCCAATAGTTCTTAGGAAAATATGCATGTTCATCACCTGTGCATATACCTTCTCTAATCACACAACCAATGAATAAAACTCCAAATGCAAATTTCTTTAACAAATCAAATGTCTCATGCAGACAAGGTTCTCAATGGAACTACTTTGATAATATATAGATACAAATAGGAGATTGGAGTTGATCAGCCTTCACCTATGCATATAAAACCTTCACTTGTGCATATAAGAGTTGATAAGAGAAGGTATATGCTCAAGTTATAAACATGCATATTTGACCAAGCATTACTGGGAGCTAGACCCTGCAAAAAATGGACTTGTGATGATTTTCATAATAGTACATTTGTTGTAGTTGAAGCTCCCAGTAGTGCTTAGGAAAATCTACATGTTCATCACCTATGCATATACCTTCTCTAATCACACAACCAATTAATAAAATTTCAAATGCCAATTTACTTAACAATTTCTTTAACAATCCAAATGTCTCAAGTAGACAAGATTCTCAATGGAACTACTTTGATAACATATTGATACAACTAGGAGATTGGAGTTGATCAACCTTCACTTGTGCATATATAACCTTCACCTATGCATATAAGAGTTGATCAGAGAAGGTATATGCACAATTGAAAAACATGCAAATTTGACCAAGAATTATTGGGAGCTAGACCTAGCAACAAATGGACTTGTGATGATTTTCAAAACAATACATTTGTTGCAGGGAAAGCTCCCAGTAGTGCTTAGGAAAATCTACATGTTCATCACCTATGCATATACCTTCTCTAATCACACAACCAATGAATAAAATTTTAAATGGAAATTTAATATTTAACAATTTCTTTAACAATTCAAATGTCTCAAGTAGACAAGATTCTCAATGGAACTGCTTTGATAACATATAGATATAAATAGGAGATTGGAGTTGATCAGCCTTTGCCTATGCATATACAACCTTCACCTGTGCATATAAGATTTGATCACATAAGGCATATGCATAGGTGAAAAACATGAAGATTTGACAAAGCATTACTATGAGCTAGACCCAACAACAAATGGAATTGTGATGATTTTCACAATAGTACATTTTTTGTAGGGTAAGCTCCTAGTAGTGCTTAGGAAAATCTGCATGTTCATCACCTATGCATATACCTTCTCTATTCAAATCTTATATACAGGTGAAGGTCGTATATGTTGTATATGTTGTGTGTGTGCATGCACACACCTATGTGTGTGTGTGTGTGTGTGTGTGTGGTTTAGCATTGTTCCCTAGTTCCTCCAAAGTTTCTTACAAGCACTATAAGGAAGTTTGTTTGTAGTTTGGTCAATTAAAATGTTGATAAAATGTGTTATTGATTTGAGAATGGAGTAAAATGATTGCATTTTGATTTTTTGCATTGTATCATTGATATTTAAGGCAAAGGAAGTCAGTTTAGTATCATTGATCCACGTGAGTTTTCAGGGTATGTGGAGTGTGGTGTGATAGAGAACCAAAGACAAAGGTTCCAATTCAATCAAAAGAAAATATATTTAAAAACAATGTTCTCTATTGTGAGGGTTACAATCATTGTAAGCATGGCTTCAAACTTGTTTTGAAATTATTTTTTGATTATATAATGGTTTAATATGATTTTAGATTGATATATTTACATTTACTTGGAAGTATGCAATGAATATAACTTTGTATTGATTGTTCCATAAGAGGGTTTTGTGCAATCAACATTTTGGGATTTGAAGTCTCCATTAAATAGATTGGTTCTCCCACCCTATGGCTTCTATGATTTGTGGGAGGAGTCATCATAATGTATTATATCCTTTTATGATAGTGTTTTTTGCAGGGATATGCCAAGGTGGAGGAGAGACCACAAAGAATAGTGGAAAATTGCTGATTGAAGAATGCACCGAGTTGCACCAGTCATTGTTTGAGAAAATACTCTTAATAAGGAGGGTATTTTACATTGGATCTTATGTTGGGGTATCCTTAGAGATGTTTTAGATCCCTTGGGATTATTTTGAGGAGCTTGGAGGAGCCATTTCTAGAATGCCCTAACCTAATGACCCTAGGAATGAGGGTTTTATACCTTGGATGCTTTGTTGATTGGATAAATAGAAACATGTTTATTTTTAAATGGAATAAACCAAGGGGTACCATTACAAATATCAACCATTTACAATCATGAATAGTAAACCTAAATTAGATAGCTCATTTTTTATTAGCATGTGTAGTCTCGTAATATCAGCAAATGTGTAGTCATAGAACTGTCCATTTCTCTATATATATGAAAAATGAATGAAATATCAAGCTGAAATAAAGAATTGAAAAAAATAGTATTCCACATAGATTGAATCAAATATACCATCAAAAGAAGGTGAAATCCACAATTGGCACAAACTCAAATACGGGAAAAGTCAAATTCATGGCATGATTTATCAAGAACAACAAACAATGCAGAACCCTGTAATTGAAAACATGAAACCTAATAAAAAACTATTTCCTTATAGTTACTAAGTAGGGCTAATTGGGGTATTTAATTCAGTTAATGCCTCGTATAATAGTTTCACACTGCAAAACTTGATTGGGACAATGGAATTTACAAAGTAAGGAAAAGTGAGAGGATCAATCAAATAATCATAAAAATAAACATGCTTTGTCAACACTGTTCAAAATCCTATCACCAAGGATAGACATAAGAAATCAAAAAGGGACAGCAAACAAGAAATAAGAAAAATCATTAGGACTGTAGAAAAACCATTAAGACTATACAAAATCAAGTTCTAGGAAATGGACGATTCTGATGCTTCACCATTACAAAAATTGAGCATTCATCATTTAGTACTTCTTGTTTATTCCATTTAATTATTGTGGAATCCATTGTATGGGAGAAGAGGAGGATCTACAAGCACTGTACAGAGTGTCGCTGAATAAAAAATCATTATATCTATCATTTGGATGTCTATTTGCATGGTTTTTATGTTGTTGATTTGAACAAGTTACAAATGTGTTGAAGAAGGTTTGAACATGAATTTCTAAACATTCTTAAATTCTTTGAAGACCTTTCCATATTATTGTCCTGTATACTTCAGCGCAACAGTCACAGTTTAGTTCTTTTTCTTATAACTATTTTGATTTTCTTTTAGAAGGAAGGTATTCCATGGAGTCTTAAGCCTGGAATCCATGGAATGATGTCTATGTAACATTATATTATATCACACTAACCTTGTATAAGCAAAAAAGTGAATGACAGGGATGCGTACTAGTTGAATTGTGAAGAAAACTTGAAGAAAATGCATGGACAGCTATTGCAGTGAGCAATATAGAAGAACAAGGGGAATATTTTCTAATTTGAAGTGTCAAGATAGGTCATACAAATGCTGAATCCATCACCAATTTGGAGGGAAGGTGTTTGGAAGTCAGAGATTTGAAAAACCCTAGATTTAATAGTTTATAAGGGGTGATTCGGGGCTTTTAGTGTTTTAGAAGCCATAGCATGAAATTGAGTTGATATTTATTCAATTAGGTTCATTTTAGAAGACTTTTGAATATTTGAGGTCTTGGGGATAAAACCATCTTATAGTTTTTTTATTATTTGGACTTATTTCTATGCATTAGTGAGGGTACAATGCTATGACAGTACTATTTGGTCCAAAGGAATAGGGGGTAAGGTTGGGATATGTTGAAGTACTTCAAAATGGGTGTCTAGAAGTGCAAAGTACTTATCTTATGTTTTGGAAGGATTGGGAGTTATAAGTCATTTAGTGCTGTTGGAGAGTTGGGTGTATTGGGTGTTGCCTAGAATCATAAAAGACTATTGATATGCTAGTGGTTCAATTTTAGGAGGAGCTTATCTCTAGGCCAGATATTATCCATGTTGACATGGTGTTGGAAGATCTAAATAAGATGCTTGATCCAAGTCAGGGGTCTTAGGTGATTGTTAATTAGAATGAGGAAATAGAGATATGGAGACTAAGATTTTGTAGATCCAAAGAAGTAGGGTCAAGGGTGCCCCAAGCATCAATGATGTACACATTAGAACTTCAGTATTATAACTTTGTTATTGTGGAACCTTCAAGACCTTAATGTCATTTTTATATACTCATCAACTAGAGAACAACATATCCTTCATGAAGAAGCCTCCATTTTATTATTAGAATAAGAATTTCCTATTTGTTGACTATCGCAAATCATACTTGTTAGAAAATGATATAATGGATACTAAATTTTATCTAAGTTTAGATACTAAATATATTAATGCAAAAATTTACAAGTAAATTATTGTAGAAGAGATCAAATACTTGGTGTGGTATATAATTACCATTGTGATTGATTATATCCCACCAGTACTGATATATATATATATATATATATATATATATATATAGAGTCATGACCATACGTGGCTTATGCCACATAGGAAATAACCCTATGTAACACAACCATTAATATTAATTATCGATTACATACCAACTAATATTTGTGTTGATAACAATTATCACCTGTTTTGTATTGTTATCGACAATCAATAATATATATATCATGTGTAGTGTTATCAGATATCTTTCCTAATATTATGCATTGTGTAATTCAAAATATATCAAAATCCTAATATATTTCTAGAATTTGATGTATTCTATAGATTCTCTGCATTTAAATAAAACATAGATGTTTCATTTTCTTACCATATTTGAATCTTCTATGAATTTGATTTTTTAGTTGTCGATTTATATATTGGTAGCAGTTAATATTTTAGACCATAGCATCCCTATCCTCGGAGCTAAATTTCTAGGTGATATTTCTTTTGAGCAGGGACAATACAAATATCAGTTGGTATGTAATAAAAAATTAAGATAAGTTTGCCAGATTACCAAGAAATCTAATAAAACTAAAAGAGAAACACAAACATAACATAAAACACGACACAGATATTTACAGTGGTTCACCTTAAAAAGGCTACATCCACTATCAGTAGAGATTCTCTAATTTGTATTATCTCAGTACACACTGATACATTTTCCCACAACAACAGATATATAGAAAATCCTAGGAATAAAACAAATGCATGCAAAGAATAAACAGTTATTAAATTAGTCATTACATGTAAGAAGATGTTTTTGTTACATGCAAGGAGAATTTGTTATTACAGAATAAGGAAATCGTTATAGAGTTGGGCTTCATCACACCAACAATAATGGTGAATCACCTCGAGCATGATGCATTTCAGAGGAACAACAAAATGTACGATTTGATGAGGATTCAAAAAACAATCATGGACCCTATTGAAAATGCCATTGTAATGTGGAGGAGTGAGATGCCCCTTTTATGTCATAGATAGGGTAATATTTATGTCATATTTCATTTTTTCAAAATGAGTCAAACCTAGCTAAGATCCCTATTTTTGTTATCAACTAAATAAATAGAAATAATTTATTCTTTAATGAATTCCTTCAAATACCATAGCTCTAAATTTTTTTGAATAAACAAAGAAGATTTAGAGTGAAGTTTTTTAGAAAATCCATGTACCTCTCCAAATGTAGTGGAAAAATAAAGAAATACCTTCAAGAATTTCACATTAATCCATGGAGCACAGTGAAGATGCAAAGGGGGCTTGGCGGGCATGGGATACTGACTCTTCTTTGCTCTCACCATGAGAATAATGAAAAATTGATGTTCTTGTTTTAAAAACTTATGCCCGTGTTTGTCAAAATTTCCACTAATATGAGAATGGTCATAATTTTGATGAACACGGGCATGGATTAAAAAAAAATCAAAGTTTTCCTTCTACAATCCCACCAAGCAAAAACATTTTGCTAGTTGGTCAAAAAAATTTGTTGAAATTTGGGGTCAAATCTATTAGTGGGAAAAGAGAATGAAGATAAATATCAAAAGATCATAACATTGGGAAGAAGTCACAATGTTTGCATTTGCCAAGATCTGTGAAAAGAAAATGAAGACCATTGCTAAGAAGACAAAAGGCAAAATGGTGACTTTCTATAGAAGGAAAATGATACAATGTACCAAATAACAATGATCAATAGTAAAGAAGAGTGACATTCATTGTTACATGATCCAATCAAAGCATAGATATGAAAATAGCTCCTTATTCTATAGTAAACAAAGAGCCAAGTAAAGCTATATAATTATCATCCAAGCAATGCATAAAAAGATACTTGAAAACACAATGAAAAGAGAGTGTTGAATTAGTCATGTAATGCACACGAGGCTATCACAATAGTGATTTATAATATATGAAGGATAGCCAAGTGTGTTTAGAGTATCATTTTCAAATATCAAAGGCAATGATCCAGGAAAATCAAAGACTAATAGATGGAATAGTGGTATGCTTGAGGTTCCTTGGAGTATGGGTTTAGTGAAGAAAAATGATTGTCGTAAAAATATAGTAGTCTTGAATATGACCCCTAGAAATGAAAGGGAAAAGAGATATACTAATGAGATATAAAGGTAATGTCATAAAATAGTACTTGAAATGTAATGTTATGTGCAGTCAAAGTAAGGGAATGATTATATAATACAAGGAGCATTGTCATAGTGGACAATAGAGATACCATACAATACTACCATGAAAATCATTACTTTTCAATAATATTCATTATCTCATCAATCTATTAACTATTATATGTAATACAAAAACCAAATTATTAGACTTTTGAGGCTTGATCATTTTTAGCCCATCTTCTATTAAGATAAATATATCAAAGGATAGAACAATGTTTAGTCCACATGGTACAAGTGACATAGGCTCAAATGAAGTAGGCTCTTATAAGGTAAAGATTCAAATTCAAGAAGAGGAAAATGCAGCTCTTATAAAGAAATAAATAGGGACTATGATCAATGTGATCAAAAGAGGATTATAACAATGGAGAAGTCATTTTTTTTTTGTATATTTTTGTTATTTTTCATCTCTAGAATATACATCTCATATTTCTCTTGAATATACATAGTGATAATGGTAGAGACACTTATGATTGTTCTATCATTTACTTTACTATTCTCGATTCTAGATACAATTAGGATTAATATGATACAAAAACACCAATCTTATTTCTATTTGACTATTTGTGGATGTTGATATATCATATTTGGAGTTTTATTATTTTTAAGAAGTCTCAACTAGTCAACCATTTTCCATATCCTTTAGTCCCATTGACCCTTTCACTTAAAAGTTTCATATTCCTAATCTTTTCTTTGTCATATTTTTGAATTGTTCTTATCCTACATGTTTCCAATTATTATTTATACAAATTTATGTGTTTTTATTTCTCTTATGTGTACATGTTAACAATATAGTGGAAACTCCTTACTTTTTAATCAATTCCAATCAACAACACAATTCACAAATCATGATGTAACTTAGGAACATGACAACATAGTCACTTCATAATTTCACAAATACAACTTTGAATTTATAAGTTCTATTCCAAAGTCTACTTTCAATATACTTTAATTTTAGACAAAAACATAATTCACAAAATGATAGCATGACTCAAAAGTTACAACATGATCATATTGTTATTTGCTAAATATAAATTTGAATTTAAAACTTCTAATACAAACTTTTATTTCTCTGATAATAATCAGTTTTATATTCTATTATAGTAATCATTTCATCAAATTTCTTATTTTCCTTCATCAATAACATATTTGATTCTTCAATAAAAATAATATTTTAAATTCTATAGCCTATTAATATGTGAATGTAGAACTATTGTCAATTATCATTTTTATTTTATTTTTACGATAAATTACTAAATATAATCTAAAAGAATAAAATATACACACTTTTTTTAATCTAAAAATATTCTAAATTTACAATTGATGAACCGTATTAAAACTTATACCTGCTATTGCTATTAATTCAAAAACATTCTACATTTACATTTAATGAACAATAAAAAAACTTATACCTACTATTGTTGCTAATCCCATAAAATTAATGCCACCTATTATAAATGAATAAGATTCTATAATTTCCCCTCATAAGAAGAGAAAAAAAGAAATTTCAGGTGCGCATTTGCATCTATACAATCACTACTTAGTAATCATTTTGTATGTAGAGTATAGAAGAAGAAACATGGAGAACAAATTCAGATTAAGATCATGATCATTATTAATTAATATGAGAATCAATAACTGTTAAATTAATGCCAACTATGATAACAAGAGGATGATTTCAAGTATTTTGGTATCTATACAATCAATCATGTAGGAATTCTTTTTTTAGGCATTGTATAGAAGAAGAAGCATGGATCTTATTTAGATGACATTTTGAGATCACAATTATTAACAATACTGGCCCTTATATTTTTAAATTATAGTTTAAAAAGTATGGTTACTTCATTGCCCTTCACAACAAACTAATCAATAACTGACAAATCAAAATTCCCCACTACAACTTCAATAACATACTAAAATTCCACTCCTCCTCCACACTTTCCAAAATATGAGCCTCAAAAGAAGACATCTTTGACAAAAGGAAGGTGGTGGTGATGCTCATCCTACCTTAGTCATTTTCATCAAGTCTCAATTTCTAACACAGAAAAAAAAAACCATGGTTAGTAATGATGTGTTATATGGGCTTTCATGCAAATGGTGGGATTTCTATATCAAGTATACAAAACCCATCCCATCATAATCTCCTTGAGAAAACACCTCCATCTATTATGGGGTCACACCAAAATGACATTTTGAACATAGAGAAAAACCCCACAAATTTCCCTTCACACACTCCACAACTTTCAACCTCCCTCCTCAATAGCCCCAACTTTTGTTGCAACTAGCATAGAGAGTAATAAATAAAATCTTGAATTGGTATGACTATGGTTCAAACCCTATCCTATGCAACCTCCCTGAAATGCCTTCATTTTATTATCCATCCACACCAAATAAATATTACAAAATATTTCCTTCAATGCTCACTCTTGATGTAAAATTTTACTATAAATTAATTTTTGGGATAGGGTTGATTAGCCGCATTCCTAACTTTGTATTAATTAGTGCAATAGCTTTGATATTTTCATTGCAAACACACACTCTTCCTTTGAACCCCACCAATTATCAAGATCATCAATGCATTGTCTATCCACCTAGAAAAAGGAGTACATGCCTTCTTAAGTACATCCTATTGATGAAATCCATCCATAAGGTGCATCTACCTTGAATTCATCCCTAATGACTCAAATTCACATATCTCATTTGTAGGCTTGTCTTCTAACATTCAATTACCAACACATGATTTTTAATTCAACTAATTTTAATATAATTTTACTTTTTTTTATATTATTCATGATATAAAAATTTACTATTTAAACTGTCTCTTAAAAAAGTGTTACTAAAATATTTGGTTTCTTTCATACTCATTCAAGATTAGTTGTTGAGATGAATATAACTAGTTAGTTAAAACACATAATTTTGTTGGTTTATTTTTCATATAGCATAGAGATTAAAAGAGAAATATTCAATTATCCATACATGCTTTTTAATTCAACTAATTTTAATATTATTTTACTTTTTTGTTTATTTTATTCATGATATAAAAGCTTACTATTTAAACCATCTCTTCAAAAAGTGTTACTAAAATATTTGGTCTCTTTCATACTCATTCAAGATTAGTTGTTGAGATGAATATAACTAGTTAGTTAAAACATATAATTTTTTTGGTTTATTTTTCATATAGCATAGAGATTAAAAGATAAATAATTTATTACTTGCTTGTACTTTATTTAAAATAGTGTACTTATAATTTTATTATTAAATGCATATATATTCAAGACGATAGGCTTTTTATGGGCATAACCCATTGACAGAAAAGTGTCAGCTAACAAGAAAGTGTCGGCTGACTAAAAAATGGGGAAAACATATAACCGGAACAAAAAATAAAAATAAAGTGTCAACTGAGGGGAAAGTGTCAGCTGACAGGAGAATGGGGAAAACATATAACCCGAGGAAAAATAAAAATAGGAAAATAAATATAACTGAAAATAATTATATAACTAAGCCATGAACATATAATTTTTGTTAATCCTACAACTGCATGTCCTTGAGGATCACAAAATCTTATTTGCATGTCATAATGGTTTTTTTTTAATAATTAATGGTTCTTCTCGAAAGCTTGATGGAGGCAACAACTATTCACTCACCAAAGAAACTTAAGCAGTTTCAGGTATCCCATTTTCTCTTGTTTTCTCATTATATACATCAAATGTCATGGAAGTAATTGAAGTGGTTAATAATTAACCATTGATGTTATGCAATTGTAGATGGTTGTGTTGAGAGTTTGTATGGACTGCAAAGGGTGCGGAAGAAAAGTGAGGAAATCACTAAAAAAATGTGAAAGGTGAGATGTTGCAATTCATAAACACTTTCCATTAAAATCTATTTCGTGTAGTGGTAATGGCAGTGAGTATTAATGCTAGTTGAGTGCAAGTGCAGGTGTGAGATAGTTGGAAAATAATAGAAAGCAATTTAAAGTGACAGTTACTAGTTATGTGGAGGTAAATAAGGTGTTGAAGAGGGTGAAAAGGAGGACTACAAAAAGAGCAGAGAGGTTACCCTATATTCTCTGTTGTTGTCCTGATGATACCATCACCAACCACAATCTTCCTGAATTCGATGACAACCCCATTGATGGCTACTACTTGAGGTTTTGATGGTATCATAGTGGTAGCAAGGTTGCAGTTTGCAGTGTCCATCCATTTGAACTAGCCACTCTGGAGTGTTTGGGTTGTGTGAAGGCTAAGATACCTACTGCAAAGAGTTACCAATGTTCAACAAAGTGCTTCTGAGATTCATGGCCTCACCACCAATAATTAAATGTTGGACCAGGTAGCAATGCAATGCATGATGAAAATGGAGAAGATGGGGATTAAGAAAAGGGTGAGAGATGGCATGAAGTTGGGCGAGAGATTTGAATATTTATATTTTATGTATGTGGAAATATTAGATATAGAGTATTTTTTTTAATGAATAGTGCCTTTTCTATTAAAAAATATTAAAGTTACATATTCACAAAAAAGGGGCCAAGAGACATAAAAATCACCTCACAGAGTTCACTTGGCAACAGCTAAAAATGTTAACAACTATTCATCAAAAAAATAGGCATAAAGCCATCAAGCTGCAAGAGCAGTGCCAGAAGGAGGAGGATCTTTATTATCAGAACCCCAAACATCATTGGGGTTGATAGGAGGTTCAAGAATCGACCAAACATCATCTTCTATATCTTTTTCTTTCTCTTCTGCCCTAGGTGGAGAAATAGCTAGAGCTAGGGGGGGAACTTGGAGGAAGTGGCAGGAGGCCAAGAAAAATAATGATGAGTACCAGGAGCATTAGGAGGGATAGACTAAGGCAGAGCTGGAGACCACCTAGAGGCATGGTGAGGAGGAGAAGATGAGTGGCATCACCAGCCATCGTCACCACCCCTAGGAGAGTGGTGGTGGGGATCCTACAACCATGGGGTGTGAGAGGGGCGAGCCAAAGAATTGCACCCACGATGATGACCTCTTGGAGGGGTACCTTCTATAGATATGGCATCAGGAGGCACTTGGGAAACTATGCAAGGAGTGTTGCCCTAATGATTGAGTAGCTCTTGTAGATGGGCCACCTCTAGAGCCACCTTATTAGCTTGGATCTAAATCTGCATCATGACATTATTACATATACAAGCTTTGTTATACAGAGAAACATTTGTATCAAGAAAGTTGTGAGAAAAAATAACAGTGTTCCTGTCTTTCCAAAGAGTGAACAAAATCTCTATCCTGAAAGTATCCCAAATTTGGGTAAACTCAAAAGGAAGTTTGGGAGAATCCCCCAGGACAATCATATGCCAGGAAAAAGGCTCGGGCCTAAAGGGTTTGAAAAAACCATGGATTCACTACAAATATTGTTGATCTCTCCTCCAGAACTAGAAGATGTGCAAGAAAGTCTCAGGGTGGCTGCAAAAGGGACATCAAGGGTCTTGAACACCCAGATGTTTGAGCCTAGGTCCCATAGGAAGCCCTTGGAAGAGTAGACACCAAGCAAAGAGAGCCATCTTGGGCTCCATAATGGCAGCCCAAATGGTCTGAAAGAAAGAGCTCCAATGATAAGCAGAGGAATGAAGATTCCATCTCTGGTTAAGAATATCCACCATGGGAAGATGAGGAGACAACCATATGTATCCCAATATCAACTTGTAATTGCTAAAATGAGTGGCCAGATACCATTTCCAATCCTTCCACTAGGGCCGAATAGTCTGGATGCCAAGCTTATGAAGAAAATTATCAGGGAGAGCGAAAACCAACAGATCAAAAGTCTAATGATCTATGCAAGCCAAGTGGCATTGCACCTTCATATCCTCCCAATATCCTCCCAAGAGTGGAGACTCATAGTGGCCCTAGAGAAGAGGTCCTTGGGAGTCCGAATGCCATGTTTGAAAAAATGCAGAGCACTGGTCCCTTGAGTCTTATCTAGAGGGATACTTTGAATAGAAAACAAAGGGGACCACCATAGGTTTTGTTGATTGAAAGAGAGCCCATTGCAAAAATTGTTTCCATCCCACCAAAGCTAGGGCTTAATAGCTTCCCAGGATTTCCAAATGCTCTTAATGATGAAATTTCCCTGAATTTGAATAGACTCCTTCATAATGAGAAGAGTCTAAAGGCCAATTCCCTTCCAAGTAGGCCTATAAATAGGGAAACCCAAAGAAATGCAATGCCAAACAAGGATCTTCCAGGACTCATCACCAATGAGAGCATGAATAATCCACTTGGCACAAAGAGAAAGACCTTGCTTCTGATTGGAGAGAAGGCCAAAGCCACCAGAGTCTCTGGGAAGGTAGAAATACTCCCATGTCACTCTATGTAACCCATGGTTGTGCTGGGAATATTCTTGATATTCTGAGGTTTTTGTCCAAGCATTGGTTTTATCCTCTGGTTTGTGAAGTTTTCCTAGGTACAGGTGTCGAAAGTTTTTCAAAAATTGTCATAGCCTGATTCAAAAATCCTTACCCTAGGTCTTGTCCTTGAAAAATGTCGAATTCATGTAAAAGTCCTCATGATTAGCCCTTATTCTTCTATTTCATTGTTACCTTTTTAAGTCACTTAAGCTGATTAAATCATGCACGTGTTAAATGTTTTGTGTTTGCTGATTTAAAAAAGGTCATAGCATGTCTCATGTAGTATTTGGCGATTAAGCAAACAAGTCAATCTTATGCTAAGCATCATTTTAGTCACGTGGTCTCTAAGTCTCCCGGTTAACACCTCAACCATTCAGCGAACTGGAGAATATGTTAAAAATGCTAAGTGTTGTCTTTGTTCATGTAGTCTCCAAATATCTGGTGGTTATCAGAAAACATCTGGCGATTCGGTGAATGCATTATCTCCAATTCGCATATTCCTTGGTGGTTCATTTCTTACACTCAGCAACTTGGCGACAGCGGTTATCGCTCATTCTCTAAATCTAGCAGTTAAGGGCAAAATAACCTAGCGGCTTGGCGAATACCATAGATCATTGTCAGGATCAACGGTTGTCATTTCATCTTAGATATTATTGGGTCCTACATGTTTCATTTGGCGAATGAGTGACTGTGTAAAGACTTCTAAGTTTTGCAGCCCTGACAGTTTGGTATGAAGAATTTCGCAGAACGGGTTGTTTCAAGTGTTTGCTTGTTCTCGGAATAAATTAGTAAGAAGCTAAATGATTTAGCAATTCGGTGAATCATGTGGTTACAGGTTCTCTAAAAGGAAAAGGTAAAGGGCATAATCATTTGGCGAATGCGTGAATAAAAGGATTGGCTAAGTTTTGAATCTTCAGTCGCTTAATCGCAGTTTGAAATACTCAGTATTTAGTATGATCTAGCGATTTAGCGAACCCTTTGTTCGCTGAATCTCATAATCAAATGACCAAGGATCAAATATTTCAGTGAACTAGCAATAGCCGTAGATCATCGACAAGATCAACGGTTCATTCAGAATCTCAAAATAAAGATGATGGTAAAGTAAAGATTCAGCGATTCAGAGAGTAAAGGCTTCGCCAGTTCTCCAAGTAATTTAGTGGTTAAGTGATCCATTAAGTGAATGTGTGAACCCTTTGTTTGTTGAATGTCCAAAATATTTAACAGTTAGCCGTGACATTAAGAGAATGCGAGATGGTTTTGTTCGCTGGTTCACCAAATAATAACTGTAGTCAAGTGCTCGAAGGGTATCACTATGTTCGCTAATTCGCGAAAAGTATCATGAGTTAAGGATTGCATTTCGAGAACCCACGAAGGATTTGGTCACTAGTTCTCTAAATATATGCTAGGGTTAACATTGCATTAAGTGATCATGAGAAGCTTTCAGTCACGGATTCGCTGAATTGGCCTAGTTGGAAAAGGTAATAAAAGAAAAGAAAAGGGACCGTTGCCTGCATGGATAAAGTACAGTATCAAGATGGAAAGTAAACTAATGAGCCATCCAATTAGTTTCAAAGGAAGATTGCATGATGTAAATAGGTTTAAAGTGTAGGATCTTAATCATTTGCCTCTTTGCCTTGTTTTTGAGTTTTTTAAAAATCTATCTATCAACATCTGTACATCAGCTAGCTCCATTTTGAAAATTGGTAACATAAAAAATTGAATGTGGGAACAATTAAGGAGATTTGCAATGATTGTGGTAGTTGTACACACTTTATTTGTGTTGATAAATAAGTTAAGCTCATTGTTTCCTGTGTCCAAAATCATTCGAAGAGAATTGTGTCATTCTGAAGTGATTTTTGAGTGCCAAGTAAATCCATTCTGCAGAGATTGAAGATAATTCTATAGCAAAGATGAGTCAACCTGAGAGAAGCGCAGCATCTTCCAGTAGTGAAGCAAAATCTAAAGGTGGTGAAGACAAGGGCAAGCCTAATTATTCAGACGAGTTTCTAAAATTGCTACCTGGTTCCAGTCAAAACAAAAGAGCTCCTGATGATTTTTTTGAAGATGTTCTAGGGTTTTGCAGAGATCCTATCACACCAAATACCATAGGTTATACTATCTTCAACTTCTTTTATAAAAATAGAGATAGTCATATCCCTGTATGTAATGGTTGAGCTTTGGGGTTAGGGAAATTAGTAGTGCCTGATGTATTCCTAGATGCGGATTTAATTGTTGCTCTAGCTAGGTGTTACGACCCTATTTCTAAGACTATTACGAAAGAGGACCAGTCGGCTTTGGTTACTCTTGATAGGGGTTCATTCATGAAGGCTTTTAATGTCTATACATCCACTTTTACTGAAATCGACCTGAGAAAAGAAAAGGAGAGGTACAAGAAGAACATAGGGATAGTGAAGGACCAAATAACAAAGCATATCCCAAAATAGGATAAGTATATAGCTCCCCTCCCTGCTCACATGAATGCCCCTTACCAATTTAAGTCCCTTCAACATTACATGAAGCAAACTTGTTATGGGTTGTGTAGGGTTTTGGGAATTGATGGGGATGCAGAGTTTTTACAGCTGATCTTTTGATGATTACCCTAGACATCCAGAATTATTTGGTTAATACTGACTATGATTACATCTAGTATATCATTGATAGAATGCATGAGGGTTTGATTTCTGTCAAGGATAGTAAGAGCCCAATTAAGTTCATGCATTATTCTTTGCTGATGCACTTAATTTTGTTCTTCAATATTAGTAGTTTTGATTTGAACATGCCGAAGCCAAGGTTCAACTTTGAAGGCCAGTATAATCTGGTGCAATTATGGGTGAGGAAGTGGAATTCTACTTCCAATGAGGGGAATTTTTGTATCTTTCAGAATTTCATTGTTTATCCTCTTATAAGGATGTTAGGTGTCAACACTACAAGGATATCCCCAAGGGTCCTCAGGCTGCTACGACCAGTGCAGTTTGTGAACAAATGGGAGGGAGATAACAATTGCGGTGATTTTTACTTGGGGGAGAATGCTACAATTTTGAGAGTCTACGGTTTACCCCAACCCCCTCATCTGTTACCAAAGTTTGTGCCTCCAAGGGTTGCTTGTTTGGAATTTGTGTGGCAGTTGATGTGGACAGATAGAGAACTTCTAGCCCCTCACAGGAAGGTACATTCACACCTAGGCAATTCAAGGTAGGTGACTTCCTGGTAGGAAAGAGGGCATTTCCTCAAATAACTCCATGGTTAAATCAGTTCAAAATGGCTACTGGTGCTTGTAGACATGTAGATCCTGAGGGCTTCATCAAAATTGCCAGGATGCTCTACATCCCAAACATTGGTGTGAACAAAGAACATGAAGGCTTGGATGAGGAAGATGTAGTTAGAAATATCATTGATGATGATGAGGTCAAAAGGAGATGGAACAGATACTTTGATTTGATAGACTTGTCAAAACAAGTGATGGCAGCCCAGCTTCCTTTTGAGGGTTTCTTCCCTGACCTTTCCTATTTAGAAAGAATTGACAAGATGATAGAGATGCATGACACTCTATCAAATCAGTTGGAGAAGTTGATTGACCAGAGTCAACCAAAGAAAATGAAAGACTATTCATCTTCTGATCAAGAGGAGTTCTCTGATGATTCACAGGAAGGGAACAGCCTGCAACAAATGGAAGATATACAAAGTGTTAGGCCTGTTGAAGACCAACCAGAAATAGGGGATACTCCAGAGCCACCCTTGAAGAAATAGAGGTTTGAGGTAGGAGAGCCTTCAAGGTAGGAAAAACAAAAGAGAACAATTGATAGAGTGTCTTCTCTAGTGCCAGGTGATAGGGTTTACCATCACCAATTGAGAAAAGCAATAAGAGAAGGAAAGAAGGTGGCCACTGATGAAGAAGATAAGGAACAGTCCATGTGGTCAGAAAGGGATATCAGAGAGGTCTATCAGGAGGAATTTTTGAGTGATGACCAATTTATTAAAACTGATGAATTCAAGAGTTTCCTTGTTTGGAATAAGCAACAAGAAGTGAGGAAACTTCTACTTGAAGGTATGGAGCCAAGTGAAGAGACATTGAGAGCCTTAAATTCTTATGATCCTAGCCTTGATCCCATAACTGTAGATGAAGCTAGACAACTAGTCAAGTCAAGTGGAATGCTATTGACTCCAGGATGGGATTTGACTTCTGCTTTCATCATAGATCAAATAAGAAAGCAACCGCAGGGTAGCCTATCATATGAGGTTCACATTAGTGATATGATAAGAGGAAGTGGCTATGACCCTAAGTCTCAAGCTGTTGCAATGTGGTCCATGGCCTCTAGGACTCAAAAGCCATCCCTATTGAGTATAAAAGATAAAATGGAAGGGAATCAGATTATTTGGACTGTGCAGAATACAATTCACCTTAAAGTTTCTAAGGAAGTGACTCATTGGGCTAACCTGAATGAGGCAAAAATAGTTCAATTATCTGAAAGGTACTCGAATTTATTTGAAAGTGAAAACTTGGTGGCTAAGGATAGAGATTTAAAATTGATGAAGATCAAGCAGCTAGAAGATGAATTGGTCGAGATAAAAGTTAAGCTAGAAGAAGCTTCGAAGGTAGTTGTTGTTCCCCCTGTGCAGATTGAGGTCCCAATTCAAATTGATGAAGAAGTACCTGAGGAACCTACTGAAGATTTAGATAAGGTAAGGATAGAGGCATCTTTGGACACCATGTTAAAGATTGTGCAATACAGGCAAGATAAGATAATAGAGAAAATGGATACAGTTTATCAATCAGTCAGCCAATTACACGAGACCAATAGAAAGATAAATGAATCATTGGCTGCTTTGGAGCCACTTCATAGTGTTTGGTCTGGAAGAAGTTTGTTGTTTGATAAACTTTATATCCTACAAGAACATGAGCCTGAGATCCCTGGAGTAGTTACAGAAGTTTTTGAGAAGATTGGCTTAATCAATGCTGTTTCAAAGTTTTTTAAAGGTAAGTCCAACCAGGTGAGGGTTAGGTTGTTTATGTTTGATAAAACATTATAGCAAGTATCTGCCTGTAGTATGTGATGACAATGGAAACCTGATCAAGTTGGAGGAATGGAAACTGTTAATGGATCAGTTAGTGATTACACAAGATGTTTTCCTTAATAATGACAATACTTTGGATTTTGAGAGGTGTAACAACATCATTGACAGTCTTTTTAAAATTGAAAATGATTGCATACGCTTTGTGGCAGAAGCCAAAAATATAACTGACTCCATGTGGGACAAGCAATTCATCTTGTTACAAGAATTGCAGACGTACAACTGGCCATCGGATGGTGAAGTAGTGGCTTGGGAGAAGCTAACAATAAAGAAGAAAAAGAGGCCAGTTGTCCAACTTATAGAGGAAGAGGAAGAATAGAGCTGCAGATGGCACCTGATCCAGAAATTGAGGGAGAGAAAGTTTCAAACAAAGGATGATGTAAGTTAGCCAGAATGGTGGTCATCATTCATGCAGCGAATTCAGCAACTGCTCTGAAATATCTTTAGACAAAGATGCCACATGCGTAATTGTTGAGAAAAGATTTTTGTAATGTGTTGTTACAATCTGTTTGTCAGTTTGTAATCTTGTCTCTAGTATAGGATCTTTTCTAGTATAGGATCTTGTCTCTAGTATAGGATCTTGTCTAGTATAGGATCTTCTCTAGTATAGGATCTTGTCTCTAGTATAGGATCAAATTTGTTTAAGAGAGGATGAATTATAAGGCATTTCATCTGGGATTTGTTTGTGTTTCACTTAGAAGATTTTTGTAAATGTATGTTTCACTGTTTGACTCTATACCCTAGGATAAGGCACTGGTCTATCCTCAATTTGCAGGGATCTCATCATCAACAAAACTTAAATGATTATTTACTTTCATGTATGTTTGAATGACTAAGAGGATAATGTTTGTATCAAGGATATAAACTAATGTTGTGATCCTTTCAAGAAGTAGATCTAACATGGGTTAACCTGCCCGAGTTCAAAGTTCAAAAAGAAAGAGTTTATCCTTGTCACACTTGCCATTTTTCTACAATGAATTTTTACTTTTGTTAATATCGTGGATTGGCTTTCTAAGCTCTGCATCAGTTGCAGCAAAAGACATTAGTGAATCATTGTGAGAACCCCTAATCCACTATAGGATTTCATTGTGAAGCAGTGAGTCTAAAGATAGGTACACCCACCTGGGTCTATGGAACCCGAAGTAGAAGAAGGACTTGGTCCTTATCAATTAGCCTTTTCCCTGTAAGAATCCAGAATTGGAACCTGAGAGTCAAACTTAATAGCTAAATTGGTGATTCTACATGAAAAAGAGATAACAAATTGGCGACTCTACTGGGGATCTTCTGAACAGCGTGTAATAGATTAGTGCAAATCCTATCTATTGTGCATTTGTAGACCAGTATAGAATATTATCATTCCTGTGTAAAAGTGGGTGGTGACTCTAAACTATGTGCTACCAGTTGCTAATTGTTGTAAACTTTGTGAAAATTGTCATGCTGTACCATGAGTCGACCAAGATACACTAGGTCTTATTATAAGGATCACCCCAAAGATAATATGGGTGATGAGCTCCATTCACCAAGTAGGAAACAATGGTCTAGAAGAGGTTAGCATACTGCTCGTCCCAAGGCCCTTCTCAAGAAAGATCTCGTGTCCCACTTCCTCATGAATCTTCATCCTCTTCTAATGATTCTAAACATGTCAAGAGGGTTACACCAACTATGCACATGCAGAAAGAAGTAATCACAGAGTTCACAGAAGCAGGTTATTTCCCTGTCAGAGAAACTCTGGAACAACCAGAAGAAACTTTTGCTACTGAGACCACCTCCTATGATTCTAAGAAGTTGAGAGAAGAGGTGATTTCTTTAAGAAAAAAAGAGAGTGAACAACTGGCTGAGATTGCCAATAGATTGAAAGCAAGGGAACAACAAATCTGTGATTTGCTCATAGAGAGGCAGGAACTTCTCAAAAGAACCAAGAAAAATGAGACCCAAGTTAGTGATTTAAACCAAGATGTTTAAGGTTTAAATAAGGACTTATTTGGTGACATGGAAGATTTGAGAAAGTAGGCTCAGGATACTAAACCTAAGCAAGGTGAATTTGAGGGAACAGGCCATGTCTTAAGGAAATTGAATCCCTCTGAAATCTAGAGAAACAAGGAGATTATAACTACTCCCAAAGAAATCTCTGATAAGGGAAAACAAAAATTGGTGGGTATAAATATTAATGAGCCCAAGAAAATTGTGGTTCCTCCTAATGTACATTCTCAAACAAGTATAGACTTGGAGAAGGCTAGGAAAGAAAAGGAAGAATTAGCTATTCAACTGTAGAAACTTGAGTTGGAGGCTGTTGCTGATGAAATGAAGAGGAAGATTTCCTTCCTACATGCTAACATGAACACATCAGCTAGTACCTCTATCCCTATCACCATAGGAACAACTCCATTCAGTCAGCCCAATACTTCACTTCCAAATGCTCAAGCCTTTCACCCTGGACAAACTTTACCCGGACCAGTTCCTAATCAAGTTCCCATTATAGCTAGTGGTATAGTGGGAACTATACCCTATCAAAATGTTGCAACTACCCCTCTGAATCAACCAAATATCCAAAGAAGACTAGTTCATTTGGATAGATATAGGCCTCTATTTTTTTATGGTATTCCTGGCCAACCTAATGCTATCCCCAATAAAATCAGAAAGAAGATCCCATTATTTACTGGGAATAATGTTATTACCTGTGAAGAGCATCTGAAGTTTTTTACAGATAAGGTAAATGATTATGAGATTGAACATGAAGATGTCATAATGAAGCTCTTTGTTCAATCATTGATTAAGGATGCCAGGGATTGGTATAGGGGGTTACCTGAGAACAGTATTGCATCTTGGGAAGAATTTGTCAAATGTTTTAAAGAGCAATATGTAGAACATGTGAACTCTAGCTATATGCTCAATGAGTTCAATAATATCAAGAAACATTACAATGAGAGCATGTCAGAGTTTAATAGCTGATTCCAAAAGGCTATGTATAAACTGTTCCAAGTATTGAGGCTAGATGATGCAGTCTGCATGACAACTTATTTCAATTATATGGATGGTAAGATGTCTTACCTTTTGAGAGATAAGAATCCCCGTACCCTTAGAGATGCTTTTAAGCTGGCCATAAACATTAAGAGTAACCGAAAGGCATCTGGTCAAATGTACAAAAGGGATGAAGGTAGACTGTGGAAAGAAACCAGGCCACAACCTGCAAGGCCATCCAAAGAGGAGGATAGAATGGACAAAGGACCTAGTAATAATAAAGAATTCCCAGCAAGATTTGATAAAGGTGGTAGAAATTTTCAAGATACAAGGCTGCCTTATCAAAGGTAGGACAAGGCCCCTAACTTAAGAGATATGCCTTACAAAACAAATTGGAAAGATGGGAGGCCTGTTCCTGATAATAATGAACCCCAAAAGGGAAGGGATACACCAGACCCTTTGAAGAAAAACATAGCACATAATGTGGAAAGTACCCCTTGGTGTATGGCCTGTAACATGCCCCACTCACCATTCCAGTGTGTTGTTTCTCAGGCCTTGGGAGAAGAGGCAAGTGATTCATATGCAAGAGATTATGAAGAATCTAAAAAGCCTACTATTAACATGTTTACTACTGAACTAATGGAGGATCTTGAGTCCTCAAATGATGAATTTATTTGCCTTGATGTTGATCATAAGAGGAAGATTTTCTCTGACTATGAACAACAAATATTTACTCAGTCTGCTCAGGAAGAGTTTGATAATGATGACTATAAGACTCACATGGTAGAATCTAGGTCAGATGAAAGACAATGGAGAAAGCCCAGTGAAGAAGAAATCAAGAGCTTAACTGTGGCTACTATTACACAAGCAAAATCCTCATACAATTTGAGGAACAGAAAGGTGGATAATGAGAAGGGAGTCTCTATATCAGTATTTTTTAAGAATAGTCCTCAAGATAGGGAGTCCCCAAAGCCCAATGTTGTAAATAGTAAAGATGAAGGGTTTGAAGTTGAAAAGAAAGGGAAACGAGAAGTTATTGTTGATAAGGTGAAGAAGAAATTTGGTAGGTCAAAGGATCACCCTAATTTTTGTACTGACTCCCCTACCTTTGATATGAGACATGCCTTGTCTCAAATGAAAGTTTCCATCCCTCTGCTTGAAATGTTGAAAATAGAAGAGCACAAAGCAGCAGCCCTGGCTCTTATAAGTGAGCAGAGAACTATTCCTATTTTACAAGAGGAAGGGAAATCACTGGACAAGCCAATTGCAATTAATGATATTTCTGATGTATGTGTAGGGACTATTGTGACACAAGAACCCTCTTCTATCAATCCTTTCTATGTTACTTTGCTTGTAAATAATTTTTTGCTGAAAAATTGTATGATTGATTCGGGCACTGCTACAACTGTAATGCCTTATCAAGTGATGAAGGAGTTAGGGTTGCAAGTTGATACATCCAGTGGAAGGTGTTATGCCATGGACAATAGGGTAGTACTTGTTGTAGGGAGCCTAATTGGAATTGAAGTAAAAATTGCTGCATTCCCAGAAGCCACATATAAAATGGATGTGGTTGTTTTTGATACAAAACCTCACTATGGCATGTTATTATCAAGACAATGGGCTGTAGCAGTGGGTGGAAAGTTGCAACTAGATTTATCATATGCTACCATCCCAATAAATGGAACTGAGGTAAATTTGTACAGGGAGCCCCATTCTTCAGTCATGATTGAAGTGGTTGCTCCGGAGGATCTAAATTGTTTTGTAGATATTGACATGAGCAATTTTGTGATTGAAGAAATAGTACCTCAATTAAAAAACACAGATCCAATTGTGGATGAGTTAATTTTGTAGCAAAATGGGCTCTAAAAAATTTTCTTGGATGGTGGATGCTCCAAGGAAGGATCAGGAGCTGGTGTGATGTTCATTTCCCCATCAGGTATTACATTTAAATACTCTTTCTTGTTAACTTTTGAGTGTACAAATAACACTGCCGAGTATGAGGCTCTGATACTGGGATTAGATGTGGCCATAAAACATGGTATTAAATCTTTAAAAGTTCATGGTGATTCCCAGTTGATTATAGCCCAAGTGAGATCTCAGTATGCTTCTAAAGATGAAAAGTTGAAACTGTATAAACATGCTGTTTGGGATAGACTAGAGTTTTTTGATGCTTTCAATCTTCTTTGGGTAGAACAATCCAATAATATCATGGTAGATTTTCTTGCAAATGTTGCCCTTAAAAGTGAAGATATAACCCTCATTGGTGTGTCTATGTTAGAGGTCAAATCTAGGCCTGTAGTGCCTGATAGTGTATATAATTGGCAAGTTTTTGAGGATGACTTAGATATCCTTAGGTTCCTTCAAGCCCTTGATCAATATGATGGTCAGAAAATAGATTTTAATGAGATACAGCAATGTGTTGAAGGAAAAGAATGCATCATGGGAAATCAGATAGTGTAGTTACCCTCAAATCACATACCTAAAGGGTTAGTGGAACTGGAAGGGATGTTTAAAATAAATGATGGTTTTCTATCTCAGAAGTCTAACACTAAAATGGAGGACTTAGAGGAAATAAACTTGGGTTTAGAAAACTCCCCACAAATGGTATACATTGGCAAGAAACTGAGCAAAGAGATCAGAGGAAATCTGATTAGACTTTTGAAAAAATACAAGCATGTATTCGCTTGGTCCTATGATGACCTCAAAGCTTATAGGGCTGACCTGTTTCAGCATGAAATTCCTCTAAAAGAGGAAACTGGGTCTTTTAGACAGAAGCAGAGACCCATTAACCCTTTATTGGCTACCAAGATGCAAGTTGTGTTGACAAAGCTAAGAGATGCTGGTATTATTGAACCAATTAGGCACTCAACTTGGGTTTCAAATCTTGTGCCAGTAAGGAAAAAGAATGGTGCTATTAGGCTCTGTGTTGATTTCAGGAACCTGAATGTGGCTTCACTTAAGGATAACTATGGATTGCTCAATATGGAGGCTATGCTGCATAGGGTGACTGGATGTGAACTCTTGTTAATGATGGATGGTTTCTCCAGGTATAATCAAGTGCTGGTCAAAGAATCAAAAAAATTTAAGATAGCCTTTACAACCCCATGGGGAACATATGTATATGTTCACATGCCTTTTGGTCTAAAAATGCTGGAGCAACATTTCAGAGAGCCATGGATGTTGCATTTGAGGAGTTGATAAATGTTTTAATGGTTGTTTATCAAGATGATCTCACTGCTTATTCCAAAAAAGCTAAGGATCATTGTTCCCATTTGGAGAAGGTCATTCTTAAGGCCTTAGAATTTGGTGTGTCTTTGAATCCCAAAAAGTGTCAGTTTGTTGTGATAGAAGGGAAGTTACTTGGACACATAGTGTCAAAAGGAGTCAGGATTGATCTTGAAAGAGTAGAAGGGATTCAAAAGGTCCCTCCACCAAAGAACATAAAAGGTGTGCAGTCATTCTTGGGATAGATTAATTTTGTAAGTTCATTGCTAACTTTGCAGAATTGGTCAAGCCCATAGTAAAGTTCCTAAAGAAGGAAGTGAAGTTTGAATGGAACCTTGAAGCTCAGCAAGATTTTGTAAAAATCAAACAAGCAATTCAAGAGGCCCCGGTTTTGGTATCACCTGATTACTTGAAACCATTTTCTCTATTTTCTTTTGCATCTTTTCATACTATTGCAGCTATCCTTTTGCAAAAGGATCAAGAAGGGTATGAGCATCCTATAGCCTTTTTCAGCAAGTCATTACAGTCTGCTAAATTAAATTATGAACTAATGGAAAAGTGAGCCTATGCACTTGTGAAGGCAGTCAAAGCTTTCAGACCATATCTGGTATGCACAAAGGTTAGTGCTTATGTGCCCCATGCTGCAGTAAAGGATATCTTAACACAGAGTGAAGTCACAGGAAAGAGGTGCAAATGGATAAACAAGATTCAAGAGTTTGACCTAGAAATTCATATTACCAAATTGGTGAGAGGATTGGGACTTGCTAAGTTAATGACTGAGGAGAATATGGACCTTGTTTAGGTAAATAATGTTGTTGCTAACATTGATATGATTACTAGTATTGAAATACAACCCTGGTACAAAGATGTTATTTATTTTATTAAAAATGCTAAATGTCCACTTGACTTAAATGATTATCAAAGGAGTCTGAGATTGCAAGCTCAGAGATATGTGTTGATCCAGGGTGATTTGTACTGGAAGGATAATGATGGTATTTTACTCTTTTGTCTGGATAAGCACCAATCAGAGAAAATGTTGAAGGAAATGCACTCTGGAATGTGTGGAGGACATCATTCTGCTCGATCAACAACTCATAAAATCTTAAGAGTAGGATACTATTGGCCTGTGTTGTTCAAAGACACTCATTCTTATGTGAGGAAATGTGAACCTTGTCAAAGGTTCTCTAAAAAATTGAAGTTCTTAGGTGCATTATTATTAAACCCTGTTGTTGCAGAAGCTCCTTTTGCAATGTGGGGTATGGATTTTATTGGAGAGTTCTCTGAGAAGTCTAGTGGGGGACATAGTCACATTTTGGTGGCTACTGATTATTTTACCAAATGGATTGAAGTCATTCCAACCAAAAGGGCAACTAGTTCTGTTGTGATTGAATTTTTGATGAACAATATAATCACCAGATTTGGTGTCCCTGTTAAATTGGTTGTTGACAATGCTATGAGCTTTAGGTCACAGGACATCACTAATTTTTGTTTAGAAAATGGGCATAGTATTGTCTTATTCATCCCCTTATCATCCACAGGCCAATGGACAGGCTGAATCCAGCAACAAGAGTATTTTGCAGATTCTGAAGAAAACCCTGGACAAGATTAAGAGAAGCTGGCATGTAAAATTAAAGTTAGCACTATGGGCTGATAGAATTTCTAAGAAGAGTGCTACTGGTAAGTCCCCTTTTGAGATGGTATATGGTGCAAAATCAAGGTTTCTAGTAAATAACCTCCTTCCAATCTATAAGTTTATGCAAGAAGAGGACATGGAAATCAGTGATCCACTGCAGGATAGAATGGTTTAGCTGATTGAATTAGATGAGATTAGGAGGGAAGGACAAAAGGAAAATATAAAGTTGCAGTAGAAGATGAAATATCTTTTTGATAAGAGAGCAACTGTGAGAAAATTCCAGCCTGGTGATATGGTTCTTCAATGGAATGCCAGGGCTGAAGATAAAGGGAAACACAAAAAAATTGAGTCTTTGTGGATGGGACCTTATATTGTTCATCAGACCCATGGTAAGGACTCATATTTCTTGCAAAATTTGGATGGTGAAGAGTAGGAATTGCCAGTGCATGGACAATTCCTGAAATTTTTCTTCAGTTAATTCTTTTTCCATGCACAGTAGGTTTGTATATATGTATAGGTGTGTTTGTTTTTGTTGTGTGTTTGTTTCCTATTTTAGGTTAAGGTTTTGTGGTCTACCTCCCAGAGATTCATGAATTCTTTCTATGATTTTGCAATCAAGCATCCTCAGATAGAGCCACTGTTGGGAATATTCTTGATTTTCTGAGGTTTTTGTCCAAGCATTAGTTTAGTCCTCTAGTCTGTGAAGTTTTCCTAGGTACAGGTGTCAGAAGTTTTTCAAAAATTGTCATAGCCCACTTCAAAAATCCTTACCCTAGGTCTTGTCCTTGAAAAATGTCAAATTCATGTAAAAGTCCTCATGATTAGCCCTTATTCTTCTATTTCATTGTTACCTTTTTAAGTCACTTAAGCTGATTAAATCATGCACGTGTTAAATGTTTTATGTTTGCTGATTCAGAAAAGGTCATAGCATGTCTCATATAGTATTCAGTGATTCAGCGAACAAGTCAATCTTATGCTAAGCATCGTTTTAGTCGCATGGTCTCTAAGTCTCCTGGTTAACAACTCAACCATTCAGTGAACTGGAGAATATGTTAAAAATGCTAAGTGTTGTCTTTGTTCATGTAGTCTCCAAATATCTGGTGATTATCAGAAAACATCTAGCAATTTAGCCAATGCATTATCTCCAATTCACATATTCCTTGGTGGTTCATTGCTTACACTCAGCAACTTGGCGACAATGGTTATCGCTCATTCTCTGAATCTAGCGGTTAAGGGAAAAATAACCTAACGACTTGGTGAATACCATAGATCATTGTTAGGATCAACGGTTGTGGTTTAATCTCAAATATTATTGGGTCCTACATGTTTCATTTGGCAAATGAGTAACTGTGTAAAGACTTCTAATTTTGGCGGCTCCGACAGTTTGGTATGAAGAATTTGGTGGAACGGGTTGTTTCAAGTGTTCGCTTGTTTTCGGAATAAATTAGTAAGAAGCTAAATGATTTAGTGATTCAGTGAATCATGTGGTCGTGGGTTCTCTAAAAGGAAAAGGTAAAGGGCATAATCATTTGGTGAATGCGCGAATAAAAGGATTGGCTAAGTTTTGAATCTTCAGTCACTTAATCGCGGTTTGAAATAATTAGTATTTAGTATGATTTGGCGATTCAGCAAACCCTTTTTTTGCTGAATCTCGTAATCAAATGACCAAGGGTCAAATATTTTAGTGAACTAGTGACAACCGTAGATCATAGACAAGATCAACAGTTCATTCAGAATCTCAAAATAAAGATGATGGTAAAGTAAAGATTCAACGATTCAGAGAGTAAAGGCTTCGCCAGTTCTCCAAGTAATTTAGTGGTTAAGTGATCCATTAAGCGAATGTGTGAACCCTTTGTTCATTGAATCTCCAAAAGATTTAACAGTTAGCCGTGACATTAAGATAATGCGAGATGGTTTTGTTCGCTGGTTCACCAAATAATAACTGCAGTCAAGTGCTCGAAGGGTGTCACTATGTTCGCTAATTCATGAAAAGTATCATGAGTTAAGGATTGCATTTTGAGAACCCGTAATGGCTTTGGTCGCTAGTTCTCTGAATATATGCTAGGGTTAATATTGCATTCAGTGATCATAAGAAGCTTTCAGTCATGGATTCGTTGAATCAGCCTTGTTGGAAAAGGTAATAAAAGAAAAGAAAAGGGACTGTTCCCTGCATGGATAAAGTATAGTATCAAGTTGGAAAGTAAACTAATGAGCCATCCAATTAGCTTCAAAGGAAGATTGCATGACGTAAATAGGTTTAAAGTGTAGGATCTTAATCATTTGCCTCTTTGCCTTATTTTTGAGTTTTTTAAAAATCTATCTCTCAACATCTGTACATTGGCTAGCTCCATTTTGAAAACTGGTGACATGCAAAATTGAATGTGGGAACAATTAAGGAGATTTGCAAGGATTTTGGTAGTTGTACACACTTGATCTGCATTGATAAATAAGTTAAGCTCATTCTTTCCTGTGTCCAAAATCATTCGAAGAGAATTGTGTCATTCTGAAGTGATTTTTGAGTGCCAAGTAAATCCATTTTGCAGAGATTGAAGATAATTCTGTAGTAAAGATGACTCAACCTGAGAGAAGCGCAGCATCTTCCAGCAGTGAAGCAAAATCTAAAGGTGGTGAAGACAAGGGAAAGCCTAATTATTCAGACGAGTTTCTAAAATTGCTACCTAGTTCTAATCAGAAAAAAAGAGCTCCTGATGATGTTTTTGAAGATGTTCTAGGGTTTTGCAGAGATTCTATCACACCAAATACCACAGGTTATACTATCTTCAACTTCTTTTATAAAAATAGAGATAGTCATATCCCTATATGTAATGGTTGGGCTTTGGGGTTAGGGAAATTAGTAGTGCCTGATGTATTCCTGGATGCAGATTTAATTATTGCTCTAGCTAGGTGTTACGACCCTATTTCTAAGACTATTACGAAAGAGGACCAGTCGGCTTTGGTTACTCTTGATAGGGCTTTGTTCATGAAGGCTTTTAATGTCTATGCATCCACTTCTACTAAAATCGACCTGAGAAAAGAAAAGGAGAGGTACAAGAAGAACATAGGGATAGTGAAGGACCAAATAACAAAGCATATCCCAAAATAGGATAAGTATATAGCTCCCCTCCCTACTCACATGACTGCCCCTTACCAATTTAAGTCCCTTCAGCATTACATGAAGCAAACTTGTTATGGGTTGTGTAGGGTATTGGGAATTGATGGGGATGTAGAGTTTTTACCAGCTGATCTTTTGATGATTATCCTAGACATCCAAAATTCTTTGGTTAATACTGACTATGATTACATCTAGTATATCATTGATAGAATGCATGAGGGTTTGATTTCTATCAAGGATAGTAAGAGCCCAATTAAGTTCATGCATTATTCTTTACTGATGCACTTAATTTTGTTCTTCAATATTAGTAGTTTTGATTCAAACATGCTGAAGCCAAGGTTCAACTTTGAAGGCCAGTATAATTCGGTGCAATTATGGGTGAGGAAGTGGAATTCTACTTCCAATGAGGGGAATTTTTGTATCTTTCAGAATTTCATTGTTTATCCTCTTATAAGGATGTTAGGTGTCAACACTACAAGGATATCCCCAAGGGTCCTCAGGCTCCTACAACCAGTGTAGTTTGTGAACAAATGGGAGGGAGATCACAATTGGGGTGATTTTTACTTAGGGGAGAATGCTACAATTTTGAGAGTCTACAGTTTCCCCCAACCCCCTCATCTATTACCAAAGTTTGTGCCTCCAAGGGTTGCTTGTTTGGAATTTGTGTGGTAGTTGATGTGGACAGACAGAGAACTTCTAGCCCCTCACAGGAAGGGTACATTCACACCTAGGCAATTCAAGGTAGGTGACTTCCTGGTAGGAAAGAGGGCATTTCCTCAAATTATTGCATGGTTAAATCAATTCAAAATGGCTACTGGTGCTTGTAGACATGTAGATCCTCAGGGCTTCATCAAACCTGCCAGGATGCTCTACATCCTAAACATTGGTGTGAACAAAGAACATGAAGGCTTGGATGAGGAAGATGTAGTTAGAAATATCATTGATGATGATGAGGTCAAAAGGAGATGGAATAGGTACTTTGATTTGATAGACTTGTCAAAACAAGTGATGGCAGCCCAGCTTCCTTTTGAGGGTTTCTTCCCTGACCTTCCCTATTTAGAAAGAACTAACAAGATGATAGAGATGCATGACACTCTATCAAATCAGTTGGAGAAGTTGATTGACCAGAGTCAACCAAAGAAAATGAAAGACTATTCATCTTCTGATCAAGAGGAGTTCTCTGATGAGTCACAAGAAGGGAACAGCCTGCCACAAATGGAAGATATACAAAGTGTTAGGCCTATTGAAGACCAACCAGAAATAGGGGATACTCCAGAGCCACCCTTGAAGAAATAGAGGTTTGAGGTAGGAGAGCCTTCAAGGTAGGAAAAACAAAAGAGAACAATTGATAGAGTGTCTGCTCTAGTGCCAGGTGATAGGGTTTACCATCACCAATTGAGAAAAGCAATAAGAGAAGGAAAGAAGGTGGCCACTGATGAAGCAAATAAGGAATAGTCCGTGTGGTCAAAAAGGGATATCAGAGAGGTCTATTAGGAGGAATTTTTGAGTGATGACCAGTTTATTAAAACTGATGAATTCAAGAGTTTCCTTGTTTGGAATAAGCAACAAGAAGTGAGGAAACTTCTGCCTAAAGGTATGGAGCCAAGTGAAGAGACATTGAGAGCCTTAAATTCTTATGATCCTAGCCTTGATACCATAACTACAGATGAAGCTAGACAACTAGTCAAGTCAAGTGGAATGCTATTGACTCCAGGATGGGATTTGACTTTTGCTTTCATCATAGATCAAATAAGAAAGCAACCGTAGGGCAGCCTGTCATATGAGGTTCACATTAGTGATATGATAAGAGGAAGTGGCTATGACCCTAAGTCTCAAGCTGTTTGAATGTGGTCCATGGCCCCTAGGACTCAAAAGCCATCCTTATTGAGTATAGAGGATAAAATGGAAGGGAATCAGATTATTTGGACTGTGTAGAATACAACTCACCTTGAAGTTTCTAAGGCAGTGACTCATTGGGATAACCTGAATGAGGCAAAAATAGTTTAATTATCTGAAAGGTACTCAAACTTATTTGAAAGTGCAAACCTGGTGGCTAAGGATAGAGATTTAAAATTGATGAAGATCAAGTAGCTAGAAGATGAATTGGCAGAGATAAAAGTTAAGCTAGAAGAAGCTTTGAAGGTAGTTGTTGTTCCCCCTGTGCAGATTGAGGTCCCAATTCAAATTGATGAAGAAGTACTTGAGGGACCTACTAAAGATTTAGATAAGGTAAGGATAGAGGCATCTTTGGACACCATGTCAAAGATTGTGCAATACAGGTGAGATAAGATAATAGAGAAAATGGATACAGTTTATCAATCAGTCAGCCAATTACTCCAGACCAACAGAAAGATAAACGAATCATTGGCTGCTTTGGAGCCACTTCATAGTGTTTGGTCTGGAAGAAGTTTGTTGTTTGATAAACTTGATAGCCTACAAGAACATAAGCCTAAGATCCCTGGAGTAGTTACAGAAGTTTTTGAGAAGATTGGCTTAATCAATGTTGTTTCAAAGTTTTTTAAAGGTAAGTCCAACCAGGTGAGGGTTAAGTTGTTTATGTTTGATAAACATTATAGCAAGTATCTACCTGCGATATGTGATGACAATGGAAACCTAATCAAGTTGGAGGAATGGAAACTTTCAATGGATCAGTTAGTGATTACACAAGATGTTTTCCTTAATAATGACAATACTTTGGATTTTGAGAGGTGCAATAACATCATTGACAGTCTTTTTAAATTTGAAAACGATTGCATACGCTTTGTGGCAGAAGCCAAAAATATAACTAAATCCATGTGGGACAAGAAAGTCATCTTGTTACAAGAATTGCAGACGTACAACTAGCCATCGAATGATGAAGTAGCGGCCTTGGAGAAGCTAGCAATAAAGAAGAAAAAGAAGCCAGTTGTCCAACTTATAGAGGAAGAGGAAGAATAGAGCTGCAGATGGCACCTGATCCAGAAATTGAGGGAGAGAAAGTTTCAAACAAAGGATGATGTATGTTAGCCAGAATGGTGGTCATCATTCATGCAGTGAGTTCAGCAACTGCTCTGAAATATCTTTAGACAAAGATGCCACCTGCAGAATTATTGAGAAAAGATTTTTGTAATGTGTTGTTACAATCTGTTTGTCAGTTTTTAATCTTGTCTCTAGCATAGGATCTTTTCTAGCCATCCCAAGCTTGTTGCATCCTTTTGAGGATTCCAAGATGGCTATGTTATATATAGTAAGTTTTTACTCTTTTGAAGGAGGTTGAGAATATACTGTAGAGGGAGGCTTGGCTCCATTGTTGAAATCTTAGAATATTTTGTCAGATTTTGAAATGTATTGATGCAGTTAAATTTTACTAGAATACAATAGAATTCCCTTGCATGATTTCATTTGTCTTCTTGTTTGAATTCTATGGCTTTTGTGTATTGAATCTGTAAGTTAGTTTTGATATACCATTTACAAGGTATCTATGATTTTAATCTCTAGTTCCTTTCAAGGAAAGGGTAATTTCTTTAGGTTAATTTTTTAGAGCTTAGGAGTTTGGCAAGAATTTGATGATCAAATGTGTTTAAGAGAGGATGAATTGTAAGGCATTTCATCTGGGATTTGTTTGTGTTTCACTTAGAAGATTTCTGTAAATGTATGTTTCATTGTTTGACTCTATACCCTAGGATAAGGCATTGGTCTATCCTCGATTTGCAGGGATCTCATCATGAACAAAACTTAAATGATTATTTACTTTCGTGTATGTTTGAATGACTAAGAGGATAATGTTTGTATCAAGGATATAAACTAATGTTGTGATCCTTTCAAGAAGTAGATCTAACATGGGTTAACCTGCCCGAGTTCAAAGCTCGAAAAGGATTTTATCCTTGTCACACTTGCCATTTTTCTGTAATGAATTTTTACTTCTATTAATACCATGGATTGGCTTTCTAAGCTCTGCATCAGTTGTAGAAAAAGACATTAGTGAATCATTGTGAGAACCCCTAATCCACTATAGGATTTCATTGTGAAGCAGTGAGTCTAAAGATAGGTACACTCACCTAGGTCTGTGGAGCCCAAAGTAGAAGAAGGACTTGGTCCTTATCAATTAGCCTTTTCCCTGTAAGAATCTAGAATTGGGAACCTGAGAGTCAAGCTTAATAGCTAAATTGCTGATTCTACATGAAAAAGAGATAACAAGCTATCAGCTCTAGAAGCCCAAAGAAAGTCTCTGAGAAGGCACTCTAGTTTGAGATACGAGGCCTTGGAAGGAGCCCAACAAGAAGAATAGTAAACATGAGTATCAATTAGGACTTTTGAGAAAATCAAGAATTTCCTAGCAAGTGAGAGGGGCTTGCAAATCCAATATTGCATCTTTTTCTCAATCTTGGCAATCACATCATTCCATAAGTCCATAGCGGAACCATTGAAGGCAAAGGGAATGCCCAAGAAATGGAAGACTTCCCCATGCTAGACCCATTTCTAGTCATACTTAGCAAGCCAGGGAGGAACTGGTAGGAAATATTGTCTGAAGCAGAGGGTCTTATGCCACTGAATAGCAGAACCAGAGGCTTGACAAAGGGTGTCCAGGCACTATACGGAATTAGACATATTCTCCTCATCCTCAATGAGAGTGAGAAAGGAGTCATCATCAAAGTGACCATTAACAAGCTAAGAAGAAGATTCAGGAAGAGCAATACCCTGAACTAAACTAGAAGAGATAGATTTAGCAAGCAAGTAACCAAAACCTTCAGCAGCAAGCACATATAACGCAGGACCCAGTGGACAACCTTGCCTGATGGGTCTAAAAAGTGCAAAGGTATCAAATTGAGACCCATTGATAGTAATACACATAGAGGAATCACCAAAAAGAATCTCTATAAATTGTAAGAAATTAGGACCAATGCCAAGGGCTTGGAGCATGGCAAAATGAAAGGCCATTTAATGCGATCATAGGATTTAGCAAAATCAATCTTGAGAAATAAGGTGGACTGCTTAGATTGTCAAGCCCACTCCATCCCTTCCCAGACAACAATAATGTTGTCAGGAATATACCTGGATTTGATGAAACCATTTTTCTCAAGGTGAACAATAAGTGAAAGGAGATGTCTGATCTTGAGAGCTAAGGCTTTAACAATTATCTTGTAGGAGACGTTCAACAAGGTGATGGGCCTCCAGTTGTAGATATCCTCAAGATTGCTAGATTTAGGTATGAATTTGATGTTCCCTTTATTTATGATAGCACCTAAACTTTTATTGTCAAAGGCCTTGAGGTAAACTTTGTGCAGGTTAGGACCTATAGCATCCCATAAATGTTTGTAGAATTCACAGGGAAAAACATCACACCCTAGGGATTTGTCATCAGCCATAGAAAATATAGCCTCTTTAAGGTCACTAATGGTAAGAAGTTTCTCACAAAAGGCTCATTGCTCAACTGCTATGTAGTTTGGAGTAACATCAATACAAGCCTTCAGAGCTTCCTCCTGAGTAGCAGAATTTCCCTGTGAAGTAAAAATGTTTTCATAGTATTGAATAAAATATTGAAGAATAGCAGGAAGCTCAGTAAGGGTTTTGTTATACACTAAGTTTGCAACCTTGTCTCAAGCTCTCATAGTCTTGATAACCTAGTATAGCATGGGAATCATCTCCAGGTTGTGGGACCTATGCTAACTGAGATGAGACCTCCAGGTTCTAGGCTATTTCCTCTTGGATAATCACCCTAATTTACTTCTTAACAAGAAAAGTAAATCTTTTGAGGGAAAGGGATAGAAGGAATGCTTGAAAGGGAAATGACTGAAAGCAAACTATCCTACTAGGTGATACACCAAAAAATATGGTATGAATTACAATATAAAAGATGAAATCAATGAATAGACTTAGGCCTAGGTGATCACAACTCATTGAATAGGTTTGCATAAGTACTTTATAGAAGGGTCTGTAGATAAAAAGAGTTATTCAGGGAAAGAGAGATTCTTTCACAAACAATAACACCCCTTCGAATTAGACAACAATCTATGACTTGCAAACAAACATTCACCTCTACAACTAGGTACAGGAATGAGACAAGATATTTAAGGGGTTGAAGTATAACCACAAAAACACTCACATCCAATCATCCACAATGATACACAAAATTGTAGAAAGAAAGAGGGATCAAGAATCCTAAGATATCACTAAGAAGCATGTAAATACTAAATTCATTAAGAAATAACTCACACAAGAAGGCATAGGGACATGAAGAATGTCACAAAAACACCTTCAATATCTGAATTATCAATGGGAGGTTACAGAATGTAGAAAACCAGAGGACAGGAAAAATGTCTCGGATAGCCTTCGAAGAAAAGATATTTTTTCTCTTTACAAAATGTGAACTCTGAGCTCTAAAGCTCTCAAAAAATAATATATACATTTCCTCTTGCACACAGGCAGGAGCAAAAATCTAATTAGGGATACATAAATTTTCATATAATAATCAAACGCTAATATTCGGCCATAAATGCACATGAAAATATTCCAGCTGATCAAATATCTATGTTTGCATGTCCATTTCATGTTTATACCTATAAAAATCCAGCCACCATGATCCATCTACCTACCTACAACTCGGGCTCGCCATAACTGTTAAAATCTGATATTTTGAGATATTTGAATTTAAAAAATGATAAAATGGTCACAGGTGGCGCTAAAATTTTCTATCAACGACTGATACTCAAACTTTAATCCAACTTTAAAATAGAGCCGTTAGATCCTTCTTTTTACCCGGGCTTGGCATTTGACTGCAAAACTAACTCAGCATTTACCTCGGGTTTCAATTTTCCTTTAGTCGTAGAAACATTTAAACTTTTAGTTAACCCTGGTTAACTCTAGTGAACAAGAAGATAACCTTTAGTCACTTATTCATAGAATACTCTTAACCATGGGCCCAAAACCACCACATGTCATTCTTTTATTCACCCTTGATTGCTCTATAGGCATATACCTCGGCAACCCCTGACATCAGTCCCACTAAAGACAAGATTTTGATCCAACAGTGGCACATGATCTCATGACCCTTGAATATTCCTTCAGATCATGCGCCAACCACTGATCTCTTTAAACTGGAACCCCTTCTAAGAAATGGACCCACTTGGAAATCTTCGTCATCACATGGCAACCAATCAAATTCGAGCATGTCAACATCAATTGTCAGAGGACCCACCTAGCATAGGCACCCTGAAATAAAGTAAAATTGATGGTCAGTCACATGATCGTATGCTCTGAGACAAAGCCTCGTGAACATATGCCAACCATAGATTTCCTGTAGGTGTTAGAGCCTTTTGAAACACTAGAAACTTGATCCCACTGACACATTATCAAATCATTACCATGTGGACCAATGAGAAGCCACCATTTGTGTACACCTAGCAGTGGACCCGCTAGGCCTGAAGAGTTACATCACCAAGGAGAATCAACGGTTGTCCTATAATCACAAGCCTCTACCACATTTCATGATAACACATGCCAGCCATAGATTTCCAAGCTTCTGACATCCCTGGGCCCGCTGACAAAAATACAAGTCATCATCCCTCGACCAATAAAAATCCTCCAAGTAAGACGCCATGGCAGTGGACCCACAAAAGCATGAAGTGCTAAGAAAAAGGGAAGATCGACAGCCATCATAAGATCACAAGCCTCTGATAGACCCTATGAGATCTTACGATAGCCATTGATCTCATCAACTGGGACCCCACTTAAATCACTTAACCCCGGAAGTCTTAGTGAATGCGTGCCCAAAGGAAATCCACCCAGTCACCAAATAGAATTCTTAACCTCAGTTAAGTCTGAAGAATATGCAAACAAGGCATTCACAGAATTGCTAAGCCAAAAGTCCAACCTAGGGTTTCAGTTAGCGAATGCCCAACTGAAGGAAATCCGTGAAGTCATTGAATGTTTAGAAACTTCACCATTTTATCTTACGACTAAGAAAAACACTGCAATTGCCAGTTCGCCAAAAGGAAAAAGGTAACCACTAGAAGAATAAGAGAAATGGTGACCAAAGGGAGAATTATGCACATGGGAATTGGGACTTTTAAGTTGCCGAAAAAGTAACATGAAAATAGAATGAGGGGCCTAGGGTTTGCAAGGTTACTTCTTGGCAATGGCTACTTTTTGAATTTTTCAACTACAGGCCAGGGAATAAAATAATTTGTAGAGGCCAGAGGACATGGCATAAGATCATAAAAATTTTAGGGATTCTTGGCAGGATAAAAATAGAGACCTGGGCATGGATTTTAGCCAAATTTGCATGCATATGAAAATTAGGGTAACATTTTGGTGATTTCTATTGAATGTCAGCCTGCTAAACATGTAAAACTAGTGGCCTTGACATAATTCATTGGGCATGGGGTCATTCTGAGGAACACAAAACCTCACAGAGAGACAAAAACTGAACATAGGGAGACAAACTTGTGCACAGGCACTTCTTAAAAAGTAGGAAACCAACCTAGGAAAATAGGGAAAGAAAAACAAGAAACATATTTACAAGAATTTATAGAGAGGGATTAACCTCAAAGTAGGGCTTCAAGTGGAAACCATTCACTGATATTGGAAAGGGAACTCCTTCAAGGGTTGATAGTTGAAAAGCATTAGACCCCTTGCATTCTATTATAACAAATGGTCCACCCAAAATGAATCAAATTTTGTATGTCTACCAGGCTTGGATCTGAACTCATCCCACTTGAGGACTACATCCCCAACCTTGAAATTTATGATCCTAGCTCTTTTATCAAAACCTTTCTTTGTTTGGATCTGATGGAATTCCATATCTTGCATTTATTTGTTTTTGAGTTCTTCTAACTCCATAAGCTAAGCATATCAGATCTGCAAGGGATCCCCTTCTTCAAATAGAGCATATTGAGTAGCCAAGTCTAGAGCTGGCAATTCAACTGAGATAGACAACTTGGCCTCTCTTCCATACACTAACACATAAGGAGAATTACCAATGATTTTCTTTGGGGTAATTCTATCTAACCACACTGCACACCTAAGTTTTGAATGCCAATCTCTCTGATTTTCTTGAAGAGTCTTCTTGATTATCCTAATCAGGTTCTTATTTGTTGATTCAACTAAGCCATTGCCTTAGGGGTAGTAATTGGAACTGGTATTCAGATAGATGCCATTTTTTACTGCCCACTCTGAGACTTTGAGGCCTGTGAATGCCAATGCATTATCTGATATTATGGAATCTGGAGTGCCAAATCTGTGAATTATATCATCATAAAAGCTTAAGACAACACTCTCATTTGATTCTTTTAATGCAATTACTTCTGTCCATCTAGTGAAATAATTTGTTGCAGTGATTATCCACTTGTGTCATGCACTAGATGGAGGATTGATCATTCCAATAAAGTCTATACCCCATTTCATGAAGGGTTGCTCTATTCTGATTGGTTGTAGGGGCAATGCTGCAAGCCTTTCTTTTCCTAAAAACATGGCACATTTGATGCATTTTCTAACATAATCATGACTATCTTTGAAGATAGATGGCTAGTAGTACCCAACCCTCATGATTTTAAAAGCAGTAGTCCTAGGAGAAAAGTGACCTCCAGAAAGTCCATCATGAAACTCAAATAGGACATCAGCTATCTTTTCTGAATCTATGCATCTTAAAAGGACACCATTGTGATCCTTTCTAAAAAGAACTTCATTTATCAGCACAAAAGGAATAGATTGTAATCTATAATACCTCCATTTTGCTGAATCCAAACCTACAGGACATTGCCCTGTCTTCAAGTAATTGATCATATTAGACAACCAGCTTGTTGTCTTGGCTTGTTCTTCGGTAGACTGCACCACCAGAGATGCATCAATTTGTTCTAGTCTCTTTGAACCTTCATCCTTTGCCAAATGCTCACAAAGACCTCTTCCTCTAACCAACTTGGTAGTTTGAATATCAATGTCATATTCCATCACCTTGGTGATCCAACCAGCTCTTTTCTCATTTAGGTCTTTGGAAAGCAAAAACTCTTTGACACTTGGATGAGTAATTTTTAAATGTACCTTGCTATGGGTCAATAGATATCTAAATTTTTTAAGGCTCTTTACCATAGCAAGTACTTTTTTTTCTACAAAAGAGTATCTCTGTTCATACTCCTCTAAACCTTTGCTAAAGAAAGCAATAGGTTGCTCCAATCCATCTAAATTTTCTTGGGTCAACATTGCAGATATAGCATCATGACCTCCATAAGCATAAAGGATAAAATCCTTACTAAAATTTGCATTTAGGAGAGCAGGGGCTTCTGTTAAGGCCTCTTTGATAGCCTAGAAATTAGCTTTCCCTTCTTTAGTCCAGCTGAAAGTTGAACTCTTCTTTAGCATGGTTGTCAAAGGCTTGAGTAAATCTGCAATGTTAGGCAAGAACCTCCTAACAAAATTAATCTTTCCTATGAAAGATTGGAGACCTTTCTTGTGATGTGGTAGGGGTAGCTCTAGGATAGCTACAATTCTCTCAGGATCCACTGTAATTCCTTCTTTGGATACTACATATCCCAACAATTTTCCTTCATGAACTGTAAACACACATTTCTTGGGATTAACAGATATCCCAAACTCTCTACACCTTTCAAAAATCTACCTCAAATGTTTGATATGGTCTACTGCATGTTTTGAATAGACAATTATGTCATCTAGATAGACCAACACAAACTTGTACATGAGGCTTTTAAAGGCCATATCCATTGCCTTTTGGAATGTAGCACCTACATTTGACAAACCAAAGGGCATTTTTTGATAAGCCATGGTTCCCCACTTGGTTGTAAATGCAGTCTTGTATTGATCCTCTTCATTTACTAAGATCTGATTGTATCTTAAATAGCCATCCAATAATGAAAATCTCTCAGATCCAGAGACACATTGTAATATTTGTTCCATGGAGGGCAGTGGATGGTGGTCTTTTAGAGAGGCCCTGTTAAGATCCCTGAAGTCAACACATAACCTCAACTCCCCATTCTTCTTCCTGATAGGAACAAGGTTGGAAACCCAACTAGTATGCTTAATGGGGTAGATGATACCACTTTCTATTAATTTGAGCACTTCCTTATGCATAAGTGGCTCAAGTTTGGGATTAACAAGCCTTTTCTTTTGCCTCACTGGTTTGGCATTAGGCTCTAACTCAATAGTGTGTTGGGCAAGGGAAGGATCAAAACCTTTGAGGTCTTCATATTGCCATGCAAATATATCACTAAATTCTTTGAATAACTAAGTGTAAGCTTGCTTCTCCAATTCAGTGTTCACTTTTCCAAATTGTAGGCTCTTACCTGGTTCCAACTCTAATTTGACACAATGTTCTTGTTGGACTACCAGGCCAGCTTTGTTTTTCTTAACTTCATCATCCTTGTTGAAGACAGTCTCCAATGTAACAAGACCTCTAGGCATCTTATTGGACTTAAGTTGTATCACTTGATCACCATAATTTTGTGATAACCTATCTTGATTATGCCTTGAAAAAACATCTTCTTCAAACAAGAACTGCAGAATTTGTTCATCATTGTCAAACACCTGCCAATTGACGTTATTATCAGGAATAGAGGGTCTGACAATCACTTTGATATGTTGTTGATCTATTTCTTTTGAAACACTATTTGGAATGTCATACTGAGATCCAATAGCAACTAACCTATCTGCATTTTGATTTAGCTTCCTAGGGATAGCAACAATATTGAAAGCATGGAAATCTTCAATTGCATCCCAAACTCTATGTTTGTATGCTTTCAAAGTGTCATTCTTGGTTGCACTTATCCCTCTTACTTGGCTGACAACTAACTCACTGTCACCATAAACTTTTAAGGCCTTAAGCCCTCTTTTTCTAGCCCACTCTAGTCCTTTGACTAGACTTTCATACTCTACAGTATTGCTAGTGTAGGAGAAACTGAATCTAAAGGCAGTATAATACCTTTCTCCTTTTGGGGACACTATCATAGCACCACCACCAGAACCATGTCTACTTCTAGCTCTATTAAAAAAGAGTTCCCAAACCTAATTATTCTGATCCTCTGAACCAGTGTCTTCTTTGAGGAGGTTTGGTTCTATGGCTCCAATTTCTTGCATTAGATAACTTCCCAAACCAAAATCCCAAATAAGATGTTCTTGGGCTTCTAAAATTCTTTCATCTAGTAGAATATCAAGGTTACTTTCTATCTTTGTGCTTGCTTCACTAATGGTTTGGAAGTCACTGTCGTTAAATATGGGGCAATTTACATTGATGGCATTGGATACATATGGCTCTATATGGTGTGCTGCCAATGGTTCTGATTTAATGGTGACCTTGGTCCCATATCTTATATGAAAAAGCATGTGAGACTAGTCAGAAGATAGGTAGCCTCCAATCTTAGCTGTAAACTCCCTTGAAAGACATATAGAAAATAATGCAGGGAGATCTATAATATATATATCAAGGAGGATGGAAAAATTAGGACTGGCATGCAGGATTAAATTGGTATCCTTGGCCACACCTATAGTATTGACTGAGGACCCATCAATTTGGGTAACCTTCTTTTGGAAGGGCTCATATTTTAGTCCTAATTGATCAGCTACTTTCTTGGGCATCATAGTGCTAGTAGCTCCACTATCTACCATACAATTACACACTAAAGATTTTCCAATGATTAAAGATACATAAAAGGGAGGTGGCTTTGAGTTCCTACCTTGTGTGGCATTGCCTTTGGAGTTTCTACTTGGGGCCTCCTTTTCTTGATCAATGTTAACCAACACTGGCATTGCAACTTCTTTTGCAAATTGAGGAGTTGCCACTTCAGTCATGGCCTTCTTCAAAATTTCAGGCTATCCTGGAAGAGCCAAAGAGTCCCACATGGACATGGTGACATTCACCTTCTTCATGTTGTCTATGATATTAAAAGGTGTCATAGCGTGTACTCTTTGTTGTGCCTTTAATATGATGGACTCCACTTCCTTAGACTATTGGCTTTCTTTGCTTGTAATAACAGGAGCCTCTTTAGGTGTGATGGGATTAGCTTGTTGTACTGGCTCTACAGATGTAGTGGCTTTGGCATTAGAATCTTCTCTCTCCATGTCCTAAGCTCTTCTCTTTGCTCTTGTATAGGCAACAAAACAAACCTCATCATTGACTCCATTGAAGTCTGGTTGCTCCCAATTGAAGAGAGCAGTCTCATTTTCTTGTGGTTCTTGTTGAGGAACTGACCCACTAGATGAAGCCTCTGATTGAGCTTGTGAGGCATTTTGAACCATTAAAGCTTGGTTCATCCATCCATTTGAACATGTGGCCTGGTTGTGAGGCTAATTACAAGGAAAACACCATTCATTATCCATAGCCATATTATTTTGACTAGGAACCATATCCCTCACTAGATTTGTAGAATATAGAGGTGCAGGGTTATATGGTTGGAATGATCTTTGGTTAAAACTTTTCCTTTGTCCTTGATAGCCTCCTTGGTATGGTGGCCTATTTTGTTGATAAGGTTGTCCTTGATTTTGATATTGCTGATTAGGACCTTGGCCTTGTGGCTGAAAGGGTGGTCTGATTCCTTGACCTTGTTTCTTCAAATTTGTAACCTCTTTAGTCAAGGTCTACAACAAATTTGTCATTTCTTGCTTACTACTTTCTTGACTATTCTTTATCTCTTATAACTCTTGAGAGAAACTAGTTGTTAGCTCTTGACCACTAGTACTGGCCTGAGGTGCTAATATGGTGGGAATAGGGGTAAATGGGGGTACTTGTGTAGGTGCAACGGGTTGAAGGCTAGGGAAAATGGGCATTGGAGGCCTTCTAGCAATCATGCCTACTTGGATTAAACAATTTTCAGCCTTGACAGCTATGTCAAAAACTTGGGGTAAAGAAGTACCACCCATAGACTAGATCATGATAGAAATTTGTACATTCAAACTTTGCAAGTAATATAGGAAAGCATGGTCAGTTGATGGCCTTACTGAGACTGGAATTCTATTCCATGTCTTAAGGAATCTACTATTGTAATCTATCATTTGCTCTTGAGGGTCTCTCTTGATAGTTGTTAACTACTCAACTAGAGACAAGTTATCTAATTTATCCTCAAAATGATTGCTTAATGCATCCCCTAATTCATCCCATGAAGTAATAGAACCAACAGTTAGAGTTCTAAACCATTCAAGAGCCCTACCTTTTAAAGAGGCTGCTAATAATTTTGTGGCCACATCTTCTTGGGTTATGTTGTGTATGTTACAGATGGTGTTCACATCTCTTATGTGCTGAAAAGAAGTTGTCTTCCCTTCACCTGTGAAATTAGGTATACTCTTTAGTGCCACCAAAGGCACATCATGATGTACAGCAAAGGCTAATGGACTCCCTTGGTTGAATGGTGCAAAGGCAAACTATCTATCCATTATAGGAGTTGGAATCTGAAGATTAACAACTATATGAGCTGTATTTGCTGCTAGATTTGAATCCTCTTCTAGATCTCTAGTTAGAGATCTACCTCTTCTTCTGATATGGAAGGGAAAAGGTCTCCTTTCTAAGGTATCTCATGGTGTTGATTGAACTCTCCTTGTAGGGGATGTTCTTTGAGTTGACCTGCCTTGGTGACTTCTTTTTTAGGGCAACTCTAAAAATTTAGTGGGCTTTGAGCTTCTAGTCTCAATCTTTCTCATAAACCTTGAACAAGGTTGTCTTGAATCCTTCCACCAATGGAGCTACCAGATATACTTGATAGAATAACTTCTAAAAGTATATAGTATGAAATCTGTATATCAGAGATAGCATAAAAAAACATGAATTTTTGATTCTTATACTATCCCACCGGGCATGCCAGAATTGTTATACACTGGCACCAAGGTGGGGTATCCTTGAGCTTGCATCTGTACTGATAGTCCTTGTGTACTGAACTTCTTTGATCCTTTTGCAGATGAACCCATAGGAACACCTTTGATCATTAATCTAATCTTTTACTACCCCACCGAGCGTGCCAGAATTGTTATACACTAAGTTTGCACCCTTGTCTCAAGCTCTTGTAGTCTTGATAACCTAGTATAACATTGGAATCATCTCCAGGTTGTGGGAGCTATGCTAACTAAGATGAGACGTTTAGGTTCTAGGCTAGTTCCTCTTGGATAATCACCCTAATTTTCTTCTTAATAGGAAAACTAAATCTTTTGAGGGAAAGGGATAGAAGGAATGCTTGAAGGGGAAATGACTGAAAGCAAACTATCCTACTAGGTGATACACTGAAAATATGGTATGAATTATAGTATAAAAGATGAAATCGATGAATAGACTTAGGCCTAGGTGATCACAACTCACTGATTAGGTTTTCATAAGTACTTCATAGAAGGGTCTGTAGATAAAAAGAGTTATTCAGGCAAAGAGAGATTCTTTCACAAACAATAACACCCCTTCGAATTAGACAACAATCTATGACCTGCAAACAAACATTCACCTCTACAACTAGGTACAGGAATGAGATAAGTTATTTAAGGGGTTGAAGTATACCCATAAAAACACTCACATCCAATCATCCACAATGATACACAAAATTGTAGAAAGAAAGAGGGATCAAGAATCCTAAGATATCACTGAGAAGCATGTAAATACTAAATTCATTAAGAAATAACTCACACAAGAAGGCATAGGGACATGAAGAATGTCACAAAAACACCTTCAATATCTGAATTATCAATGGGAGGTTATAGAATGTAGAAAACCAGAGGACAGAAAAAATGTCTCAGATAGCCTTCTAAGAAAAGATATTTTTTCTCTTTACAAAATGTGAACTCTAAGCTCTAAAGCTCTCAAAAAACAATATATACGTCTCCTCTTACATGCAGGTAGGAGCAAAAATCTAATTAGGGTTACATAAATTTTCATATAATAATCAAATGCTAATATTCAGCCATAAATGCACATGAAAATATCCCAGCTGATCAGTTATCTGTGTTTGCATGTCCATTTCATGTTTATACCTGTAAAAATCTAGCCGCCATGATCCATCTACCTACCTGCAACTTAGGCTCACCATAACTGTTAAAATCTAATATTTTGAGATATTTGAATTTAAAAAATGATAAAACGGTCATAGGTGGTGCTAAAATTTTCTATCAATGACTGATACTCAAACATTAATCCAACTTTAAAATGCAGCCATTAGATCCTTCTTTTTAACCGGGCTCGGCATTTGACTGCAAAACTAACTCAGCATTTACCTCGGGTTCCAATTTTCCTTCAGTCGCAGAAATGTTTAAACTTTTAGTTGACCCCGATTAACTCTGGTGAACAAGAAGATAACCTTTAGTCACTGATTCACAGAATACTCTTAACCCTGGGCCTAGAACCGCCACATGTCATTCTTTTATTCACCCTTGATTGCTCTGTAGGCATACACCTTGGCAACCCCTAACATCGGTCCCACTAAAGACAAGATTCTGATCCAACAGTGGGCACATGATCTCATGGCCCCTGAATATTCCTTCAGATCATGCACCATCTGCTGATCGCTTTAAACCGGAACCCCTTTTGACAAACGGACCCACCTAGAAATCTTTGTCAGCACACGAAAACCAATCAAATTCGAGCATGTCAATATCAATTGTCAGAGGACCCACCTAGCATAGGTGCCCTGAAATAAAGTAAAATCGATGGTCGGTCGCATGATCACATGCTCTGACACAAAGCCTCATGAACATACACCAACCATAGATTTCCTGCATGTGTCAGAGCCTTTTGAAATGCTGGAAACTTGGTCCCACTGACACATTGTTGAATCATTACCATGTGGACCAATGAGAAGCCACCATTTGTGTACATGTAGCAATGGACCCACCAAGAATGAAGAGTTACGTCACCAATGAGAATCAATAGTTGTCCTATAATTGCAAGCCTCTGACACATTTCATGAGAACACACACCATCCATAGATTTCCAAGCTTCTGACATCCCTGGGCCCGCTAACAAAAATACAAGTCATCATCCCTTGACCAATAAAAGGCCTCCAAGTAAGATGTCATGGCAGTGGACCCACAAAAGCATGAAGCACTGAGCAAAAGGGAAGATCGATGGCTATCACAAGATCACAAGCCTCTGACAGACCCTATGAGATATTACGACAGCCATTGATCTCATCAACTAGGACCCCACTTAAATCACTTAACCCCAGAAGTCTTAGCAAATGCGCACCCAACAAAAATCCACTCAGCCACCGAATAGAATTCTTAACCTCGGTTAAGTCTGAAGAATACGCGAACAAGGCATTCGCAGAATCGCTAAACCAAAAGTCCAACTTGGGGTTTCAGTTAGCAAATGCCCGACTGAAGGCAATCCACAAAGTCGCTGAATGTTTAGAAGCTTCACCATTTTATCTCATGACTAAGAAAAATACTGCAATCGACAGTTCACCAAAAGGAAAAAGGTAACCATTGGAAGAATAAGAGAAATGGTGACTGAAGGGAGAATTATGCACATGGGAATTGGGACTTTTAAGTTTCTGAAAAAGTAACATGAAAATAGAATGAGGGGCCTAGGGTTTGCAAGGTTTCTTCTTGGCAACAGCTACTTTTTGAATTTTTCAACTACAGGCCAGGGAATAAAATAATTTGCAGAGGCTAGAGGACATGGCATAAGATCATAAAAATTTCAGGGATGCTTGGCAGGATAAAAATAGAGACCTGGGGATGGATTTTAGCCAAATTTACATGCATATGAAAATTAGGGTAACAGGTTGCAGGTCCTTGTTTGATCTTTTGAATACCAACATTGGTATGTCAGGCCTTGAGAGCATGAAAAAATTCCTCAGAGGTTTTATCACCCACTTCCAACTAGTGGAGGCGAGCTTTGATTTGAGCTCCCCAAGTAGCATAAGTTTCTACAATTTGTTTCTCATTACAAAGTTGGGAAAGCTTAAGTTGAAGCTCAGCATCAAAGGGATTCAATGCAAGAGCATTATAAGCATTCCGAAGAGCCTTAGTGTTAGCTTCATATGCACGTTTCTTGTAGCAAGCTAACTGACGCGCATAAATGTGGAGAAATCTCACTGTATAGGTGATGGCATCATTCCACCAATGAATCCAACCAAGATGAGTTTGGGGCTAAGGCTCTAAATTCTAGACCTGAAGAATGTGAGAAATAGTGGAAGCATGTGTCAGCACATATGTGTTGAGAAAGAATTGAGTACAAGCAGCCCGCTTGGTAGAGGAATGCCAAGTGATGGAAAAGTAAATGGGGAAGTGGTCTAACAAGGTCACATCTGTCAAAGGAATGACAGGTAAGCCTTGATCTTCAGAGAAAGAGAAAAAAATATTGAGCAGTTATCATAGCATGATCTAATCTCTTAAATATGTGGTCAGAATCAACTCTGAAATTAGACCAAGTATGCCAAACCCCACCCTGCTGGCAGTGGTTAGCATTGGGACCAAAAAGACCTAATTTAATACGCATATGGTACCAAGCTTCTCTCTCCCTAGTTTTCCATCAAAAAAGAAAAATCCCTTACTTGTCAGAGGCTAGCTCAACCATATTAAAGTCCCCACACATCACCCAAGTAGCAGGAGGCAAATTGTCCACCAGCCAGCACCAAAGCTGAGATCTTTCCACAACATCATTGGGAGCATAAACATTAATGATACCAAAAGAGTGATTATGAAAAGATAACAAGATCCAAGTGGCATACTGCATTGGGTCAGATCCATGTGAAATAATAGAAGAATGAAGGCAAGATGACAGAATAGTAATGACACCTCTCTTGCCAGCTTCATGCTGAGAAGAAAAAACAATGTCGTCCGACCAAATGACGCAACAGGTAGAATTAAGTAGAAAACCAAAAAATTTGACTTCCTACAAACACAATACATCCAAATTTTGTAGTCTAGGGTGGGTATCATGAACATAGTACTTTCTGGAGAGGTCAGTAAGACCTCACACATTCCATAAAAAAAAATATCATAAAAACTCTTGCATGCTTTCCTCGTCCCCAAGAGAGGAGAAACTATTCTACAAAAAAGCTGGAACTGAACCAAAGTTAGGAAGTAAATCTCTAGAGGAGATAAACCACCATTTTTTTGGGTTGCCTACACGACCATCTGGACTGCGAGACCAACGTAGAGACTATGAAGAAATAGAAGGAGCATCTCATGGTGTAAGCACCACCTCAGTAGTGGTAGGCCTTGAAACTAGAGCTATCCCCTAAGGAGTAGGGTGTGAAATAGGTGGAGTTACTGGTGGCTCTTTGATGGTAAGAGGGTATTCACTAGCTAGAGGCTCTGGAGGTGAAACAGTTGCAGAAGCATCTTGAGCCAACTTTGAGCATGAGGCATTCTTACCTTTTAGTGTAACTGTAGTCCATTCTTCTTTTTTCCCTACTTCTGTGTTTTTGACAGGTGCTTCCTTTGGTGGCGGTTTCACCTGAGGGGTGACCAAAGGGTAGTCCTTGATCTTTTTCTCCATCGATTAACACCTATAAAAGGTGTTTGGTAGGTTCAAATAAAGCACTTTCTAAGAAATGGTGAGGGAACCCACCTGAATCTCAATAGTGTCTTTGAGGTCCCTAGAAAGGTCAACCTCAACACAGACACACTTTGAGGATGGGCATTAGAAAACTTCTCATGCTCCATGACAATAACTTTGCCAAGGGATTTCGCAATGGACTCTATGAAAGGCTAGTATGGCAAAGGGAGACCAGGAAACTCGACCTAAATGGGAACCCTAAGTTTCTTATCATTTGAGATAGTGAAATATTGAGACCACCTCTGAAAAACAAGCAAGGATGACCTAACAGTCCAAGGCCCGCGAGTAAAAACAACTTCCGCTTGGGAAGGGATTACAAAATGAAATAGGAAAAAACCTTTGTTAAGGTTTTGCACACTGTCAAGGTGGACCCCATGAGGGGTCCAGCTCTTTTTTACCCAATCTTTGAGAATACTTTCAGGAGGAGTGTGACCCACAAAATATCCAATCAAAGTATGTTTTTCTAACCATTCAGAGGTAGCATCAAACTCTTGCAGATTAACAACAATATCAGGGTTACCTCGTGAAAGACCTTTGGGATGAACTTGCGAGGACGTTTATTTAGAGGAGGTGCCATGGCTATCTAAAGCTTCAACTCATGCATCGGCATCAATTGTTGGGCCAAAGTTGGCCGGAGCCATAATAAAAGCTAACCCTAATGCAAAAATCTCACAGTAATTACGATATGACAGATGGGGAGCTCAGAGCAAAGACACAAACAAGAAGCCGTACACATCAGATATACAGTATATTTAATTATTAAAGGTAAATAAATACCTTTCTTAAGTAAATGATTAAATTGAAAGATTTAAATTTGGAATTGAAGGGTTTAATTAATTATTAAATCCTAATATAAATTAAAGGGCATAGTTGTTTTATTTAAATATTTGATTTATTAGTTGCATAGTTAATTTGTGTTAAAATATTTATTCTTTAAAAATTAAATAATTATATGCAATTTAAGTTGCACATTTGATTTAAGTGAAATTGAAATTATAATTAAAGTTAAAAGTTGAGTTAGAATTTTATTTTAAAAGTGCATTATTTATTGAGTTATTTTATCATGCAACTAGAGAGAGAGTTGAGTTCTGCTTTTGAGTTTGCATGTTTTGGAAACCCTACAAGGGATAGGTTTCCTTTATGTAGGGATTTTGAGTATTATTTTCATTATGTCTATCAGGATTTGGAGGAGCTATGGAAGTATTGGAAGAATTTTTGAGAAAGCTTATTTTGGTGGGCATTGTTTTATGATTGTTTGAAAGCTTGAATTTTGAAGGTTGAATTTGGTCTTTCTTGGTTTTGTGTTTTCAAACGTTGTTTGAGGTAAGGTTTGAAAACTTCTTTTTGTTAAATTCTTCTTTTGAAAAGATTGTATGCTTCGTGTATGGGTTTGTTTATATGAATGATTTGAAATTTGTTTTCTATTTTTAAATCAAGTTTGTTTTCATGAGAATTGGATTGAATTGATGTTAGATTGATATGATACTATGTTTTGGGTGTTTTGAAAACCATAGAATAAATCTTAATAAAAATTTTATCCTTTTCTCAATATGTTGCAAATGATTGTTTTTAGGAATTGCATGTAAAATAGGAAATCAATAAATGTTAGTTTTTTTTGTCAAAAAACCTAATTTCTATTGAAGAAAAATGATTTGTAAATTATATGTTTTCACATGTTTAATTGTATGAGAGTTTGATTTCTAATCTATTATTGATTTTTTGTTTTTTAAAAAAAGATTTTATTATAGAACTCTTCTAGAAATTTGTCTGGCATATTTTCGTTATTTAAAAAACAATAAAAAAAAAATTAAAAGGAAATTATTTTTAAAGAAAAACATATATTATATGGGGACAGGGGTCTCACCCCACAACCCCCCAGTAGCCCAAGGGAGCTGTCCTGGCAGCTGCGGCTACCCATGATAGTCAAGGCTATCAGTGACAGTGACTATCGTGGCAGCTACGGCTGCTCATGGTAGTCAAGACTGACGCATGACAATTTGGTTGTCGTGGTAGCTTAGGCTGCCCACGAAAGTCAAGTCTGTCGTAAGGCCAGCCATAGGGTGGGGTCATAACTTCCCTCCCCCCCACCCCATGCGGATTTTTTTAATATAAATTTTGTTTTATTTAAAAAGTTGAAATTTATTAAAATTTATTTAATTAAATTAAATTTATTTTTAATTTAACTTTTAAATTAGTTTAAGTTAATTTATTTTTTTTTAAACTAGTTTAATTAATGTTTAGTTAATTTAATATTTAAGTTAGTTATTTTAAATTGTATTTATTATTAAATATTAATATTTAATAATCAAATTTTATTTGCTTAAATAATTAATCAATTTTATGGATATGTATTTGGTTACTTAAAATATTGGTTTTATAGTTTTATGAGTAGATGATTTATCACATGTGGGCGTGAATTATTTTGGGGATTGTAATTATTTTAACCTTACTGGTTTAATTTATTTTTTGGGGTTTTAAAGTCAACTTATGAGTAACATACACTAGAGGTTTTGGGACTTTGGGATTATTTATCTTGATGCCTTTTTATACGCATGTTGGATATCAGTTTTGATTCGATCTCCTTTATCCAACCTCATTCATTGGAATTATCTTCTTCTTTTTTTAACACCTGGAAGGTGTAGGTATTTTGTGTGTATATATTTTGAGGTTGAGATAATGTTCTTGATCATTCTACTCAACCTGGTTTTGGGTTGAAGTTGGTTATTTATGTGAGTAGTTTGAGGGTGTATTTATTATGTCATGATGTGTTGTAATAACTGGAGATTAATCTTTATACTTTTATGGACCCTATGTGGTTATTTTTATTGTGAACCTAGGGGACATTAAATAGGTGTATTTTAGGGGAGTGGCTTACAATAGGGGTCCAGGCCCAAAGAGGCCAGTACCAGGGTGACCTATCATAAGTTGTTTAATAAGTGATAACCTAATAATAAAACTGGGAGACAACATTAAATAAAAAATTAATCATTGATGCTCGTCCTTGCCTTGAGTGCTTGTATAGGCTAAGGATGGGAATGGGATGATACCTAGAGAGTAGGTATGATTAGAATTTCTTGTCTTAATGAGGGGGTATTCTGGTTCCGCATGGGTCATGTTGAGGGTCCAAGGTCCAGAGTGGCCTGTCCAAGGTAACTCAACCTGATAAATGCTTGAGGGTTCAGGGTCTAGAAAGACTAGTCCATGGTAACTCAAGTAGTTTTCCATGTGATAACACTCTCATAGTATGTAGCCTAAGTCTCCTCCATAGTTTATGCATTTTCCTCTGGTGGTGTATCTTTGTTGTCTCATTATTACCTGGTTTTTTATTTTGTATTATTTGGTTTTTTGATACGTGTTGGAAATTTTATGTTTATTTATCTTTGGTTGGTGGTACCCTTGAGTTAGAAGGCCTTCAAGACCTTTTCTTAGTTATCTTTGTTTTAATTTGTTATTTGAGTGGGATTTGTTGTTATCTCCTCAAGACGGTGGGAATGGACCTTTGGTTCCATGAGGTCAGGAGGTAGTGTTATCTTTTACCATTTGAGATTTTGACATTCATGTAGTGGTGCTGGAGGATGCTTGTACCTGTTACTTTCTTCTTATTATTCATTGGAGGCTTATTCATTCCTATATTTTGATGTTCATGATTATATCTTGTATCAGTTCTTTAGAGTTGCAGATATTGCATTATATTTAGTATTTGATTATTTTAACATATCCTACAACTTGTCTAGAGGATGTTGTATCATTATGTATACCTTATGGTATTAAATGTACTCGTTATTCATAGAAGTTAATTGTAATAATTCTTAATCTAAATATTTGTTTTGTTATACATAATTCTACATCATGGGACCCTCGAGGATTGTTAACTATAATTGAGTTGTGTATATGTACTTGTTTTTATCTCATGGTTGTATTGCTTTCATATTTTTATCATCATTGTTTGTAAACACTTAAGACAAAAAATTATTCTGTAAACTTAGTGACATGTATTAGGTTAAATGCTCTTGGGTTCTGACTGACGTGTGAGTACCCTAAGGTGTTGCACATGCAATCCTTAGGACTGACTTGCATCAGTTCTTTATAGCACTGCGCGCATGACAGTCTATAATCCTTGCTTTGACATATATTTTTTTTAATGCAAATTTTTTTCAAACACATTTTTAAAAAAAAGCAAGCTTTCAATTATAACTTTTCAATTTTATATTTTTATTTATTTTCATTAAAAAGAAAGATAATATAAATACTTATTCATATATAATCAATATATATGTCCAATAAATATTTATATATAAAAGTACATTTTTTTAATAAAATAATAATAACAACAACTTGGTAAATATAGCGAGCAGGATTTTAATCCTAAAATTTGAAGAAAATAAAAGACCTTCATTTAGCCAAGTTTATTGCTTCTGAAAAACAAAGGTTTCCTAGTTGACCATTTCCATGAAATTCAAAAGAAAAATCTATAGCCAGATCTATCCAGATTGCAGATCCGAATGAAAGTATTCTACATTACAAAAACAAAGAATTCATGCACAAAAAAGAAAGGGTTTTCTACAAGACTGATTCTAGAACAAGGGAAGAATTCATAGAACAAGATTTCCAAATCAAATAAACAACAGGCATGAGGAAGAGAGGCTCTACTATTCCTAAAGAGATCTGAAAAGTAATAACAAGAATAAATTTCAAAACCTACCTCAAATCAAAATTATACAAATTTGATGATGTCCAGAATGAAGAAAATAGAATCCAAACTTTTCGAAGAGCTCTCCCAAATCTATCCTGAATTTGTCTCCAAAATTCCTCCTCCAAAACCTGTGTCATCCAATAATGGCTAAAACCCCCAATACTTAAAGAAATCTCCTTTCACATGCATAAGTTCAAACTCAACTCCAAGAGGGCTTTTCATGAAGATGAACTTTAGTTTAGAGTTCAGTCTCAGTTGAACTGAAGTCTCCTCTTCACTTTGACTTTTGTTGAAAACCTCTTAACCAAACTTTAACTTAAATTATTAATCTATTTCATTCAATTATGAATGTGCAACATAATGCATTTAAATAATTAATAATTAGAACATTTAGTTAACATAATTAACACATGCCAAAATAACCCTTAATTTAATAAATATATTTTAATTAAACAAAGGTTAGTTTAATGATTTAAACATTTCAAAGGTGAAGTTATTTAATTAATTCATATTAATTAAATATTTCAACCACACTCAATATTAGCATAGAATTAATTTCCAATTAATTTATGCATCAACTATACAATAAAAATAATAATTAAACTAAATAAATACATTTATTTAATTACCACTTAAATGATATTCCATAGCTAAAAATAGAATGATCTAAAAATAGAAATCACACCAAATGCCACAAAACAAAGAATCAAAAAGACCTAAGGACCCACATTCAAACTCAAGACATAGGTATAAACTCTTGCCAATTGGATGAGTTTAGAAGGGTGGAAACACATAATCTTGTCCACTATTTCAGGACAATATTTGGCTTAGGTTAGGATTTGGAACTGAATATTATCTCCCCTCTTTTACCATTGAGATTAGCGATAGGGCACACTCATCCTGAAAATTCAAGGAAGTCAATGTCTGGTACCTACAAACCTTCATAAGAAACAAGCATGTGCATATATATAGAGATATAACAGACAATGGCAGGGATCAACCGATCGTGTGGATCTCGCAAGCAAGCAACATGACTCTATCCCTCAACCACATCAAGCACATCAAGAAGAAATATAAAATCATACATGAACACCATACACATGAAAGTATGGGGTAAGTGTAATCATCATTATAAATAATATTTCGAGACAAGTATAACATCATCATAAATAACAGCATATAATTGAGTCAATATAATCATCATAAACATCCATTTATTAAAGATTCACCATGAAGTTACAAACATCTAAAAATCATAATAAAACTAAAATATCAAAGCACACATACAAGTAAACTAAAAGAGTTTGGCAAGAAAAATAGAAAAGAAAACTATGGAGGGGTACTACATCCACCTCCCCTAGAAATAGGCTTACTCCTGGAAGCCTACAAACAAAATAGGAACATAAGTCCCATAAACATTTCTACACTCAATTGAAAACTAATCAAAGGATCATTGAGTAGGTCCCATTGGACCCTTTCTTGCCCTATGGTCTAAACTCTGAGGAACAAACCCTACTGCAAACGTCCTATGGGACCTACCTGCATCGCCGACTGTAGGCTCAGAAGTTGCTAGCCTCTATCCTGACTGCTGAGCTGAATGTTGGGGACATTTGTTTGCCTTATGGCCAAATTGGCCACAAGAGAAACAATCTCCATTAAAACCTTTCCCCATTGATGGTACAATAGATTGCTGGAAGCTACCTCTGCTTACCTCCTATTGATGATTCTGAGCAGGCTGACTATAAGAATGACTCTTGATACACTGACGATTACGAAAGTTCTTGGACTGAGAACCTCCGCCTTGAGCTGGGCAAGAGAACCCCTTCTGCTACTGATCCTGATTACCTCATGAAAAGGTAGAAGGGTTTTCATTCTTTTGAGACTGATTCCCCTTGGAATCACTAGGCTGAACTCCTTTTTGACCACCATGACCCAATGCTAGATTTGCCTTCATAAGAGTAGCCTTAATGGCTACATCTTTGAGGGTCTTAGGCTCAAAGAGTAGAACATTCCCAATAATGCGAGAATTCAACCTCCTAACAAAGTGTTGCACCAGTAAGGCTGTATCTTGTCCAAAGCTAGCATACTGTTTGAGCTCAAAGAATTTACACTCATACTCACTTACTAACATAGTCAACTATCTCAGGTTATGAAACTCATCTACCCTCTGTTTCCTCCACTAATCAGATAGGAAACATTCTCAAAAATGCTCCAAGAACAACTCCCATGTAACTATATCCATTCGAAGACCCAACTTCTCCTCCTCTATCGTCCACCATACGGCTGCAAAATCTGTGAGCTATGTCACTGCATATCTAGCTTTAGTATTGCTACTAAAGGGATGCATGGCAAAACTTCACTCCAAAGCTATCAACTATGTCTCAGCCTCTAGTCCAGTACCTTTCCCATCAAAGGGAATAGGTCGTCCCCTCATCAAGTCCCTCATATGGTTTGCTGCCACCACTGTAGGGTCCACAATGAAGTTCCTCCTTAGAGGGCTCCTAGATCTCTCCCTCTCCCTCTCATCCCTCTAAGAATGATGGGAAGCATCCTACTCTACTCTACCCTACTTATGACCAAGACGATCTAGAATCACCTCCAAGATTTGTCTCATATCAGGACCATCCTGATGATCCTCTCTCTGCTCACCCCTAGACTACTGGTGGTGAATCTCCTGAATGACACTCATAGAAGGCCTAGGCTATCTACCCCTTCCATGGTTACCAACATGACCTCTACCATGACCTCTAGTAGCTCTAGTCTCAGGCATCATTCCTACATCATACAGAGATCCAACAAAAACTCTCAACATAACTCAACAAAAAAACAAAAGATAACATAAACATAAAGCAATGGTCTGAAAGCAATAATGTTTTATGTCTATGTTTAGTTTCAATTTTAAAAAACTAGACATCTAATGGGCACACAACTTCCTAGAGTTCCTAGTGTAGAACCCGGTGCTCTGATACCAAGTGTAATGCCCCACTAGGGAACCTAAGAGAACTTAACCTAAATAATCAACTAAGTTTGCAGAATAATTTTATTTTTTTTAAGTTAACAATCAATAACATCAAAGTTACAATGCAGAAGCAAAGCATAGCAATAAACAACTAACATAGGTTACAACTCTCAAGGGTTCCTTGATGTAGATTATGAAAGAATTAAAAATAATGAAGATAAGATAAGAATACAAATATGAATCCCAAGATTACAACTGAAGAATAAATACAACATCATATGCATGATTACATAAATACAATTGGTACCATAATGGTGCAGGAGCACCTAGGCTAACCTCTACTAGTTAGTCAATTTTTGGCTTGTACTTGACTCTAGCCAAGTCAAGAAGTTAGTATAGATTGGTTGAGGACCTTAGAAGGTCTTTTTTTATGTTGGCTAGGTGAATTAGTCACTAAGACTAAGGTCACACAAATAGCCTTTGTTAGTTGCTATTTAAATTCTTAATGCTAGGAGTTAGGGAGATTGAGTCATTAATATGTCTTAGGCCTAAGACTGGTTAATGGTTGTTAAATAAATATGATGATCATGAATGATCTTGGATCCTCTAAATATGTGAGGATAAGAAGCCTAGAATATAGGATTAATGCATCTATCAAAGTTGCCAAGTGTTGTAAGAATGTTGTCATAACAACATTTTACACTAATTGCAAATATTGCATGCAACATGGCTAACCTTGGATTCCTTTGAATATGGGAGGTTATGTAGGAAAAAATAGGCCCTAGAATATTGGAGGAGACACCTAATGGATTTATGGCTTGAATCTCCAAGCATTGGTTTCATATTGTAATAAGTTTGAGTGAATAGAATGAGCTCTGCAATCTTGTTTTGAAGTGATATCTCTATTTTTGAAGGAACAGTCATACTTGAAGCCTTAAAAGTGTTGATACATTGGTTGAGATGTGTTCTATATGATATTTTAATACTTTTTCATTTTATGTGTTAAGGGTTTAGAGTAGATTTATCATAGTTTTCAAGTCGTTTTAGTTCTGGACTTTCTTTTGGTCACACTGTGACAGATTTTATAAAAATGGCTCCCACATGAGATTCAACAATGGAAACACAAAATAAGTGGTTGAATATTTAAGTGGGGCCTCTTTAAATATTTTATCTAAAGGTAGGAAGCATCATGAGCAAGGGAGTTAGCTTAATGATCAAGCCCTAGGTGAGTTAGACATACCCGGTTAGAGGCTTGACAGGGAGAAATCAAATCATTTCATGTGGGGAATGGAAAGTACAGAACGTCCCCAAGAATTTTTATGGTATTTTTTCATGTTATTTATCCATCCTAAGAATTTTGAAGTCGTGCCAATCCATTAGGATATGTTTTGAGCAATTTTCATCAGTCCTAGACAAGCTATCCTAGAAACTAGCCCTTTTAGCCCTATTTCTCTTTGATATTAGGAAGGAGGTGTACGGTCACTTTCAGACCCAGAACCCTTAATGAAAGTTTTAAAAATTCCAAAAGGGTATCCAAATCAAGTTTTATTTTTCTAAGTTGTTTGGGAAAATTTTACTAAAAAGGGGGAAAACGGACTGGTGAAGGCTACTAGAAATAGGCCCAAAATTAAGGTCTCTTTTGATGAAATCTTGAATCTGATAAACCTATGAGCCAAGAACCTTTCAAAATAAGTCAAATAGGATGGAATATGAATGAATTAAATTTGAAGAAGGTCCCCACAATGAATTTTGAAATTTGTGAAGTTTTAGTGGATTTGGCACTTAGATCCATCTAAGTGAAAGTGAGAAAGATAACCAAAATTAAGGTGTGGATCATCCAAGGTGGAGTTTTCAAGGTGTGACTCTTGTAGTAAAGAGTGAATAGGAATTATTTAATGATCTAAGCCTATTGGTAAATCCTATAGAATCATAGGATACTAGGAGATAAAAGAAATCTCTTGGTGGAGGGGAAAACTAAGCCTAGGAGTTTTATCTTACATCATATTGGTATCAGAACTTGGTTGATCAAGCTTGTGGTTAATGCATTAATCTTCTAAATCAGTAGGAGAGAATACACCAGCTAGAGCCATGGTGACTAATTCTGAACTAGCAAAGAAGTTTGAGGAGCAAGAAGAGGATAACAAATTGTTAAGGCAAAGACTAGCCCAAATGGAGCAGCTCTTGGGTGAAGTCCAAGACAAAGCTGATAGGGTCAAAGAGAAGATTGACCTTAAAGAAGAAGCTGAAGCAAAGGAGAAAGAATTAGAGTTGGAGGAAGAAGCACCAGCTCCTAACCCTATTCTTCCTGAAGAGCCATTCTTGAAAGCATTGAAGGCATTGAGTGGCAAGGCTTTAGAAGGTGTTTCACTTTTTAGTGGACAAATGGATCCAGATTCAGTTGTGGATTGGATAGACAGCATTGAGAACCATTTTGAATGTGATGGTATCTCTGAAGCACAAAAGGTAATGGTGGCCAAGTCTAGACTAAGAGGTTCAACTCTTACTTGGTGGAAGTTTGTGCAAACCGAGAGGGAAAAAGATGGTAAAGGTCCTATTGTGACATGGAAGGGTATGTTATCCAAAGTCAAGCAAACATATCTTCCTAATGACTATGAATTTCAAATGCATAGAAGGAGACACAATCTTAGGCAAAAATATTTGGATGTCCAAGCATATACCGAGGAGTTTCAAAAATTGTGTTTGAGGTCCAAGGTAGTTGAAGATGAGAGCATCAAGCTAGCAAGGTATTTGAATGGCCTCAAATGGTCTATTCAAGAAGAGATGAGCCTAGTGAACTTCAAATCCATTAGGCAATTCTATCAAATGGCCTTGAAGATAGAGGAGAAGAGCAAGAGAAAGCAAGAAAGCTCCAAAGGTAAAGGCAAAGGAAAAGATACCAAAGGTCAAAGAGGTGGCTATGGTGGAAGAAGTTCTGATTCAAGAGCTCAAGGTGAGGTAAAATTCAGTGAGCAGCAAGAAGGAAGCTCAAGTAGAGGTGGTAGAGGAAGAAATTCTAACTCTATCTTTAGAGGAAGAAGTGGTGGTTCATCACAAGGAGGAAGAGGCAACTATTTTTCCAATATGAAATGCTACCATTGCAATCAAATGGGGCACCCTACCTATAGATGCCCTGAGAAAGGTGGCTCATCACAAGGAGGTGATAAGAGAGCTAACCTTGTTCATGAAGACACTAATGTAGCATATAAACATTCTGAGATTCCATTAAATTCTGAGGAAGGAGAGAACCTCATGATGAGGAGGACTCTAATCAAGGAACCGGTGAAGGAGGAGCCAAGTCAAAGAAGATCTTTGTTTAGGATCAAATGCACTATTATGGGGAAAGTATGTAGGGTCATTATTAATTCAGGCTCTACTGATAATATAGTATCAGAAGAAGTAGTCAGCAAGCTCAAATTGAAAAGGATAACCCATACCAATCCTTACAAGGTTACTTGGCTTAAAAAAGGACAACATGTGTTAGTAAATGAGCAAGCATGGGTGGAGTTCTCCATTGGAAGGTACAAAGACAAAGTTTTATGTGATGTGTTGCCTATGGATGCATGTCATTTTCTCCTAGGTAGACCTTGGCAATTTCATTGCTAAGCCATGCATGATGGAGGAAAGAATTCCTATTCTTTCAAGAAGGATAATACAACCTTCAAAATTTAGTCATTGTTGGAGGATGCTGAAGTAAAGACTGCAGGTCCAAATGTTCTTATGGTAGGTGAAAAAAAGTTCCTAAAAACCATGGAAGAGAGTGAAGGCATAAGTTATTCATTGGTGTTAAAACCAAGAGAAGGAGGTGAAGACAAGGTGACTAAGAAGACTAAATTACCAAAGGAGATTCAAGGTATGTTGCAGACTTACCAAGGCATTGTAAGTGATGGTCAACCTTCATCCTTACCCCCTCAAAGAGCCATAAGTCATAGGATAGACCTTTTCCTAGGAGCTACCCTACCTAACAAAGCAGCCTATAAGATGACCCCTCAACAAAATGAGGAAATAGCAAGGAAAATACAAGAGCTCTTAAACCAAGGCCTAATTAGAAAGAGTATTAGTCCATGTGTTGTACCCACCATACTTGCACCTAAGAAGGGAGGAACTTGGAGGCTATGTACTAACTCAAGGGCTATCAATAGGATAACCATAAGATATAGGTTCCCTATCCCTAGGATTGAAGACTTAATGGACTGTTTAGGTGAAGCAAGGTACTATAGCAAGATAGACTTGAAGAGTGGCTATCACCAAATAAGAATCCATGAATGAGATGAGTGGAAGATAGCCTCCAAAACCAATGAAGGGCTGTATGAATGGCTTGTCATGTCATTTGGATTGTCAAATGCCCCCTCTACATTCATGAGGCTCATGAATGAAGTACTCAAGGACTACATAGGCAAGTTTGTAGTTGTATATCTAGATGATATACTAATTTTTAGCAAGACAAAGAGTGAGCATTTGGAGCACCTTAACATTGTCTTCAAGAAGCTGCATGAAGAGAGGTTGATGATCAATTTGGAGAAGTGTGAGTTCATCAAATCAGAATTGGTGTATCTAGGGTTTGTTTTATCTCAAGGAAATCTGAAAATGGATAAGAGCAAGGTAGAGGCTATCATGAATTGGCGTACTCCAAGGTCAGCAACTGAGGTAAGGATTTTTCATGGTCTTGCACAATACTATAGGAAGTTTATAAGACAATTTAGTGCAATTTGTGCTCCTATGTTAGACACTATCAAAGGAGGAATGAAAAATAAGTTTGTGTGGAATGAAAATGCTAATAAGAGCTTTGAGTTGTTGAAGGAAAGAATAGCTACCCAACCTATTTTGGTGTTGCCAACCTTTGAGAAGCTATTCACCATTGAATGTGATGCTAGCAATGTACCAATTGGGCCTGTTCTAAGCCAAGAGGGCAGACTGGTGGCTTTCCATTTTGAGAAGTTAAGTGAGGCTAAGAGGAAGTACTCCTCATATGACTTAGAGATGTATGCATTGGTCCAAGCTCTAATAAAATGGAGGCACTACTTGCTTCTCAAGGAGTTCATTGTGTATTCAGATAATCAAGCAGTTAGCTTCCTGAATTCACAAGAGAAGTTGAGTCACAAGCACATGAAGCGGGTTGAGTACCTACAAGCCTACACCTTCAATATCAAGCACAAGAAGGGTGTACTAAACAAGGTGGCTGATGCATTATCAAGAAGAGCCCTCACACTCCAAGAAATTTAGTTGAAAAGCATGGGGATAGATCATTTCAAGGATCTATATGCAAATGATGAAGACTTTGCTGACATCTACAAGGTATGTGCTGAATACAAGAATTATTTTCATAGTAAATATGTTGATTATACTTTTCAAAGTGATCTCTTGTTCAAAGGGAATCAATTGTGTGTTCCTAGAGGCTCCATTAGAGAGAATTTGATTTAATAAAAGCATAATGGTGCTTTGAGTGGTCACTTTGGGATCACTAAGACTCAAGACCTTGTTTCAAGGTTTTACTTTTGGCCTAGAATGAATCTTGATGTTAGGAGGTATGTGGAGAGTTGTGTAGTATGTCAAAAGGCCAAGGGCACTTCTACAAATGCTAGTCTTTATCAGCCACTACCAATTCTTACTAGGCCATGGGAATGCTTAAGCATGGATTTTGTAGTTGGGCTACCCAAGACAAGATAAGGAATGGACAGTGTTTATGTTGTTGATAGGTTTAGTAAGATGGCTCACTTTGTGCCATGCAAGACTACAAATGATGCAAGTCAAATAGCATCTCTATTCTTCAAAGAGAGAGTAAGAATACATGGACTACCAATTAGCATTTTTCAGATAGAGACACAAAGTTTATGAGTAATTTTTGGAAGAATCTTTGGCAAAGATTGGGCACTAACTTATCTTTTGGGTCATCCTACCATCCCCAAACCGATGGTCAAATAGAGGTTGTTAATAGGAGTCTTGGAAACCTTCTAAGATGCCTAACTAAGGAGTATGGTCAGCAATGGGATCAGTTGATTGGGCAAGCTGAATATGCCTATAATGATACTATCAATAGATCAACCGGGAAGAGTCCATTTGAAATTGTATATGGCCTACATCCTAGAGGAGTCTATGAGTTGAGAGATTTAAAAGATGGAGTCAAGGCAAGTGCATATGCTGATGGCTTTGTATTTTCTATGCAAGAAGTTCATGAAACAGTGAGGAAGACATTGGTAGACAACACCACCAAGCACAAAGCCAAGGTAGATGAAAGTAGAAGGTTAGTGGAGTTCAAAGTTGGTGATCTTGTTATGATACACTTGAAAAAATCCAAGTTGAAAAAAGGAGTCCCTCATAAGCTACAAATGAGAAGGATAGGACCATGTCCTATATTGGAAAAGTATGGTGACAATGCATTCAAAATAGACTTGCCGGAGGACAGTGGATTATCCAATATCTTTAATGTTTCATACCTTTTCCATTACAAGGGAACATAGAAAAATAGTGACTAGAACATCAATGAGGTGATCAAGGATGTGGAAGACCTTTAACTTCCTACTCTTGCAGGTACAGGGGCAGACAGTGTACTAGACACAAGGACCTATAAGAAAATCTGACACAAAGAGTATAACAAGCACCTCATTCAGAGGTATGGGTAGAATGCTGCTGATGCTATTTGGGTCAAATAAATAGAGTTTAAATGGTTGGGAATTGATCCTAGCCTCATTAATCCAAGGGTGGATTGAACTTCTTATTTTGGGGAGGATGGTGCAGGAGCACCTAGGCTAACCTCTACTAGTTAGTCAATTTTTGGCTTGTACTTGACTCTAGCCAAGTCAAGAAGTTAGTATAGATTGGTTGAGGACCTTAGAAGGTATTTTTTTATGTTGGCTAGGTGAATTAGTCACTAAGACTAAGGTCACACAAATAGCCTTTGTTAGTTGTTATTTAAATTCTTAATGCTAGGAGTTAGGGAGTTTGAGTCATTAATATGTCTTAGGCCTGAGAATGGTTAATGGTTGTTAAATAAATATTATGATCATGAATGATCTTATATCCTCTAAATATGTGAGGATAAGAAGCCTAGAATATAGGATTAAGGCATCTATCAAAGTTGCCAAGTGTTGTAAGAATGTTGTCATAACAACATTTTACACTTATTGCAAATATTGCATGCAACATGGCTAACCTTGGATTCCTTTGAATATGAGAGGTTATGCATGACCAACTAGTCCCTATAATATTGGAGGATAAACCTAATGGATTTATGGCTCGAATCTCCAAGAATTGGTTTCATATTGTAAAAAGTTTGAGTGAATAGAATGAGCTCTGCAATTCTGTTTTGAAGTGATATCTCTATTTTTGAAGGAATAGTCATACTTGAAGCCTTAAAAGTGTTGATACAGTGGTTGAGACATGTTATATAGGGTATTTTAAGACTTTTTCATTTTATGTGTTAAGGGTTTAGAGCAGATTTATCATAGTTTTCAAGTCATTTTAGTTCAGGACTTTCTTTTGGTCACACTGTGACAGATTTTATAAAAATGGCTCCCACATGAGATTCAACCATGGAAACACAAAATAAGTGGTTGAATATTTAAGTGGGGCCTTTTTAAATATTTTATCTAAAGGTAGGAATCATCATGAGCAAGGCAGTTAGCTTAATGATCAGGCCCTAGGCGAGTTAGACATACCTAGTTAGAGGCTTGACAGGGAGAAATCAAATCATTTCATGTGGGGAATGGGAAGTACAGAACGTCCCCAAGAATTTTTGTGTTATTTTTTCATGTTATTTATTAATCCTAAGAATTTTGAAGTCATACCAATCCATTAGGATATGTTTTGAGCAATTTTCATCAGTCCTAGACAAGCTGTCCTAGAAACTAGGCCTTTTAGCCCTGTTTCTCCTTGATATTAGGAAGGAGGTGTACGGTCACTTTCAAACCCAGAACCCTTAATGAAAGTTTTAAAAATTCCAAAAGGGTATCCAAATAAAGTTTTATTTTTCTGAGTTGTTTGGGAAAATTTTACTAAAAAGGGGAAAAACAGACTGGTGAAGGCTACTAGAAATAGGCCCAAAATTAAGGTCTCTTTTGATGAAATCTTGAATCTGATAAACCTATGAGCCAAGAACCTTCCAAAATCAGTCAAATGGGATGGGATATGAATGAATTAAATTTTAAGAAGGTCCCCACAATGAAGTTTTAAATTTGTGAAGTTTTAGTGGATTTGGCACTTAGATCCATCTAAGTGAAAGTGAGAAAGATAACCAAAATTAAGGTGTGGATCATCCAAGGTGGAGTTTTCAAGGTGTGACTCTTGTAGTAAAGAGTGAATAGGAATTAGTTAATGATCTAAGCCTATTGGGAAATCTTATAGAAGCATAGGATACTAGGAGATAAAAGAAATCTCTTGGTGGGAGTGGAAAACTAAGCCTAGGAGTTTTATCTTACATCACATAAGGTGACCATAATAATTTGCATCCACTGCACATATCGCAGGGTATGTGAATACAATAATTGAAAAGGAGTACAATATGACATCTCTAAAAATCTGCTACAATGATACAAGATCACAAGAAGAAGAAGAACAAGAAAGAACAACTACCACATGGATCATCTAGCCTCGGTGCATGAACATCAGAATCTCAAATGGTAAAAGAATCACTATCACCCAACCTCCTAAACTTAAATGGTCCACTCCCACCATGCTGAGGAGATAACATCAGAACCCACTCAGATAACAAACAACAACAACAACAACCAAGAAAGAGGTCCTGAAAGCTTCTAACTCAAAGGTATCAAAAAGTACAAGGAATAATAAACTCTACCAAAGGCAACCAAAACACGTAGGAAACCTAAGATGCATACAGGAAGTGTCATCACATGAGCCAACTCTAAGGTTATCCTGGTAGTCTCTTCAGACCCCGGTGCCCTAATGACTCTATGTGGTTATAGTAACCTCTCGTGTAGACTAGGTACTACCTATGCCATATCCAGTCCATAAAGGTGGAAAGCATCATCTCACTCCCATCCTAGTCAAACTCAATTGGGAACTCAGGCATGGGCGAGGCACATAAAATCTTATTAGGTTCATTTTAAATTCCCATTGTTTATTAGTTATCACTTGTTAAGCTACTTGTAACAGGATCTCTTGGTAGCCACTTCCAGGCTCTAGCACCAATTACAAGCCACTTTCTGATATACACTTAGATGACCTACCCTATGGTTTCACAAGATCAAAAAGAACTTTGAGTTACCACAACTCATGAATCTCTACCACTAGATCCAACATGCAAGACCAGAACCACTAGGATCAAATCCACCTAGGGTTAGAACGTCTCATGCAACCTAACAACATATGCAAGGCAAACAAACATGACAAAAAGATATCCAAAACCCGCCTCTGCATTATAACCCCAAAAGATGACTACAACCTCTAAAAATCAATCCAAAACAAATTGCCCAAGGGCATCTATAGTCTTCATGATAAACCATGTATGTTGAAGATTGCATCACTTAATTATACAAGAAATTACAAACCAAAATAACAAAATATTTAATCTCATTCTAATACTTTAGCCAGATACAATTGACTAAAAAAACAATATGAATCAATTTAGTTTTCAAATACATCCAATGATCTAAATATTCAGATTAAACGAATCTATCCAATAAAATTTTAAAATCAAAATAAATAAATACATTAATATCCCAAATTAAAAAAATAGTTTATGCATAACTAAAACCTATAGTTACAATCTCCATAACATACTTTTATAATAAAAGAATATCAATTAGAAATAGAATAAACTAATTTTCTTCAACAATTACATAATTACAAAAATTCAATTATTAAAATTAACTAATTTAATAAAAGAATTAATATTTAATAGTAAATAAAATAATAAAATTTATCAAAAGAAATAAATTAACAATAGCTAAAATTAACTAATATGATATAGAATTAGTTTTAAATAATAATTAAACTTTAAAATAAAATAAAAATACAAATTAAGCGGGGGGGGGATACCCGCGGCCCCCACACCCCTGCGCACGCAGTCTCTGACTAACGTGCGAGTACCCTAAGGTGTTGCACATGCAATCCTTAGGACTGATGTGTGTCAGTGCTTTATAGCACTGCGCACACGACAGTCTATAATCCTTGCTTTGACATTTTATTTTTTTAATGCAAATTTTTTTCAAACACATTTTTAAAAAAAGGCAAGCTTTCAATTATAACTTTTCAATTTTATATTTTTATTTATTTTCATTAAAAAGAAAGATAATATAAATACTTATTCATATATAATCAATATATATGTCCAATAAATATTTATATATAAAAGTACATTTTTTTAATAAAACAACAATAATAACAACAACTTGGTAAATACAGCGAGCAGGATTTTAATCCTAAAATCTGAAGAAAATAAAGGACCTTCATTTAGCCAAGTTTATTGCTTCTAAAAAACAAAGGTTTCCTAGTTGACCATTTCCATGAAATTCAAAAGACAACTCTATAGCCAGATCTATCCAGATTGCAGATCCGAACGAAAGTATTCTACATTACAAAAAAAAAGAATTCATGCACAAAAAAGAAAGGGTTTTCTACAAGACCGATTCTAGAACAAGTGAAGAATTCATAGAACAAGATTTCCAGATCAAATAAACAACAGGCACGAGGAAGACAGACTCTACTATTCCTACAGAGATTTGAAAAGTAATAACAAGAATAAATTTCAAAACCTACCTCAAATCAAAATTATACAGATTCGATGATGTCCAGAACGAAAAAAATAGAATCCAAACTTTTCGAAGAGCTCTCCCAAATCTATCTCGAATCTGTCTCCAAAATTCCTCCTCCAAAACCTGTGTCATCCAATAATGGCTAAAACCCCCAATACTTAAAGAAATCTCCTTTCACATGCATAAGTTCAAACTCAACTGCAAGAGGGCTTTGCATGAAGATGAACTTTAGTTCACAGTTCAGTCTCAGTTGAACTGAAGTCTCCTCTTCACTTTGACTTTTGTTGAAAACCTCTTAACCAAACTTTAACTTAAATTATTAATTCAATTTCATTCAATTATTAATTTGCAACATAATGCATTTAAATAATTAATAATTAGAACATTTAGTTAACATAATTAACACATGCCAAAATAACCCTTAATTTAATAAATAATTTTAATTAAACAAAGGTTAGTTTAATGATTTAAACATTTCAAAGGTGAATTTATTTAATTAATTCATATTAATTAAATATTTCAACCACACTCAATATTAGCATAGAATTAATTTCCAATTAATTTATGCATCAACTATACAATAAAAATAATAATTAAACTAAATAAATACATTTATTTAATTACCACTTAAATGATATTCCATAGCTAAAAATAGAATGATCTAAAAATAGAAATCACACCAAACACCACAAAACAAAGAATCAAAAAGACCTAAGGACCCACATTCAAACTCAGGACATAGGTATAAACTCTTGCCAATTGGACAAGTTTAGAAGTGTGGAAACACATAATCTTGTCCACTATTTCAAGACAATATTTGGCTTAGGTTAGGATTTGGAACTGAATATTATCTCCCCTCTTTTACCATTGAGATTAGCGATAGGGCACGCTCATCCTAAAAATTTAGGGAAGTCAATGCCCGGTACCTGTGAACCTGCATAAGAGACAAGCATGTGCATATATATAGAGATATAACAGACAATGGCGGGGATTGGCCAATTGTGTGGATCTTGCAAGCAAGTAACTATGACTTCGTCCCTCAACAACATCAAGCACATCAAGCAGAAATATAAAAGCATACATGAACACCATACACATGCAAGTATGGGGTAAGTATAATCATCATTATAAAGAACATTTCGAGACAAGTATAACATCATCATAAATAATAGCATATAATTGAGTCAATATAATCATCATAAACATCGATTTATTAAAGATTCGCCATGAAGTTACAAACATCTAAAAATCATAATAAAATTGAAATATCAAAGCACACATACAAGTGGCCTAAAAGAGTTTGGCAAGAAAAATAGAAAAGCAAACTATGGAGGGGTACTACACTCCATACATATACTTGTATGGAATTCAAGCATAAAATCATAGATCTCATTCATAATAATGTGATTCATGATGATGGTGTGAATGATAGAGGATGGTGTGAATTATAATATAATTTTTTTAATTTCTCCAATAATAAAATTGGAAAATTCATGCCAATATTACACAATCTAGCAATATTGAATACCAATAGATATTCAACCATACTACTAATTCTATGATGTATTTACATAGGAATAAAGATATTATACATACAAAGAATGTGTCTTCCTCTTCACACACTTCTACAAATACACTTAGAGATATTACTCATAAATTTCACCTCTTTATGTACCTTTAATAGTTTCATTTTATGGTCCACTTTATCGTCATAGTTTTCTTCATGGTCGACAATGTGAAAGAATTCAAATTGATCTAGGCAATTAGTATAACATATGCATCAAATAATTTGATATAATTGAAAATTTAGCATTAGACAATTATACAAATTTGTGTTTCTATAAACATAACAAATGGAATTCTTATGGACACTTTGGGGAGTATTATCTTTCCTCTCAAAATGGGAATAAAGGAGGTAGATAAATCTTCCAATATTATTCCTTCATTGGATAGATTTTATATTTTACTTTGGAGACCTTAGTTGCAATAAATAAATTTAATACCCTCTAAAATACATTAATGTTGAAAATATGTTTCTGAAGAGAAAGTTGTGAAAGTGATGAGAGATACATATGTAACTATTTTCAAGTCAACTATGTCAAAATTGAAAATCATGTTGTCACTCAAAAATACATTTTTTTATGACAGCTATTTTAAGTCACTAGGAGTAAAATAAATTTGATCCAAGTAAATCTTCAATTACTAGTTGTCAACTTACTATTCACATAGACATACTCATGTCCAGGTACACATGCACCCCCTAGGGACATGCACGCACACCCACACACTCATGCATGCATAGCATACACACACACCCACATGTAGACACACACAAACACACAATATACCACCATACAATGCACCTCCAACACACACACCTACATGCATGCACATATGCACCTAGACCTCCATGCACACATGCCCATACATGCACACTCACACACGTGCATGTGCACACACCGACACCCTCGACCCACACACATGCACATACACCGACATACCCATGCCCACGTACATGTGCATGTGTACCCCCTAGGGACACACACACATACCCACACACACACCCATGCATGCACTCACTTATACGCACACCCACACATAGACATGCACATGCACACAACATACCCCCACACAATGCACCTGCACACCCAAGTTTCAAGGGCTTTCACCAAAATGAGAAAAAGAGGAGGATAGTAAGTCACCTTATGTAATCCCTCTTGGCATTAAAAAATCATTGGGAATCTTGTTATTTATTTATCACTTAATTTACCATTTACTAATTCTAATTCTTTATTTAATTTCAAATATAAAATTGTCATTTCCTATTTCATTTATTGATTGCATCTTCAAATCGGATAGTTCCTTTTTGTAATTCATTAACTCTCCCATTTTGAAATGGAAAATTTATTTCTCTTGAGTTGACTTCACAATCAAATTTAGTTAACTAAGTCTTTCATTTTATTATCATCTCCAAACTAACAGTTCTTTTCTCAAAATGTTTGGATATGTCACAGACACACATTTGCACCTAAACATGCACATGCATCCCACATCCTCAACCCTATACATATTTGTCCATGTGCGCCTATCCCACATAGATGCACACATGGTCACACATCACCCAACCCCAACATAGACACACACTCGCACAACCCACACATGCACCTACACATAGATGCACATAGTCGCACACATCCACACCCAAGTACAAATGTGCATGTACATACCACCACATCTACACCCACACACATCTATAACCAAGCACAAACATACATGTGCACACCACCACATCTGCACCTAAACATGTACATGCACCCCACATCCACAACCTTCTACACATGTGCACGTGCGCCTATCCCACACACACACAAACACATGCCCTTGTGAATGTACACATAGACACACCCATGTTCAAGTTCATGCACACACACACACACCCACCCACCCCATAGACACACATGCATGCACACACATGTGTACACACCACCACACATGCTCACCCACCCACACATGCCCACACACTCACATGCACACACATCCTCTAGGGACAAGTGCACACACACATACACATGGACGTAACACATCCACACACACATAATTCATACACATCCACACACCCACCCCAACCCACACACAAACACACACTCATGCACACACCAACACCCTCACACACACACACCCACATTCACTCACCCCACCCACCCATACCCACACACATATAACACGGAATGAATTCCAAATTCTAAAACAAACTTGCACTTCCCATAAATTGAATTTAAAATTTAAAAATACAATGCACTTCACGTTTATTGAATTTCAAATTTTCTATAAACACACATACACTCATAAAGTGAATGTCAAAGTTTATTAAAAAACAAACATGCACTTCACATAAAGTGGATTTCAAATTCAAGAACAAAAATGAATTTTCCATTAATTGAATTTCAATTTTTATTTAAACTCACATATAGGGTATGGTTATCATGCCAAATCTACCAGTGTAGCCATTGAGTATTCTAGATAAAAATTATTAGAGTTACCAGACCCCACCTTCTATTGGGGTTCACCCTCAGTCTTAGAAATAAAGTTTAGGCAAGAGGATGGGACAAGAAAAACATCCTCCCACTCCCCTACTACTTTTTGGCTCCCTGATGTTGTTCTACCATAGAATAGTAGGGACCCTTCCTATAATTGTTCCTTCCACTAAACAGAACACCCACCCAAAGTAGGATAAGAACTAATCTAGGAGGTCTTCCATCAATTTTTAAGATATCAGGTAAAATGGGTGGACATTTTTTTGAAAAAACTTATCCTATGTAACAGGACCCCCCATTTATAGTGGTAGGCCAAAAAGTTACAAGGTTCGGTATTTAATGTTGATAAATAACCCACTTTGTTAAGCCATAGAATTATAGGGTGCACCTAAGATATATACAACATGACCAATTTATTACCCCCTTCTCTAGTAGGTAGGTGCCCTACCATTTTATAGGCGTATAGAAACTGGTACACTATCGATCATAATTATTCAATCGTCATTTGAAAGGTTTCGCATGCAAACTACCAATAATAATCAAGTCTAGCCTCCCAAGATTTCTTTAGGGGTGGGAAGAATTATCATATTAATTATATGCTTCTCAGGAGGGCCCACACTCCCTATTGTAGGCAAAAAGACATAGGGATAGGCCAGTGAGATAAAAGGGTATCCCCCAAAAATCTCCTTGCAGGGTCAGACTACACGGTGACCAGTATCCAGTTGTCTCCTAGGCTATTTCATTGGTCCTAATGACATACTTGAGATATCATATTAAGCGTGCAATATTAACCATGAATTGGGCCCCTAAAAAACTATGGGTTGGAAGATGATTGGCTCACTGGCATGAGTTGGGTAAGTATTCGCCTTCTGGCAAAACTCAATCTCAAGACTGATGGAAATGAATACTACTTCAAGTTCTTTAGTGAATGCTCACACCAACTACAAACACACACAATTCCAAACATAATCACACCAACTAGAACACACACAAAATAAACTCTTGTTCAAACATTACCAAAATACAAACACACCTAAAGTGAATGCTAAATTCATAAGACATGCTAAAGTAGAAACATATTACACATGGAGTACATTCAAACATGATAAAGTTAAAACACGTGTGCAACCTAAAGTAAACAAAAAATTTAGTCAAATACAACCACCTCACAATGGTAATGTCAAAATCACCTTTCAAACAAATGCTTAGAATCAAAACAAAAACTTTGTTCAAACATGACAAAGAAGTTAAAACACACAATACATAAATGAAAGTCAAAGTTGATTCAAAGAAACATCACACTATGAATTCTAATGTTACTTAAAACACAAGCAATACACAAAGGTAATGTAAAATTTACCTTTCAACACACATAGGAAAAATACACATGGACTTTGTTCAGACATGACAAAGTTAAAGCATACACCACACATAGTGAATGCCAATGATAGTTCAAAAACACACTTAGTAAATACCAAAATGAATGTATGTCAATGGTTTAACCACATGAAATAAAAATGCAATTTTTTACAAACACAAGGAGTTTATTTAAACATGCCAAATATAAAAATATTTCACAAAAGCATACTTCACTTCAATAATGTCAAAGTACAACAATAAGAAAAGTGAATTCTAAAGTTCACACACACTTCACACTAAAGTTGAAACATACATGATAAATTGTCAAAGACAATACACTCTTCACATAGTCCATTGGAAAGTTCAAACATACACACACGTTAGAGTGTAAACACAACAAAATGCTAGTCAAAATTAAAACATATTTAACATGATGCTTGTTCATTTCACACATAGTTTGTTCAAATGCTAAAGTTCAAATATACACAAAGTTAGTGTAAGCATAGAAAACTACAATCACACAAAATCAAACACATGCCTAATTTGAAAAGGCTTTGGAAAAAGTTATTTCAATGACACAAAGGTAAACATTTAAGTTAAAACATGTCAAAATACAAATATAAAAATGTGAATGCCAAAACTTAAACATACTACATAAGTGAATTTAAAAGTTAATACATTCTTAATATAAGGTGAACATACAAATTCAAATTTACTCACGCATGCTAAAGTATAAATGCAATAAGTTGGTTGTCAAAGTTAAAACCACTTTTCACATATAGTATGCTCGTTTCACACATAATGTGTTCAAACATAATAAATGTTGAAGTTTAAATATTGACATAAGTGAATGTGAAAGTTCAAATACATTTCACACAACATTATTTCACTTCAGAACTATCGTGTTCAACTATACACTTCGCATTTATCTTGCTAAGAAATAAAATTTTAAAAAAATACAATAAAAAATAATATAAAAGACACCACAAATACAATAGGCTGGAAAAAATGGCCATGGCCAATGACCATTCCCTGTAGCCTTGAGGAGGGGGCCAATTCAACCCCTCCAAAATAAATAAATTTTATTAAACAACAAATCCAATCACATATTGATTTACAAATAAGTTTACTAATTTCATAAATTAATTCAAAAGTGCAGCAATTAAATTAAAATCTTCTCTATATTGAGATGAGCTATTGTTGTAGAGAATTAACACCGTAGTTGAATATTTTTACAATTGAGTTGAGGAATTAGTCTACATAATCTTCTTTTAAATTATTTATTACTCAATGCAATCTTAAAGAGGAATTATCTTACAAAATTGTCTTTAGTGTTTAGCTTCTTTTCTCCTCCTCATCATTGTTGCTGCCTGAAAAATCACCAGCGAAAAAATAGAGACATATACAAAATAACAATAAAACTTTTTCTAAAATAGTCTACAATAAAAATATAAAATAAAAACACAAACCAAATAAAATAAAATCAAGGCATGGCCATGCCAAACAAAAATAGAATGAAAGAAAAAAAAGAAAACAAAAAGCATAAAATGATGGATAAAGAAGCCAACAAAAAAGACTATTATGTAATCACAACTTTCTAAACATTCATTAAGTCACTGAAGTGAATTTGACTTCAATAATCAGCCTATTAACAACAAAATAAATGCAACCAAATTGACTTCAAAACAAGGAACCAAAATAAAAATAATAAAAGTTTCTATTCATGGAACTCCTTACCACCGGTTTTTCCCTCATTTTTATAGAATTCAATGCCATGAAGCCCAACCTCTTTAAGACTTCTAAATAGAGTGCAAGGGTTGTTCAAAGCCCATACATGGATAAGAGTAGCCACTCCCCTTTATTGTTGTCTCAGCAAAAACCTTACCACCCCTGCAAAATAAATAAAATTTACTCCACTTATAGCAAGATTCATTCACATATGTATGCAATATTGAATATTCAAATTGCAATTAAGAAATTGGTAGCATTTATTGTAGGTCTCTATAATTTTGTTGACTATTAGTGTCTTACACTTAGTCATATATCTAGGCAATGATGGTCGGTCATCATTGCGACCGAGTCATTTTGTAAAGGCCGAGTTTTGTATTGTATACTTACCGAGCAGTAGTACTGTCGAGTAAAGTTATGGTCACATTATGTTTGTAATATATCGAGTGTATAACCGATGTCGAGTTACATATATCAATGATTACCAAGTGACAGAGAAGTTCAACTAATGCCGAGTACAGTTGATGCCGAGTGCCAGGAATAAATTTTGTCGAGTTAGCCAGAATTGACATACAAGTCTGGAATGGCACAATGATCGAGGTAAACCATTTTTGGTGATAATAATGTTTTGTATTGAGGTAATTACGGAGGTGATTACGCATCCATATTTTTATCATTGATCCCTATGTAAAACCTAGAGCCAATTAGAAAATTGTATAGTTTAGGTGGCAATAGAAAAATATCTGAACCGTAGATCTTGTAATGGTAAAAAAATTTTGTTACTATATAAGGGAAAGATCTAGATCAGAGATGTGTGTGAATAAAAAGAGAACAGGAGATATTGAGATCGAATGAATATTGTGAGTATGAGGAAATGATCAGGAGAAGTATTCAGATAGAGTTCAGTGACCAAGCAAAGCAATGAAAGGACAGAATCAAGAAAGATCAGATAGAAGAGATTGCAATCATACAATAAAGAGAAGATCTATAATCAACATATCCATGCAAACTGAAAGATCAAATACTGAGACATTTTGACCAGTGTATCAAGGTAAATCTCTTAACCGAGTAATCTTAGTAGACTTTTGTAAATCTCTTTACCGAGTGCTTACTTTATTGTAAGTTTGTAAATCCTTTAACAAGGTAGACTGTATAAGTCTCTTAGCTTTTAACAGAGTAGACCTCTCACAGGGTAGATCATGTTTTGATCACAATTTGTAGCCTTAACAGGAAAACTTTATTATCTGTAGTAGTGAAGATTTGTGGGTGTCATCCCCACCCCAGTTTTACCTTTCAAGGGTTTCTGGGTTACCAAAATCTATTGTGTTATGTGTGATTTCATGTATACTACTTAACAAAATATGTTACTTAGATTGTTCAAGTTTTTCTCAAATGATGCATAAAGTTCTAACAAATTAAAAGGATAGAAGTTAGTAATTTCTAATTCACCCCCCCCCCCTCTCAGTACTACTTTCCCATTTACATTTCCAACAATTGGTATCAGAACTAAAGGTTTCTCATAGGGAAGTCTAACCACTTGAGGAAAAGATCTTAAAGATGGAAGCTTACAAACTGGGAAAAGTCATATAGAATCAAAAGATTGAAGTTCAACTAGCATTACATTAGCTGGAAGCAGCTAGAGGGGAACTGAAGAAATCTTTGAGCAAAAGAAGAGAAATTGCTATTCAACAAAGTGAGCCACAGTACAAGGAAGAAGACATCACTGGACTATTTGATACTAGTAATTCTACAAAAAAATGACAAAGCCATGAAAGAACTAATGGAGAAAAATACCATACTGAAGGATGAAATCAGGACTCTAAAGAGAGAACAGGAAATTCAATTTGTCAGACTCTGTGAAGTAGTGGAGCAGAAAAAGAAAGTTGAAGATGATAAGGCAATGGCTGAAGAAGACAAAAGACAAATGGAAATAAGGCTAGATGAAAGAACTAGTGACATGCAAAGGTTGACTAATAATCAACTAGATATGGTAAATCAACTATTGTTGGCCAACCAAGAATTGGGTAGGAAAGACTTGGAGACAATCAACTAAAATATGAAAATGATCAGCTGAAACATGAGTTGAGAACTGAGAAAGAAATCAATGAAAGGATGAACAAAACCTAATGAAGCTACAAAGTATTTTGAAGAATTGTTAGGGTCACCTAGGAGATCTGGTGATAGATCTGGACTTGGACTGGATGAACATTCATCTACTGAAGAAGGAGAGTCATCAAAGAATGGAGAACAGAAGATTGCTAAACCAAAGAACAAAAATCCCACATGTCAACACTATGGGAAGCTAGGACATACAGCCAACATATGCAGAAGCAAACATGGTAAGTCTAATTCTAAACCTAAGTTTAATGGACATTGTTTTAACTACAAGAAGCATGGACATCAAGCACATGAATGTAGAACTAAAGCTAGCAATTCATCTACCTCACCCAAGTTTCAAGGAAGTTGTTTCAATTGTCAGAAATATGGACACAAAGCATTTGAATGTAGATCTAGACCAAGGTGGTCACCTAATGAGCAAAGAAAACCAGTCACCAAGCGCAATAGTTACAATTGGGATTACAACACATGGTACAATTTCCATTATTGTGGTAAGTATGGACATATTGGAGCAAATTGCATGAAGACTCATTTTAGAGGCAAATCTAAAAGCTGGATGAATGGAAGCATGGTCTGTTATAAATGTAATAAGGTTGGTTACTTAAAGAGAGATTGCAGATCACCTATGCCAAGCAATGTTAACAACTAGAATGAGGATATCTGTGAAAATTTGAGGAACCAGATGAAAAAGACATGGAGGAAGAAAGAAGAAGGAACAACAAGTGAAGCAAGCACATCTAAGGTCACCCAATCCGATGGATCAGGTGATCACACTTCTTCCAACTAAGCATGAAAGGTATGTCTGGAACTAATTCTTGCAAAGCCTTACTTTACATCAGTTCCTAACACAGAATCAAGAAAAAGTCCATATCTACATAGATTAAGATGCATTAGGACATATCTAAACAAAATCAAAAATTTCATTTTGATGCCGAGCATCAGTGTCATGACCGAGCTAACAATGTTTGTCGAGCACCTGTTATTGCCAAAATGCTATGTCAAGTTGTATCACAATGGTTACATCAACCGAGCTTTTGTTTAACCAAGTTTAACATGAGTTTGCTAAGACAACTATATTTCACCTAAAATCTATACGAAGCATTTATGAGGCCCTGATCCTATTTTTTTGGATTCTATAAAGAGGAAAGTTTCCGTTAATTTCATTTCACTAGGCTATTCGAGATTTTAGAGCAATTCATAATTTGTGCAACCAGATCAAGAAAAGCAATTTCAAATCTTCTCAGCATGTTGTCGGCAAAATTCATCTACAAGGTTAATTGACAAAAAGGTACCTTACCGAGCAATTATTTTCTTTTCAAAAATTACAGTTTGAAATGGCATCATCTTCATCTGCACCAATCAAGAAATAGGGAATGGAAGTTTTCAATGTACAACTTGTAAGGAATGAAGTTTTCAAACCGAGGGTATTCAAGGCAATATCCGAAAGTGCGATCAAAGGAGATTTGAATGAAGCCCTATCTTCGATTCTAAAAAATGTGTTAATGATGAATGATGTTAGGTCTTGCTATATGTGCAAAATTAGAGAAATTAGTGATTATGAGATCAGGGAAGCATATGACAAATTATGTGTCAACAGAGTGCTGAAGCCAGAGCATAAGGTTGTTGCCGACCAAGGGTTAGTACATGCCCTAAATTTCCCACAAAATTTCAAGGTAGAATGGATAAAGATCATGTTGGGTCGAGTGCACGACATGCAATTATGGTTGGAAGATGGACTGGTGAAGATTACGAAGGAAATGATACATGATGTCACTGGTTACCCTACCATTGATGGAAAGAGAATGATGAAATGTGTAGGAAAAGAGGATATTCAAGAGAACACACAGGCAGTCTAGAACAAATGCAAAATGACAATTTCCACCATCAATGATTCAGAAATTGACTTCATTGTTAGAGTTATCTTGCATAAGTTTTACCAATCCAGTCGATTGGATAGTGTCCCCTGTATGGCAGTGGACCAGGCTTGGAAGATAATTAAGAAAGGGCACACATATGATCTTACCAAGCTCCAGCTGACTCAACTTGTCAAGAACTTGAACTCCATTAGGACGGCGAAGAACTCTATGTGTAAGTTCGGTTCCTTGCTGATCTGTATATTCTTTTATGTCAAGAAGTGTTTTCCTACACATGGTGATGTGGCATGGGATAAGAAGAAACCCATTACTGTTCAGATAAATGATTTCATAAATAAGATTGGTGATGATTTTGAAGGGATAACAGATAATTATTTCATTGAGTTTAAGAAGAAGATGAGGAATAGGACTAGAGTCCCTGTGTCTCTGATTGAGAAATATAGTAAAGACATATGTTTTCTAGTAGACACAGACTTTACCTATGCACAAGCAGTCCTACCTAGGGTTTCATGGTTGATGCCACTACCCTATGAACTCAATATTGATGAAGCTACTGCTGCAATCTGATGAAGGGTGCTCCCCTTAATACCACAAACACATAACAGAAATAGAGAAACAACAACAATATGCAAGAACAGAAAATTGGCTTCTTATTATCTCTACAAATGTGGAATTACAAACTTTCAGAATTACAATATGCAAAGCCACATGGGCATTCCCTTACAATATTCTATAGGACAAAGCCTCGAACTATTACCCAGATCTACTACCCAGAACTATTTTGAACTGCCTAAGACAATAATACAGCCTTCCTTATATAGGCAATTTTTCCATCGCCTGGGAAGGTTCGAGAATTTTAGCCAATAAGGCCGACCAAACTTAGAATTATCTTATTTTACATTTTATTACATCATAGTCGGCTCAAGATAACCTTTGAAACCCGAACAGAAATTTTGAAGAAAATTATTTTCTGCCATTTCGGGTGGCCCAACTTCCGAAGACCATAAGTCATCACCAGTTGACCCGATCGGCTATTATAACCCCATTTCAAAAATGCCACGAAGCGCTCTACAGGCTTGACCGGGGCAAGCGCCTGTCATCCAAATTTTTGACCTCATCCGGGGCCTCTAAAGCCTTCAAAATTGAGTCCAAAGTTTCTGTACCCTGCTGCCAATACCGAAAATCTTCAATATCTTCCAACATACACTTGATCTAGAAATGAAACTTTACTGGCAGACTTATATGACCAAAATGAACCTCCAAGAAAGAAATTACATCATTCCGAGCACAGACGAAAATTACCAAAAATAGTAACTTTCCATAAATAGCAGCTCTACACAGGATAGCCCTTATTGAATTCAAAAATAGAAATATTTTTGGGTGATGCAAGATTGCTCTTACACCCAGGATGCTCCTGCATCAGACACCCAGGGTAATTTGAGAAGTGACCCTGTCACGACTCAGGTGTGCAGAGGAAAACCAAGACGGCTAACCTCCTCCTTTGTCAGCCATGATGAATCTTCAACAGGTCATCCTTTCCACTTGACCAGATATTCTTCATATGTCATGTTCCTTGTGCTTCTGCCAACATGACTGTCCAGTATATCTTCGATCTCCTTAGTGTCTGAACTAGTTGCTGGAATACTCCACTGTGCTGCTGCAACCTCATCTTCAACACCTCCTTCGTGATACTCTATCAAATCTGAAATGTTAAACACTGGTGAAATATTCAACTCACTAGGCAATTCTACCTCATATGCATTTCCTGAATCATGCTTCTTCAGTATCTTACATGGCCCAAACTTCTTCATTTTTAGCTTGTTATATGTACCAACCGGAAACCGCTCCTTCCGCAAATGAACCATGACTTCATCACCAACCTGAAATTCTTTATACCTCCTTTTCTCATCTGCCTTAGCCTTATACTAAGCATTCATCTTGGTTATATGCTTTCTCACCTCCTCATGGATGTTCTTCAAGTGTTCTGCAAAATCCTTAGAATCAGCACTACTTATTTCTCCTTTATCTATCTTTCTCAATTCAGATGCATTTCTTGGACTACTTCCATATACAATCTGGAATGGTGATTTACCAGTGCTCCTATTGATAGAATTATTGTATGCAAATTTTGCCTGTGGTAAAATCAAATCCCATCCTGTTGGCTTATCTCCAACCAAACATCTTAGCAAATTTCCCAAACTCCTATTCACCACCTCTGTCTGTCCATCAGTCTGTGAATGATGTGATGAACTGAACTTCAAATCTGTCTTCAACTTCTTCCACAATGTACGCCAGAAATATCCAACAAACTTAGTGTCCTGATCTGAAACTATGGTCTTCGGCAAACCATGAAGTCTCACTACTTCTCTGAAAAACAATTCTGCTATATGAATAGCATCATTAGTCTTCTTGCAGGGAATGAAATGTGTCATCTTTGAAAATCTATCAACCACCACAAAAATCGAATCATGTCCCCGCTGAGTCCTCAGTAAACCAAGAACAAAGTCCATGATGATATCCTCCCAAGGCTTCTCTGGTACAAGTAATGGCTGATACAACCCTGTATTCTGCTTCACTCCTTTCGCCATCTGACATACCCTGCAACTCTGTACAAACTTCTTCACATCTTGCTGCAACTGTGGCCAATAATAATTCTCACTAACCAAACCAAGGGTTTTATCACGACCAAAATGTCCAGCCAATCCTCCGCTATGCTTCTCCTTGATGAGATTCTCCCTCATAGAACTTCGTGGAATGCACAACTGACTCCCTCTGAATAGCATATCATCCTGGATGATGAAATCCAACCATTTCATCCTGTCTAGAGTAACAAGTTCTGTACAAGCTGTCCAAGCTTCACCAAAATCGAGATCCTCTGGATACAAATTCTTGAGTTCCTTGAACCCAACCACTTCAATCTGCATTTCTGTCAGCAATAGTTGCCTTCTGCTAAGAGCATCTGCAACCCTATTAGACTTTCCACTCCTGTGTTTCAAAACAAATATATAACTCTACAAAAACTCAACCCATTTCAAATGCCTTTGATTCAATTTTCCTTGACTATTCAAATATTGCAAAGCTTGATGATCAGTATACAAAACAAACTCCTTAGGAAGTAGATAATGTCTCCACTTCTTTAATGCCTGAACTATAGCATAAAATTCTTGATCATAAACAGAATATTTCCTCTTGGCATCATTTAACTTCTCACTGAAATAGGCAACAGGTTTACCTTCTTGGCTCATAACAGCTCCTATTGCAGTACCACTAGCATCACAATCTACTTGAAACACCTTATTAAAATCTGAAAGTGCTAAAATAGGTTGTTCTGTAACTTTTTGTTTCAACAATTGAAAACTCTTTTCTGCCCCATTAGTCCACTTAAACTCTTTTCTATCCCCTCTCATTGTTTTAGTCAAGGGTCCACAAATACTGCTAAAATTTCTGATAAACTTTTTGTAAAAGCTAGCTAGACCATGAAAAGATCTTACCTCAGTAGCACTCCTTGGAGTAGGCCATTCAAGGATAGCCTGTACCTTCTCTAGGTCCATTTTTAGACCTTCTCCTGAAACTACAAACCCCAAATACACCAACTCTTTCTTCACAAAACTGCACTTCTTCAAATTAATCAACAATTTCTCTTCTCTCAACTTCTCAAATACCATACGAATATGCATCATATGCTCATCCAATGTCTTACTAAAGATCAAAATATCATCTAGGTAAACAATGACAAACTTACCCAAAAATTCTTTCAGAACCTCGTTCATGAGCCGTATGAAAGTGCTTGGTGCATTGGTTAGCCCAAAAGGCATGACTAACCACTCATATAGTCCTTCCTTTGTCTTGAAGGCAGTCTTCCATTCATCTCCTTCTCTGACCCGAATCTGATGATATCCACTTTTCAGATCTATCTTTGAAAAATACACAGCTCCACTCAAACAGTCCATAATATCATCCATTCGTGGCAATGGAAACCTGTACTTGATTGTGATCTTGTTTATTGCCCTAGAATCTGTACACATCCTCCATTCTCCATTCTTCTTTGGTGCTAATACCGCTGGTACAGCACAGGGACTTAGACTCTCATGGATCAATCCTTTCTGTAACAACTCATGTACTTGTCTGTTCAACTCCTCACTTTCTGTAGGTGTCATTCTGTGTGCTACCTTGTTTGGCAAACTCGCTCTTGGGATCAAGTCCATCTGATGACTGATCTTCCTGACTGGTGGTAATCTATCAGGCACGTTATCGGATACAATATCTTGAAACTCATTCAATAAATCTGCAACTTCTACAGGAACATCTTCTACTTTCTCTTTACTAGCTTTTGGAATTAAAGCAAAATATACATGCTCATGCCTCATACCATCTAGGAAATTTCTTCCATCAACAAAAGTTATCCTTGCATTACCACATACCTTTTCTTCAGTCTCCTTCAATGGTTTTAGCTTATGCCACACTCCATCCTTTGTCAGGAAATAGGTATTCGCACGACCATCATGTACAGCACATCTGTCAAATTGCCATGGTCTACCCAACAACATATGACATGCATCCATAGATATGATATCACACAATACCTCATCTTGGTATCCGCCAATCTTGAACTTCACCAGGCATTGTTCATTGACCATGACCTTGTGGTCATCCTGTACCCAGGCAATCCGATATGGATGTGGGTGTTTCTGTCTCTTGAGCTTCAACTTTGTCACCATCTCTTCTGACACCAAATTATCAGTGCTTCCACTATCAATAATCACATCACAACATTTACCTTCACACTTGCACCTGGTGCGAAACAGGCTCCTCCTTTGCTTGGGTTCATTCTCACCACTCAACAGGACTCTTCTGTTAATCAACATTTCTCCTCTTTCAGCATCTTCAGAATTTGATGATCTGGCATCTTCATCTACATGTGCAACTCTGGCCTGGCCTTCATTTCTCCTGTCTGTTCTGCCTTGGCACTGAGGACATTCAAATGCCCTATGACCTTCTTCTCCACAGTGAAAACATGTTCCACGGAAGCCACCTCTTCCAGATCCTTGTCCTCTTCCTCTTCCTCTCTGATCTCTATTATTCTGATCCTGGAAGCGATTGGAATTATTTCCTCGCTGATTCTGACTGCTACTGACCTCATCCTTCTTTTTTGGATCTTCATTTCGGCCACCATATGACCATCCGCCAGATCGTCCACCGCGACCTCTTCCATTTTGTCTGCTCTCAAACTTCTTGTTCAGCTTTTCCTCTACTTTTAGGGCAAACTGGTATGCCTCTTCAATACTGTTCATTCGAACTAGATTCAGCTCCTCCTGAATGCTTGGCCTTAACCCATTAAGGTATCGGGCAACTTTCTCCTTATCAGCTTCTGCATGGCCTGTTCTGATGAGAAGTCGATAGAACTCCTTTGTATACTCCTGAACAGATCTTCCTGCTTGCTTCAAACTCTGCATTTTCTTCAGTAGGTCAAGCTCATAATCAACAGGAATGAACTATCACTTCAATTTATCCACCATCCGATCCCATCTTGTGATTTTATCTTTCCCTCTTCTATTTCGCTCCAACTGAATTTCTTGCCACCAGATCTTCGCATGACCTTTCAATCTGGCCTTCGCAAATTTGACCCTATCAGGATCGTCAACATCTTCGTACTCAAAATATTCCTCACATTCATTGATCCAGTCAATCAATTCCTCTGGGTTAAGATTTTCAGAAAATGTAGGAACCTCAATCTTAGGTCTTTTTCCAATCTTGGAAATGGCCCGAAAAAGTCTTTCTTCCTCCTGGTTCACAATTTCGGCTTCTCCTTCTTGATATTCTTCTTCGGCTTCATCCTCACTTTCATCTCTGACATTGAGATTCATTCCTCTGCGAATCTCTTCTTGCAATGCTCGCACTTGTCTCTGCAGCTCTCTAACCTCAGGTGTCACAGCACCAGCTCTTCCGCCACGTTCTCGTCGTGGAGGCATTTTCGCGATGCGCGCTAAAACCCTAGCCACGGTCCTAGTGCAAACTGCCTCACAGTCGGCGATCTGTTTACACACTCAAGAACTCCTGCTCTGATACCACTTGATGAAGGGTGCTCCCCTTAATACCACAAACACATAACAGAAATAGAGAAACAACAACAATATGCAAGAATAGAAAATTGGCTTATTCTTATCTCCACAAATGTGGAATTACAAACTTTCAAAATTACAATATGCAAAGCCACATGGGCATTCCCTTACAATATTTTGTAGGACAAAGCCTCGAACTATTACCCAGATCTACTACCCAGAACTATTCTGAACTGCCTAAGACAATAATACAGCCTTCCTTATATAGGCAATTTTTCCACCGCCTGGGAAGGTTCGAGAATTTTAGCCAATAAGGCCGACCAAACTTAGAATTATCTTATTTTACATTTTATTACATCATAGTCGGCTCAAGATAACCTTTGAAACCCGAACAGAAATTTTGAAGAAAATTATTTTCCACCATTTCGGGTGGCCCAACTTCCAAAGACCATAAGTCATCACCAGTTGACCCGATCGGCTATTATAACCCCATTTCAGAAATGCCACGAAGCGCTCTACAGGCTTGACTAGCGCAAGCGCTCGTCACCCAAATTTTTGACCTCATCCGGGGCCTCTAAAGCCTTCAAAACTGAGTCCAAAGTTTTTGTACCCTGCTGCCAATACCGAAAATCTTCAATATCTTCCAACATACACTTGATCTAGAAATGAAACTTTACTGGCAGACTTATATGACCAAAATGAACCTCCAAGAAAGAAATTACATCATTCCGAGCACAAACGAAAATTACCAAAAATAGTAACTTTCCATAAATAGCAGCTCTGCACAGGATAGCCCTTATTGAATTCAAAAATAGAAATATTTTTGGGTGATGCAAGATTGCTCTTACACCTAGGATGCTCCTGCATCACAATCACAGCCCTCCTAGCTGAGGAAGTCGATAAAAAGGCACCTTACTTTGGTACATTTGAAGAGGCCAAATCCAAGATCTCTTTGGGATTATTGGCTGCCACCACTGAGAGAAGAAGAAAGAAAATAGTAAAGAATCTAGAAGAATATGTTAAATAATCTGGTAAGGATGCACCACTAGAGTTAACCCAAGGGTTGGGAGAAGATGAGAAGAGTGCAACTAGTGGTATTGAGATAGAAGAAGAAGAAGAGAAGAAACCAATAATTTTTGAGTCCCCACCTAAAAGAAGAGTGTTGAAACGTAAAGTGTCTAAGACACCATCACTTAGACCTCAGCCTAGAAGGACTACTACCGAGACTCCTAAGATGCCTCCTGCATCTGCAAAGTGAAAACCCACTCAACCGAAGGCAGTGCCGACCAAGGCTATGAAGAAGCCGAGAAGGAAACTTGTTCTAACACAACATGATGATGAAGAAATTTAAAGTGATGAAGCAATAAAGGGAAAGGCAACACAACAGGGTTCACATCAACTCACTATTGATGAATTATGTCATAAGATTACTAGCATAGCTGCAGTTGATGAAGTGAAGAGATTAAAGTTTGGACCGATGAGTATTGGAGATAAAGAAAAAGTTGAGGATGCTATTCTTGAAATGTTATGCACTTTCAAGATGTTGCCAATTGAAATTGAAAATAGGATTCCAAAGGAATTGTACAACAAAGTCGCACAAAAGTGGGAGTATGCTTTACAAACAAAGAAGGAAATAAGAGAGAGTACATTAGCACAAGTTGAATCCACTCTCACTCTTGCAACTATCAAAAAGATAATTAACCAATACAGAGGCAAGTTTGATCCTAAACTTAGAGCCTATCTTATCCTTCAACAAAAGATTGAAGATGTTGTTCAAGAAAGTTTGAAAATTTGGAAGGTAGTGTTTGGTTTGTTACCCGCCCCGGTAGAAGAAAAGGATGAAGGAAAGAATGAAGGTACAGTTGCTACCACTTCAACAGTTGTTGAACTTGACATCAAGAAAATTAAAATGGAGACTGATACTCCTAAGGAAGCAAAATCACAAGATACTTTTGAGGTTCATATTGTTGATATACCAGAGGAGAGCCCCATTAAGAACTCATTCTTAACTGAGGATGATTTAAAGAACACAACAGCAACTGGAACACCCCCGCCAGGTAGTACCACGGTACTATTGCAAGTCAAGGATTATCCCACCATCACGAGAACATAATCTACCATTGATAATCCTACTATACCTGGAGTTTCTACTGTTGATAAGTTAGTCGGTACAAATCTTATCGAGGAATCAATCAAGTCGGTACCACTAACTCACTCTGTCAAGGAAGAAGTTAAAGCAAAAGATAAAATTCAAAGTATTTCTAAGGAAGAACACAGCACAGATGCACATGGAATAAAATCAAATGAACAAGCTTTTAGACCTTATACCGAGGAGAAGGAGAAAGGAGAAGGAAATAGTAGAGGAAAATTCATTGAAGAACAAGCGCCGAAGGAACAAGAGGCAATCAAAGCTCTTGTACAGCTACCGAGTGGAAGCACCCCACCAAGAGCACCAAAGGAGAAAGATGAGGTAATAATTGAAGAATTCATTGTTATTCCTAAATGGGATACAGATAACCTTTCTTTCGAGTAGCTACAAATAATGAAAGATTTGTTGATAAGGAAAAGTAGACAAGCAGAACTCTGAAGGGAGCATCAGAAAAAATAGGTTCTTCATGAAATTAAGGACATATTTAATGAAGTATATGACTTGTCAGATGTAAATAGTTCCGCTCCTATATTAGAACAACTTGTACACATTGTTCAGAAAGTCAATAATGAAGTTACTTGTGCAAGTGATAAGCTATTTGAATGGTTAGAACGCAAATTTGAGACAAAAATGTTGGATAAGATATCTGTCGAGATCGTAGTTAAACAAGTTGAGTTGTCAACTTTGGTAAAGGAGACCGAGTGATTAGTTGTGGACAGACAGTCTCTATTGGCCAAGCTATGCAATGTTGAACTGTTCACAGATGAGAACCAACGTTTGCTTGAGATTCTCAAGCAAGAGATCCAAGCTACAAGTCAGTCCCTAACTTTGGATGTCAGCACCAGTGCTGGACATTATGTTAAAGTAATGCAGACACAGGGTAAGTTAGCTGAGCTGATGGAAAATGATGGCAAGATTCATTCTTGCCTACTCTCTATTCAAACTATTCTTACACCACATCTAGAGGCTATACAGAGAAAATTAGCTAAGGCTAAAATATTGATCCAGAGTGATTCACATTTATCTATAGCCGAAGGTCTCATCAATCTAGTTGTTGATTTAGAAGTACAAACTGAAGTGTTAAATCTTGCTTCAACTGCAAGGACAGATGCATTCTACATGATCACGGTGCTGCACAGACCTTTTCTAGAGAAAATTTGCAACTTACCTACTAATGAAGAAATTAGTCATGTCAAAAAGAAGGGGGAATCATCATGACATGAGTGTGAACAGGGACAGGTAACACAATTTTGAATATGTATATATATCTCAGGGGGAGTATTAGGCTAGTACAAACATATTTTTGTAATTGTATATACGAATGTCATGACAAAGTGTTTTTGCCACTAATGTCAAAGGGGGAGATTGTAGATCTCTATAATTTTTTTGACTATTAGTGTCTTACACTTAGTCATATATCTAGGCAATGATGGTCGGTCATCACTACGATCGAGTCATTTTGTAAAGGTGGAGTTTTGTATTGTATACTTACCGAGCAGTAGTACTGCCAAGTAAAGTTATGGTCACATTATGTTTGTAATATACCGAGTGTATAACTGATGCTGAGTTACATATATTAATGATTACCGAGTGACAATGAAGTTCAACTGATGCCGAGTACAGTTGATGTCGAGTGCCAGGAATAACTTTTGCCGAGTTAGCCAGAATTGACATACAAGTCTGGAATGGCACAATGATTGAGGTAAACCATTTTTGGCGATAATAATGTTTTGCATTGAGGTAATTACGGACGTGATTACACATCCATATTGTTATCATTGATCCCTATGTAAAACCTAGCGCCAATCAGAAAATTTTATAGTTTAGGCAGCAATAGAAAAATATCTGAACCATAGATCTTGTAACGGTAAAATGTTTTTGTTACTATATAAGGGAAAGATCTAGATCAAAGATGTGTGTGAATAAAAAGAGAATAGGAGATATTGAGATTGAATGAATACTGTGAGTATGAGGAAATGATCAGGAGAAGTATTCAGACAAAGTTCAGTGACCGAGCAAAGTAGTGAAAGGACAGAATCAAGAAAGATCAGATAGAAGAGATCACAATCACACAGTAAAGAGAAGATATGTAATCAGCATATCAGTGCAAACTGAAAGATCAGATACTGAGACATTTTGACCAGTGTATTAGGGTAAATCTCTTAACTGAGTAGTCTTAGCAGACTTTTGTAAATCTCTTTACCGAGTGCTTACTTTATTGTAAGTTTGTAAATCCTTTAACAAGGTAGACTGTATAAGTCTCTTAGCTTTTAACAAAGTAGACCTCTCATAGGGTAGATCATGTTTTGATCACAATTTATAGCCCTAACAAGAAAACTTTATTATCTGCAATAGTGAAGATTTGTAGGTGTCATCCCCACCCCAGTTTTACCTTTCAAGGGTTTTTGGGTTACCAAAATCTATTGTGTTATGTGTGATTTCACGTATACTGCTTAACAAAATATGTTACTTAGATTGTTCAAGTTTTGCTCAAATGATGCATAAATTTCTAACAGATTAAAAGGATAGAAGTTAGTAATTTCTGATTCACCCCCCCCCCCTCTCAGTACTACTTTCCCATTTACATTTCCAACATTTATGACTCTTGTTGGTTGAAAGGATCTAATTAAGAGAAAGAAACCACAAGCTTATAATGAATCAGAAATCTTAATATCTAAACTATTGTAATCTTCATGTCTGGCCTTCATATTAGGATGATGTTGTTGATGGAGTCTTGTGGCAATTTTGGCCTACAATCTTAATCTTCATGCTTGACCTTCATTTTCTATTTGTTTCACTAAATGTTGTGGTTGAATCACTTTAGGGCCTAAGGCTATGAAGTTTAAAATGAACTCAAATACATTTTCAATATGCAGAGTCTTGACAAAAAATCAACTTAGAAAATGCATGGAGGAACCATTTATTTACAACCTATCACACATTGAAGCAACATAACTTGCAAACTGAAATATTGTGGAAAATTGAATAGTTTGTGAAAAAATGAGAGAACAAATCCATAGGAAAACATTAGGAACAAAACCATACATAAATTACTGTTATGTAGTTAATTTTTCATTTATTTTTCCTATTAGGCTGCACCTCTTTCATGAAGACTGAGATTTATGGACTAGTGTTTTGTATATCTCAAGGAGTTCTCAAACTATGATGATTAATTAAAGTTGTATCCTTGCAATTTACTCTGAAATTTTAGGTAGATGGGATTAGATGTGGAGTGACACAAAGCCAAGATAATGTGACTATTTATGTACAGAACATCAACAGGGCTTGGACAAATGATGATGTAAGACTCTTTATGCACTCTATTTATCTACTTTGACAATTTTCTACAAGATTACATTATTTTTAATTTTGTATATTTGTGAATTTTAGAACAGCTAGTAATTTATTTGTAGTTGAGAAAAAAATTGTAGTATGGAATAGAAGATGTTGAGGAGCCAAATTTTATGGATGATTCAAAGCATGAAGTCATGTATAGAGGATTTATATTTTTGGGATTTAACACTCATCTTGATGCAACAAATGCATTTAAACACTTGTAGAAACAAGATGTTTTCTTTGGTGTTGGTGTTTCAACAAAGGTTGCCTTTTCCAAGTCTCGTATAGAGCTAGATGAAGAAATTATGGCCTAGCTAATCAACCAGCTATCATGTTAATAGTTGCATTTTGAGTTTTTATTATATGCTATTTAAATTTTACTACATATTGAACATGCATTTTATAAACTAAGATAAACACATTTCCCCTAAAATTTAAAAACTTGTATTTCGTAGTTCTATAACCTGAGATGTCTTGTTGTGTGTGAAGTCTGAGAAAATAAGATTTTTACTTTATTTGTTTTATTGCTTTTGCAGGTTAAGTATGTTTTTGCTGATAGCTTACGAGCTGCTTGGGATGTGGTGCAGGTTAAGGAGAAATTTAAAAAGCATGGTGAAATTGAGAATGTATAATTAGCCTTCTGCCAGACATAGATTTTGGGTTTAATAATTATAGAGCTCATGAAGTAGCACTCACATGTATTGAAGGTGTCAACAAGAATGAGCTAGCTGAAGGAGACAAAAAGATCATTTAGCTTGTGTTTTCTCAATGTTTGTTGACCCTTGAATATGATATAATGGAATGTTTTGATACTATATCTTTAGACGAAATTGTGCCTGTACAAACCTCAACAAAAGGGAAAAGCCATCAAGGATCCTACTTAGGTAGGATACCAAACAAATTATGGTAATGTTCATAGTTATAGTGGTAGTCTAGGTAGTTCAGAGTGGAAGTCAATTTGATGTTCATGGAACAAGAGACTTTCTAAGTGGGAGGGATCATTTGCACGGTTCTCATGATTTTTCAGATAGAAGCGGGCATTTTTCATCTTTTGGTAGGATGTATTATATGCAACCAACTCGTACTTGAATGACCCTTTTATGTTTATTATATGAATAGGTTATTTAGGTAAGATGTTCCAAGAAAACTAAAAGCTTTGTTATAACAAATGGTGTATTTCAAGCTGCAAATTATCACGGTGAAAAGAAAAAACTTTACATACACACACGAGGTCAAACTTCAAGCAGATCTGCTACAACAGTTCCTAGATGACCCATATACAGAAATCATATATATGATCTAGATTACTATTATGAAGCAACTCCTCAAAGTACTTCAAGCATTCCCTCATGCTAAAGTGCATATGATGAAGATGGCTATGGTTACCATATGGATGAAGTTTTAGCCTTACCATGATGCACCTGTTCATAATTATAATGCAGTATTAGTGCCAAAGCACCAATATTAAGATATGGTAGTCATTTGATTTTAATTTGAGTCTTTATTGTAGGTTATTTTCCCTATATCAATTTTTTTTTGTTTGAACTCCATAATATTGTATTTTTTCTTAGGACCAAGAGCTTTCATATGGAGGATCACCTTCAAGGTGCCAAAGGACTCACCTGGATCATGACTTAAGAGCTGGTCAGTATTTCATGGAGTGGTATAATTGTGTTTGAACTACCCTGGTCTATATACAACTAAGAGATGCACTTGTGTGCTTTGTAGTTTCTTTGTTTTTTTATTCTTATTAAAACATCACAAATATAGGGGATGATAAAATGTGTAGTTTATTCCTTCAAACTCTTGTCAGTTAGCTTTACAATTTGTTCTTAATGGAATAATTATGCGTAATTCATTGCGATAGGTCTAGTTGGAGGTAGCATGGCTAGTGGAATGGAGGGTTTACCAGATCCACCTATTTATTCAAGCATAAATGTTGGTATTTATGGACCAAGAGGTCGTCCAAGATCATATTATTGAAAGATTAGTTTCTACTATTATTGTATGGATTAACTTTTTTAGAACAAACTACACATGTTCTTGTGTGAAATTTTTTTTGTTTGTCTATCATATTTTTCTATGAAGTGGAGGAGGTTAGCAAATTTGACTAACAAGTTCCAACATGTAGTAAACACTGTAACAATTTCTAGTATTTTTTAAGTTTTTGATATAATGATTGGCAGATTTTGAGTTTTATCTTCATATATGTGTTGAAAAAGTTTTTATTGGATGCTTGGGCAACTTTATGGTTTAATGCTACCGGAGTAACAAATGTGCACAATATTGTTGTTCATTTGTTCCCTGCATCATGGTTTCGATTTGGGAGTAAGAGAGGATACTGAAGCAAGATGTTTTGAGTTCATGCTAGAAATTTTTACTTGTCTATGATGACCAAGCATCTGACAAATAGCACTATTGAATTTGAATTTGGAACTTTTAGTAAAAATCTAGAAATTTTTCCAAATTGAATTTTATTCTAATTTGTTATTGATGCAAAATGTTATCTAACAATTGAGTTGGATTTGAAACCTAACATAAGGTAACAAGTGTGTAGTTGCACTGATTTTCAACATTCAAAATGGTTTGAACTAAGATATTTGAGAAATATAACAGATGTAATCTAAGACAATTATTATAATTGAGATTCTATGGCAATCATCCAACTGTATCCCATGACTTAAGGATTTTACTACACTCAACATATTACTACACGTTTGCCTTCAAAGGAATGTGAGAAGCCTTCACTGACATGCGACATAATTCTAGAAGCACGTTTTAGATTGGCTATACAAAGTAAAGTATGCTTTTTATCAATCAACTTTACATAATTTAACACTTTAAGAGGTACTTGAACAAGAAGTAACAAGAGGTTAACTCATAAATCAGATTCTGTCAGCAGTCATTGCGTCAAAGGTTATGCTTGCAAGATGTTGGCAAGTTTAATTGAAATCTTTGTCTGAGGGTAAATAGGACCAAACCACCAGTGTTCTCAATCAAGATTGATAACAAATGTTTGTCGATGTGAATATTAGATACACTTACTTATAAATCTTTAAAAGTCTAGAGGCAATCCTGATGTGTGACATTTATGATGTATTTAGTAATGGGTGACAAGTTTCCTTTGTCATTTAATGTAGAACCTTGTAGGAATCTTGTAGGTTGTGTTCTTGGCTTAATGAGGAAGGCTCTAAAAAATGTCACATGTTAAACAAATGCATGGATGAATTTTCCTTCTATTAAAACATATGTGTGCTCGCAATTTATTATCTAGCTTATTTGACTCTAGTAGACACTTAAATATCATTTAATTCAGATTTGGATTTAGAAGACAGTAGAAATAAATTAGCATTCATCAATGAGATATTACTATATCATACCTAAGAACCTGTATTGAGAATGAATCACTTGAATTCTCTCTTCCTCCTCACAATCATATTTGGCTTATTTTCAACAATATTTCATTCACTAGAAATGTTTCAATTGGTTCTTTGGAAGACTAAGAAAAACTTGATTTAAACACATAGTTCTGAGATTTCTTTATGTCTAGCAATTAACTTTTTCATTGTTTATTTCTTTTGACACAGTTTGTGAAAGTTGTTCTTATCATCAAGGCAAACCCACATGCAATAAAATTTCTAAGTGGTTCATTTTTGGACTATGGAAGTGCACACAAATATTTTCTTTTTCAGAGTATTGTTGGTTTGGTATCATATGTTATGTTTATTGACATTTTTATCTCACTGCTTACTTTGAGCAAGCGTATTGATTGCACTTTAAATTGTCATAAAAATTTCTTCCTAGTTACAGTGTGAAAAGGAATCTTATGGTATATGGTCATTCTCACTAAAAATTTCTCCATAGATGGTAAGGAAGTATACATTGAATATGGGTCAGAAAATCATAAATAGGATAGAGATTATTAGCACTCAATAATGGATATGAACTCTGATTTCTTATATTATAGAAGTCTACGTAAATAGTAGTTGTGATGCTTGGGACAAGTGAGATATCTAAAAATATGATGTGAGAAAGTACGGAAATATTAAAAACGGACCATCATATAAATGTGGATAAAAAGAGTCCCAAATGTAAATTGCACTGTAATTACCATAAACATTTGTCTCAAGGTTTAGGATGAGTTATCAATAAATTTGCAATAACAAAAACATTGTCTACATCATCATCCTGATATGAACTTGGCCAAACTATTACAATTTATAACTAATATATTGGTAATCTTGGGACATATGTCTAGATTTGACAAGTAAGAAATTGGCTAATGTTGGTGGGACATATGCACAAATTTGAACACCTAGAATTACTTTGATAACATATTTATGAGCAGCTTACAAGGCAGCTGGTAACCTTGCCACTATGGCATGGTCTGTTAAGGAAAGCACTCTAAACCATTCATAGACCAAATACTTTTAGAAAGATTCTTAGAGAATAAGTTGTTTTGTCTATTTTCCATATAAATGACATATATTCCCTAACCTTAGAAACACACCATCTACATAGAATTTGTCATCTTAAGAAAAGATAGGCCTCACGTTTAAAACTAGGTTTAAATTGGTAGATGAGGAGGATTTAGGACACACTGTAGTAGCCACACCTCCCACTTAGATGCCTACAATATCTGGATTGCACAAGTATTATCTGAAAAATACATTGTCAATGCTACAAAACTTAAATATACACAAATTTCAGCTGACTAGAAAATTTTTAAGTTCCCTAAACCTAAAACCCACTACCCCACCTCCCTTTGGCAATCTTAATTAGCTATTTTAAATTACTTTTTGAAACATGGTGCCCTACTTTTGTATCCATGTTCATACATGAAATTTGTTTCAACTTAGTATTTACCTCTACAAAAAACAAGGTCAAGAACAAACGGAGCTATTCCAAAATGCTTGACATAAAGCTCCTTTATGGAATGTGGTTGAATCTTTTCTTTAATTCATCCCATGATTATTATCAAGCTACTGTGTAGCATTGTGAAATGAAAATAGAAATTGAAGTATATATAATGGAGCCTGAGATAGATCCAAGGAATATTACAATTGTACTATCTAGTGCATCAAAGCTTCATTAAAATCTAAGCACTTGTATTATCAAGAGAGCATCATTGGCACAGGAAGAAGAAGAAGATTATGAAGAAACAAGTACCCTATTCCTAATAAATATATGATAATCTCTTGATAATGGAGCCTCAGATAGATCCAAGGGATATTGAAATTGTACTATCTAGCGCATCAAAGTTTCATTAAAATATGAGCACTTGTATTATCAAGAGAGCATCATTGGCACAGGAAGAAGAAGAAGAAGATTATGAAGAAACAAGTACCCTATTCCTAATAAATATATAATAATCTCTTGAATAGCTTGAGCATCATCCATACCCATTTTTATTTCCACATTGTCTCTAAGTTGTCTGACTCTCTAATCTCAATATTTTAACCCATTTTCATTTCAATCTGTTTCTGCATTGTTGGAATCTCTGCCCTTAATTATTTTTCCTTCAGTTTATTTTTGGGTTATTTTCTTTTCTTTTGGAAACCCTAAATTAAATGCAAAGTATCAAATGATGTATAGGGATTATATTGTAAAGTAAAGGTAAGCATAAACATGAGAGAAGAAATGGAAGGCTATGAGAATTACAAGACAAATACTATCACCATGTCATGTAGGAAGGACACTGCATTATTGCTTTGAGGGAATTAAATGGTACCCTATTTTCTAGATATAACTACTCCAAATAGAAACAAAGAAAATAGCTATGCATCGGCCTTGTGCTATCCCTATCCTCTACATGATAAGAACATATATATTATTCCAAATGCAAATCTCAAAAACATATATCAAGATAAATTAGAGTACAGTTGTTTAAAATTAAATCTTACTATGCATTAATAAGAGGAAAGAACAAATGAGAGGACAAATTTAAGAAATTATAATCAAGAAAGTGGAACTTACAAGATTCTAACATTGTGGATGAGCTCTGTAAGGCATCGGGATTGATGCAGGGCATCGGATGTAGAACATTGGAGTTGATGCAGGGTATCGATTTAGGGCATCAAAATTGATGCAGGGCATCAAAGCTGTCGATTTACCTCCCAATCTCTCAGTCACTCCCTATTTACCTCTCCATCCTCCCATCTTAGCCTTATCTTTCTTTTTATTCTTCTCCTTCTCATTTAATATCTCCCTCCCCTCTCTTGGTCATTTCCTCTCCCCCTCTTCTATAGGTGTCGGGGAATGACATGTAGTATATAGGGTTTGAGGTATAGGGTATTGATGTAGGATATAGGATACAAGATTGATGGTACAAGGTTAAGGGTACATAGATTGAGGGTGCATTGTTCCCATCTCTCTCTCTCTCTCTCTCTCTCTCTCTCTCTCTCTCTCTCTCTCTCTCTCTCTCTCTCTCTCTCTCTCTCTCTCTCTCTCTCTCTCTCCTTACAACTATCCCTTTATGTTCTCCATGTTCAATTAAGTTTGATAGCTTCACATGTATGTTACATCACATGATAGTGGAACTGTCCTGAAACTTTATCCAAAGTTGTGAAAGATTAATCCAAGAGCTTCTTAGTGTGATATACCACCGATTCACTCTTTGCATCCTCTCAATGGTATTGTACTCCAACAAGTAGTATCAGATCTAGACCCTTAAACAAATTTTAACCAACTTAAGGGCTCCTAGTAGAGGATTACTTACAATGAGAAAGAGGAATAGAAATTAAAAAGGAGAAACCAAAAACTATAGAAGAAAAGATACATAATATAGAACTTCATGAATTTGTGGTAGATATGAATGAATCAGATATAGAAGAGTGTTTTAGTGACCCTGAAGGAATTATTGATTTGGAAGGAGAACATGTTGTTTCTTTAGATGTGATCATGGATCTTAAAAGAGAAAATTAGAAACTCAAGGTTCAAATTGAAAAAAGAAAAAGTATTGAAGAGGAAAAGGGAGTCAAATTGAAAGAAAAAGAAGAAATTTGTAGAAAGTTTGAGAATGAACTTGATTCTTTGAAAAAGAGCATAGAGAAGAATTATCTGTTAGAAGATAGGTCTAACAATTTAGATAACATAAATCTGAAGACAAAGATTGAGGAGACTAAGAAGATAGTAGAAGTCACAAAATATTCCTTCGATGCCAGAACTTTTGAGTGCCATAAGGTTAAAGGAGAGGTTGTCACTTTAAAGAAAGATCTTGAAGATCACAAGATTCAGTTACAGAAAAATAAAAGGTTTGAAAAAAGTATTAATCCACTAGATGATATGCTATGTAGGCAAAAACATTCAAGTGATCTTACTAGTTTAGGATATGAGATTGGACAAACCTCTTCAAGTGGAAAAGAGACAAAAAATAAAAGTCTTTGTATTTGCAAATGAGAAAGGATGGAGTTTTAGGGTCAAAAATACTCCAAGGAAGAAAATAGATTTAATCTATTTTGTTGATATCCCTAAGACTGAAGACGCCAACAAAGATTGAAGAAGAAATGACATATCCACAAGATCTTTATTTACTAAACAGCACCATTCAACAAGGTTTGATTATTCTCAATTTCAAGTTCATTGTTACCTTTGTCATATTTATGGACATAGAACAAGAGACTGTAAAATTCATACAAAAAATGGTTTTGGATGGACTAATGATAAAAGTTCTTATAGTGTATCAAATCAAAACTATAATACTATGTGTTATAACCATAATAGAGTTGGTCATTTAGCAAGAACTTATTGGATGTATGAAAGATATAATCATACAAGGATTGTCCATAGACATTCAAGAAGAAAATATCTTGCATGTGCTAATAATGATCTAGAAAGTAATATCTTGTGTTTTAGGTGTAACAGTTTTGAGCATAAATCATAGTATTACAAAAGGAATCTTGTGAAATTATTTGGATATAACAAAGTGGAGGGCACATTGGACAATCAAAAGAAAGAACCCAGTAAGGTTAGGAGAAGAAATAAAGTTCCAGAGAAAAAAAAAACCTAAACTTGTGCATTTTGCATATAATTCATCCCGAAGTGCATAAAGAAATCCATGAACTTAGAAGAGATGATTATAGGCTTATCTTTCAGCTCCTCAGAGAAGATAAGGTTGTTGAAATATTCTTTATGTCTTTATAATGTTTATTAATTGGTCTATCATATTGGCTTAATGGTTAATGAATAATTTTTTATTGCTTAGCTTAGGAACATTTCAGTTCGTGTTTCATGATAAATTATGTTAGTGGTTTTAGAGGTTTTACCTAGTCTCCTCTATGCATAGTCATGTGTCTTTGACCAACATGGTTTAAAAGCTAGTGTTGGACCTAGTCCAAGGTCTTGAGGCAGCTCAATGAGCACTGGACTCCAACCCAACTGTGTAGTTGGGTGTCTTAGAACCCTTGGTAATGTGTTAAAGCTTCCACTTGTGCACAATTGCAAAGCGATCATTGTCCTTACCTTCTTTTTATTCACAACACTATGGTATGTTATGGACAAGTTAAAGTTATTATTTAAAAAATATATATTTACATGCATGTTTTACCCCATTTTACTAAGGTTCCTTGAGTGTGCATTGCATTCCAGCTTGTTACTCTTTGTGTACCACTTCCCCAACACCCTCCTTTAGATACAAATCCCTCTCTCACCTTCAACCCATCAAGCTCTATCTTCATGGCTTCAAAGGGGAGTGATCCTACATCTATTTACTTTGTTTGATTTAGCATATCACAGTTCTTATTATTTTCCATCTTTGTTATTATTATTTTATCATTTATCAATTTATCCATTATCAAATCGATCATATCTTGGTTTTTTGTGGAGGTGGAATCCCTAAACAAAGGTTTGAATTTGATAGGCCTCTAAAACAAATAGTTCAACATTTCTTGGGATTCTTCTACCTCCATTTGTGAGATTTCCTTCTTCCTCCTTGTTTAGAATGGTTATTTTACCTTGTTATTTGCATTTACTACTAGCTAAGTAGTCTCATATCTCTCTAGTTGAGATCTTTGTACCTTATTGCAACAAGATGCATGTGCACCATGCCAAATTTGTTGTTCCAAAATTGTACTAACATTTGAAACACTGGGTTAGCAAATTTTGCTAAGTGATCTTGATCAGTAGCAATTTTACTTTTAGTAGTCAAAATATTTTTAGCAATTCATAATTTAGAGTTATTTCCACTCAAGTACTTTGCATTCACACTTAAATATTAGTTGATTAATTGATACCCTACCTCACTGGAGCATTGATTTAGTGAAGTGGCATACATGCATACATACATACATACATGCACATGAATGCATGTATGTATGGATGGATGTATGTTAATGTTATATAGCATATGTCGGATAATTACTATCAAAGTGATAGATCATTATTGAATAAATATATATATTATTATTATTTAAATATGTTTATATATATAGATAATTATATTATAAAACGTATTTAAAATAACAATGATAAAACCACCTTTGTTGTGTTATCATAGTCATCAACTATTAAGTCATTAACAAAGGTACTGTGAAAACTATTGTATAGTTATGTCCATGATGGGTTTCCCTTCATATATATATGACATCTAAGGCATGAACCAATATATACAACGAAACATAATATTAACAGTTTCAAGTGTATAGTTGTTTGAAATTGATAGGGTTAAACCAGAAGAGATGGAGTTGTCTGCTAGGAGTCCGCCGATTGCTGGTGCTTCACTTGATGCTGGTGCGGCGCCGGTGGATTCGAATAGGGTTTTATCTCCTATTGGAGGCTTTCCTAGGAAGTTGTAGGCCTTGAAGGTTGTTGGAGATTCTAGGGTTTCGCCAGTTGTTGGTGCTTCACTATCTATTGGGGTGTCGCCAGTTACTGGCGCTAGGGTTTTGTCTTATGTTAGAGGTCATCCATCGGTGGGGAAATTGCAGGTATCGCTGGATGCAGGAGATTCTAAGGTTTCGCTTGTTGCTTCTCCTGTGCGTGAGGGTGGGGTGAACGACCCTCAAGTGGTCTTTGTTGAGCCCTCCACTATTTCTAGGGACGTTGCATTGTTGAATTAGGGGGTTGTTCGTGGGCCTGTCCCTGTCTATTCTCCTTTATCTATTGTGGTGGATTTGAATGTTGAGGAGGATATGGCTCACAACATCTCCATTTTTTCTTCTCATGCCTTGATTTATAGGTTTAGGGGTTTTTGGCCCAACTTGTCATAGCTTCATGACTAGATCTCTCATCACTGGGAGCCTGTCCTTGAGGATACAGTGCATGTCTTCCCCTTGGCTAAGGGGTATTTTATTGCAAAGTTTAAAAATTCCTTGGACAGGAATAAAATGTTGTGCGATCATTTATTCAGCTGGGAGGATCGTTTTATGCTCATGGTCAAACCTTGGCATATTGATTTCAACCCCATCTTAGATTCCTTCACTCAGTTCCCCATCTGGGTTCGTCTTCATTACTTACCTCTGCATCTCTGGATTGATTCTCTTTATGAGGAGATTGGTAATTCTCTTGGGGAATTTTCGTTGGTAGATAGTGCCTCTTCTAATATGTACCACTCTACCTATGCTCGCATTCTTGTTGATATTGATCCTTCTAAGGGTCTTCCTGCAGAGATAGTGATCAACTCCTTGAAAGGAAGCTTGACACAGACCCTGGATTATGAAGGGTTTCCCTTCAGATGTCATAGATGCTTTAATACTGGGCATATGGCTACTTAGTGTGGTTTGGGTAAAAAGAAACCTGCTATGTCATGGTGGAAGGGTGCCTTGGCTTATCACTATTTGGTAGAGAAGAAACCTATTTTGTAGAAGAGCTTCTCCCAAGTGGTAGCACAGGTCCCCCCTCCCTCTTTTGTTGGTCAAGATTTAGCTCCTAGGAGTTCTCCGGTAGCCAATGCTTCGGCTAGGGTTTTGTCTCCCGCTAGAGGTCTTTCTAGGAATTTGATGGTGTGTGATGATGATAATCACCTTCATGAAATTAAAATCAAACTAGCAACAATTCTAAAGTAAATTTAAAAATGAAACTAAGATCTATAGCATCTCATGGCTCTCTAGAAAGATGTGGTAAGTGAAGCTCTCAGCTCAAATCTCCACTAGTGACACTTCTAAAATGAGAATGTATGCTGCTCTATGCTCCTACAACGCTTCTATGATGATGATTCTAGCTCAAATTGACAAAAGTATAATGCAAATGCTCTAAATGCTCTTAAATGCTCTTAGAATGCTCTTCAATTGCCTATAGTAACAATGCTTTGCAAATAAATTTTTAAGATATCAATTGCTCTCAAAATGCTTCATATTTATAGTAAATTCCCAAGTGTAGGGGGTAGAGTGAAGTAATCATGATTAACCCTTGGTTGAGTCAAATGCTTTGCTTTGTTCATAAATGGGGGGACAATTTAAAAGTTTGTCTCAAAGCTTTGGACAAAAGGACAAAATTGAGTGGATGAGATTGAAACATTAGAATGAGTGATTGAGATTCATCCTTTTTGAGTGATTTGTGTCTTTTTGTCCTTAATTCTTATTGGTTGCTCAACTTTGTTGAAAGATATTAAGAATTATTAAATTAAATTAATTAATTAAATTTAGTCATGTAAGGGTAATAGGTTCATTTTGATTTTTGATTTAAACAACTATACAATTAATTGATTAAAATCAATTATGTAATTTTTTTCACCCCTTTAAGCTTTGATTTAATTATTTAACCTCATTATTTGATTTTTCCTTTGCTTTAATTGATTTTGTTCAACTTTATTTAATTATGTCCATTTTAGTTGATTTGATCCCTTTTTTATTGAATTAATGCATTTGATGATTTTAAGCCATTTTATTGATTTTTGCAATTTAAAAGCACTTGTCCATTTTTGTGTGTCTAAAAATGGCTCTGCAGGTTGCTGGTGATGTTATTGCTGGTGTATTGCTAGCTATTGGTGCATCACTGATTGCTTCGGCTAGGGTTTTGTCTCCTACTAGAGGTTTTTCTAGGAAGTTGTAGGCTTCGAAGGTTTCTAGAGTTTCTAGGGTTTTGTTGGTTGCTAGATCATCATTGTCTATTGAGTCATCGTTGGTTGCTTTGGCTAGGGTTTCATCTTCTGTTGGAGGTTTTTCGTCGGCGAGGAATTTGTAGGTCTCACTAGATGATGGAGATTGTCCTCTTATCTCTCTCGTTGTTTCTTTTTCTAATTTGGCTAGGGAGGCAACGCTTTTGTCTTCTCCTAGTGGTATGGAGGTCATGGCTCCTACTTGATTAATTGGTTTTGTGGTTGCCTCTGTTGGTAGCCAGGATTGCTCTAGCTCAGCTGATGATACTTTGCATTGGCAGGTTGAGCCGACTAGAGTTGAAGAGGGTTGGATCACTATCAAAGGAAAAAAACTTAAGAAGGCCTCCTCTTCGTTTGATATGCCACTACGTTCCCATTAGAAAGGTGCTCCAAGAAAATCCTAGTGTTGGGTTTCTTTTTAGATATGGGTTGCATGGCATTTGTTTCATGCTTGAATCATCTAGGTTGTGGGTGCCTGTTGTAAAACCCTCTCTTTGTTCTTGACCTGTTTCATTTGGTGAGCTTTTGTTGAATATCTTTAGTGACCTTAATGTACATGGTTTCAGGACCCCTTCAAAACTTATTTTAACAATTATCAAAAATAGTCTCAAGTGTATACTCAGTTTTGCAAAATGATACATAGTAGAAAGAGATACTATCGTATCCAACATTACATCAAGTCAATTTAATATTTATTAAATCAATATATATATATATATATATATATATATATATATATATATATATATATATATATATATATATATATATATATATATATATATATATATATATATATATATATATATATATATATTATTATGTGAGTAATATATGTGTATGATAAATTGAGAATCCATATATATATATATATATAAGAAGAAGAAGATTTTAAAGGAATTATCAGTGTAAAATCTGATCTAAAATTCAATATGATATCAGAGTCTGTTTGAGAAACTATCAAGATTAGATTTTGAATCTATATATTCCGTTGGAAATTTTGTACATACAAAATGGTGAATGGAATCAGACTTGACAACAGACTTGAAGGTGCTTCAAATTTTGAAGCCTAGAAACTGTGAATGATGCTAATACTAAATAATCATGAGTTAAAAACAATCATAGAAAATGCTCCAAAATAATGAGAAGTATTTTTTTATTACATCTTGAGAACTATCTTTATTTACTTCTTGTAGTTAATCTCTTATTTGTATTTCTATAAGAGCTATTTTTCTTCTCTCTAAGGATGTTATTGCAGAAAAAAGAAGATTGATATTAGATTCAGAGGGAGTCTGACACTTAATCAAAAGAAACATTGGATGAGGAGCTCAGAGGATTGATATTCAGAGGGATTCTGAAAATCCATGTGTGTGAGTACATGATTTGAATGGGCCTGCCCCTTGTGTACATCATGAGGAAGTGACAACTTCCAAATGATTATCACTTGTATCTATAGATTATAACTTGCATGGTGGATTAATTTCCTTGAATCGACCATAAATATAACTTGCACGGTGGATTAATTTCCGTAAACAAACCATGAATATCTTTCATGGTGGATTAATTTCCTTAAATAGACCATGAATATAATGTTCATATGGTAACTATTATTGAGGATACATGTGCACATACTTTATGAACATCTTGAGTAATTGGTGAATATCATGGAATTAATATTAGCAGGCCATTACTCTGATATTATCACTTCTAATATTACATTGAGGTAATATTTCATTCATATTGTGTATGAATCTTTTCATAATCATCATCCCTAGCTAAGAGGGAGTGTTAATGTTATTTAATGTTTATAAGTGTGTGTGTGTGTGTGTGTGTGTATAAAATTATAAAACATATTTAAAATAACAATGATAAAACTGACAAAGGAAAGAAACCAAAGCCTTCTGTTCCTCCTTTGGATATGAATCTTCGGTCCTGCAAGGATGGCTCTAAATCTAAATTGTAAGGTCCCTTGTTGCGGATTGTTGTCCGCTGGTGGGGGTTTTCTGGTGGTTAATCCCTTTGCTATTTTGGTGGTCTCCACTATTGTATTTGAGCCTTATATTGCTATATCTTTTGAGTTTTTTTGTACAAGGTTTCAGGTCCTTTCAAAACATGATTTTACTTAATAAAAACAATGATAAAACTAACTTTATTGTGTTATCATAGTCATCAACTATTATGTAATTAACAAAGGTAATTTGAAACACTATCGTGGATTTATACAATGGGTTGCCCTTCATATATGTATGACATTGGAGGCATGAACCGATATATACAGTGAAACATATTATCAATAGTCTCAAGTATATACTATCGTAGCTAGCATTACATCAAGTCAATTTAAAATTTAGTAAATTAATATGTGTGTGCCTGTGTGTTTGTGTGTGATAAGTTGAGAATCCATATATATATACAAAAGACAAAAGACAATAGTACAAAGTAACTGCATTGTTGCAACTTTACAATTATGTCCTCTGATTTTCTCGCCAAACTCCTACAACAATTCCAAAAATAGTTCTGCTCTCGCCAAGTGGTGTCCTTGTATACATCATTCTTTTGCACAAAATTTACCTTTGCAATTTATTTCTTTTAAGAAAATAGGCAAGTGCCATCTGTTGCAGCATCAGTGGGAATTTATTATTTCCTTTTTTCTTACGAGGTATATTTGTCTTCCCAAGATTTGAACATTTCATCACTTGGCCAAGGAAAAGCAACAATGTTGAACCTCTTTTCTAGGAACCCAAAGTGTGAGCTAGCATTTTCAATAGACTCAACTGTTTGAACAAAAATAATATTGCTATCCATATTCAAGATGCTACACATCCTTATTGACAGCTCATCATCCATTGGTCCGAGCCATTTCCTTTTATCCTTTAACTCACCATTTTTTCTAAAAATGATGGGAAATAATTCAAAATAGGAATTGAAATATTCTCTCTTTAATACTAGTGAGTTCCTCTCAATATTCTCTCTCCTAGCTGCAAACTCTAACAAGCCTTTAACCAACTTGTGATTATTCTTTATTGTTGCATCAACATCTTTTTCAACTTTTGACAAAGAATAAAATAATTTCATTTTATTCTACCTTAAAATCCACTTGTCCAAAATCGGTTCCACAGTGGCCTTTTCCCCCTCAAAAGAATTCAAAATTTATAGTAACTTCTCTCCACTCATGTAGATACTACTTGGCTCAATGCCCTCAATGAATTGTCTCTGAGCTTCTCATATTTCATATCAATTTCCAATTTTCCTTCTCTGAATAGTTTCCTTTCACCTTTTAATCTCTTTCCCTTTTCAATCAGTGCTCTTCTATGGTCCGCCAACATTTCTCTTTCAATTAATAATTCCACTTGAGTGAAAGGAGGAAAAGGGGAAGGCAGGTATTCAATAATGGGGCTTGAGGAAGAATACCTAACAGGGAAAGAAGCAATTTACAACTGAACGGCCATTTCAACTTGTAATTGCCCTCCTAATTGTTTTTTCAACTAGCCAATTATCTATCTTTTTCACTCACCTCTTTCTTCAAACCACCATAAGCCTTTAGGACAGTCTCTAATTTAATTGTGAGATCTTCTTTCTCCTTGGCTTCCTTTTCGGCCACTTTCATACTAAGTTTGGTAGTTTCCAATGCTAATTCTAAGGCCTCAACTCTTGAGGTCTCACTAACCCTTTTTACCAGTAGACTGCCAGAATGATCACCCCTAACAATATGCTTGCCCTTATTTCCTTCTTCCTTCCTTAATATGACCACATAACCAGAGCCTGGTGATCATCACTGAAAGTGACTCCCTTGATGGCTTGCTCAACTTCTTCTTTGGTTTTATGTACTGGTTTGGTCTACATCCTAACTGCATCTATGACAACTGCATCAACAATGTCCCATTCTAGAAGGATAAGTACCCCTGCATTTTTTATTAGTTATCTTCCTTGCTTCAAAGTAATTTTATCAAACCTTTCAAGAATTTCTTTCTTGACCTCATCCTCAATGATGGCAAGATCCTTCTCTGGGTGTTCTTATTGCCTCTTCTCACGGGTCTCTTTAAATTGACTTATGTGAGTCCGCTAGAGGAACTGCACAAAAGCCCTAGCCTTAACAAAGACATCATCAGCAAGGAACTAATCACATGCATGCTTAATTACAGGATCTAATTCCTTGCATGTTAATTCACCAAGTAGTCAAGTACATCTCCACAGCTTCGGGTAGCTCAGGCATTCCTTCATCAATTTCCTCATAGGTCACACAAATCTGACCTAGGCTCCCCATTCTCTACAACTGCTCTGTTACCTCTTGTTGATCCATAATGTTTAAGGGAGATTGGGAGGGGGAATAGACACCCTCACTTTGTTGTGGTCTCTCTTCTACCCTTTGCCTCTTTGGGGGAGGTGGGGACAAAGGATCCACATCAATAGGTCTATTCTTTGGTGAAGTGGGAGGCCCCTCTATTTGTTCATCCATTTCTACCCCCATGGAAGAGGATGGGATACTCTCTATTCCCTGACCTTCTTGATGTATGTCAGGCCTAGGCACTACCACACTATATCCAGTCTTCCTTTGTACAACATATCTACTAGGAGGAACCATTCTTGCAAATGTCAGTTTGCTCTAGACAAACTTGGCCCTTTCTAGCTCTGATTGGACCACCATATCCTTCTTCTAATTTAGGGTCTGCATTATGCCCTCAAAATGGCTCATAAGGACCTCAATATTCTTTTCAAAGGGCTTAAAATCCCTCAAAGGATCATACTCCTTGAAAAAATGTTGTACAAAATCTAGGGCTTTTCTATACACTAGCCACTTTTCCTTCCTGGCCTCCTGCTCTTGCAGATCAAATACATTTCTAATTATATCTTCAGGAAAGTGAAAAATATGGTCCATGGCAACACACCTGGTCCTCTTTTTGAACATATCAGTATAAAATCCCTTACTATCTGCAAACCTTGCAACTAATGTAGCCATCTGGTAAGATTCCAAAACCTTACTCATGTGTGTCCATCTACCCTTTGTGATAAAAAATTGATGTGCAATGGTGTTGGTTAGAAAAATAGAACCCTTGTCTTTCCTTGTGAGTGTCATATCATGTAAGCCTCAAATCTGTCTTAGGACTTATGCTATGCTAACCTTCAAAGGTACTTAGTATGTTAAAATAAAAGGAGTACTCCTAAAACAATACACTCTAAACATAGTTGAAATAGGGTACAATATGACATCTCCCCAATTGTGCACTATTTTGATTTCATTGGCAATTTGTTTTGGTCTAAGAAAACCTAACAATGCCTTTGGGATCCTTGGATTTTCTAAGAATAACAGGGCCCTCAGTCTAGATGCAAAGCATCTGTCAAAAGTCACAAAACCGGCCTTATTCTTATCCCATGTCATATTTAAATTCCATAATTGGACCGACATCTCCTCACCATCCTTTTCTTTCATCAAATCCCATGTCCTTTGCAAAATAATCTAAGACCAATACATACCCTTTGTCTTTAGATTAAAATAATCTAGTTTGATGGGCTCTGGTGTATTCTGTCCTACCACAGTTAATCCTCCAACCTTATCAAAAAAATTTCTCAAGGGACCACTTTTGAGGTAATCCCTTTGTGCCTTGTAAACCTCTCTAAGTTCAACAAAATCTATTCTTTCTAGGGCATCAAAAGGCTCACTTAATCGGAAGACCTCTCTAATTTCATCAGCAGTAATACTAACTAGAGGGTTTCCATTTATATCACTGACCACTCTTGCTACAGGGTCATAATTCTTAGTCACTTGGAGTAAGATATCTATATCCATAAAAACATTAGGGACCGCCAGTTTTCCTACATCAAACTGCCAGACATTATTGCTAGGAGCAAAAGCATGCCTTTGTCCAAACCCTACTCTGAATAACACCAAACCATATACACCAATATTTGCATCCCTCGTGTAAATTCTCTTATCATACAAACCATGTTCAATTCTAAGATGAGTGTTCGGGCACAAGCTCTTCCAACTTGGATGAATAATTGGTAGAATGGTCAAGTTGTTCAAGAAAATCATCACAGACAACCCTTTCTTGATAATCAACCTTGCCTTTAAACTCTCTTCTTGGTGCCATCTTAAAACTTAGGGTTTAATTAACAACTTAACTAGGATCAAATAGAAAACCCTCTTCTCCAAACACTAACAATAAAATTTGCAGATGAAACATGGCAGAAACACAACAGTTATTAAAATTACTCACCCGATAAAAATTGGCCAAAAAACACAAGACACTGCAATTTTGCTCCACCAGTCGCTCTAAAAATTCTGTAGCTTTTGTAATTCAAAATGAGCGCCCTATTGGTCTATATTCAAGAGAAATTTTGCAATAACTCTTCAACAACATGGCCACATGCTTTGCAATTACTTCATCAGCATTCAAACGTGCAACTCAACTGGTAGAAAATAGAACTTTTCGCACCAAAGATGGAAGTTTAAAACAAGATCGTTGATCTAGACTTGAAACATATTAGACGGTCATCGTAATCCCTTGATTAGTAATGTTCGATCAAATTTTCATTGAGGCTTTACACCCTTCATCTTATCAGATTAGATCTTACGGTAAACAAACTATAACTCCTTTGGCCCCACTTATTATTCAGGTTCCACGATCATCGTTGGATTGAGTTAATCCAACAACTACCTTTATTCCATCTGATTTTGACCCCACTCACTTACTTTTTGTTAACCTAGACGATCGGATGGTAGGCGTGAACCCATGATCACTATTTACCTTTTAACTTTTGATTAAGACATTGTGACAACCATTAGATCAAAAGAAACATGTCAATACATTTACTTGCCTTCATCCTTCGACCCCACTAACGTCACTTTTTTATTAACTGCAAGATCGACTGGCTGGCACAATCCCACAAAGGGTAATCTTTGATCAACTTTTCATTGCGGGATCACGCACACCGTTAGATTAAAGGAGACTTTGACAAGGTTTAATATATGTCGAGACTTAGGAAAAATTAAAACCATCAGGACTTAGGACTTAGGAAAAATTAAACGGGTCCGCTAGGTAAAAAGAACTTAAGGGACTTGGCCCCACCCAACGATGACTTAAGACATGTCCAAAAAAGGAACTTAAGTGGCTTGAAAAGTGTTCGACCTTTCAATAAAGACTTAGAGTTTAATACACAATGATTATTTAGGGTTAGAAACAAGATGTCACCTAGGGTTTAAGGAACAAAATGAACTAGTTTCATTGGAGAATGAGGACATGGATAAAAATTTCATATGGGTAGCCATAATTAGACACAAAAGACCCTTTTGTTGAACCATGAAAAATTTAAAACATAGACTCTTGAGCTGAGAAAATAAATAGTACTAACAACACCCATGCATCCATACAAACATACATGCATGCATCCATGCAACATGCATACCTACATGTATGCATGCATCCATGCAACATTCATACATACATGCCTACATGCATGCATATATACATCCATGCACGCATACATACATTCATACATGCACGAATACATACACACATACATGCATATACATACATGCATGCATGCATTTACATACATGAATGCATACAATCATACATCCATTTATGCATGCATACATGCTTACATCCATCCATGCATACATACATGCATACACACGCATACATACATAAATACATACTTGCCAATGCTTGCATATACATACATGCATGCATTCATACATCCATCCATTCATCCATACATCCATCCACCTATACATGGATACATAGTTACACGCATGCATTCATACATCAATCCATACATACATATATGCATACACACATATGCATGCATGCATGCATGCATACATACATACCATCCATCCATACATGAATACAACCATCCATACATAAATACATCCATCCATACATGCATACATCCATCCATAATTCGTGCACACATGCATACATCCATCCATCCATAAATTTGTGCACACATGCATACACGGATACATAGATATATGCATACATACATACAAATAGTCATCCATCCATACATACATCCATCCATGTGCATGCACACTTCCATACATATGCATGCATGCCTACACTCATCCATACATATGTATATTATACATGCATACAAGCATACGTAGATACATACATAAATACACATCCATAGACATACATGCACTCATTCCTTTATTGATACATATATACATGCATTCACACATACATTCATTCAATCAATCATTTATTCATGCATACATACATTCCTTTATGCATTCATTTATACATGTGTACATTCAAACATGGATGCATGCATTCATTCATACATACATACATATCAACTCTTTATTAAGCATGTGTGAACAAATACATATATACACACATACAAAACCATAAATTTAAACATACACATACAGGTGCATGTACCCAATATATAATAAAGATGCAAACCCTAACTCTTTATTATGTATGATGATGCATAAATATAGCTAGAAAATGTTTTATTATACCCTTCATACAAAAGCCATACATATTGCACAAGTGTAAATGCCACTAGCCATTGTGAATGAATATGTACATTAACCATTGTAAATAGTTAATCTACATCTAACCCTTGTGGATGCTTAGTTTCATCATGTATTGAGGTTGATAACAATAAGACTCGTGCAAATATCATGCACAAGAGAATCTCACTCAACCATGATGTTTGAATAAGCACACTAGTTACACCATGGGAGTTTAATTTGACTTTTAAGCATGGACAAATGCATTAGGCATATCATACGCTAACCTTGATGACATTCCTATAATTAGACACTTGAATGCAAAAGAACACCAAACACTCCATAGTGGTTAGATGTAAATTAGCTATGATAATTTTATATAAGACACACCTAATCATTAACTTGTTTAGGTCCAATTATCAAACTTACTCCATCTTTTAGATAAAATCTCAAGAGCCAACTAATAAGTTGTTTACATGCAATCATCAAACTTACTCCATGAATATGTATCCTAAGCAATTGATCACTATAGACTTTGGAACCCATACAAAAGCCATACAACTCAACCACGTATAAGATTATTATAAACTTTTTAAAAAGGAATTCATACAACTTAATGATCTTTTGTTATACCATTCACACAAAATTCATTTTCAAAATACATATTTGATTAGCTAAACTATTTAACTAAATTAAATTTAAATGTTAAAAAATAAAAATAACATGACAAAGAAACAAAAAAGATCTCTTGAAGGATGTCCATGGCCATCCTCAAGAGTTTGTGGAGGGGTATTTCTACCCCTCCTAAAAAAATAACATATTTTTTATTAATTATAATTGTTAAGCAATGTTTACAAGAGATTTAAGCATACATCAATGAACAAATCTATTTACAATAAGAAATGGCAGTACTCCTTAGGTTTGATATAATTTCTTCCAAACCAAAATGAACCCTTCACATTTCAAATGATCAATGTTGCAAGCTGATCAATATATAGCTCCTCTCCTGAAATTACAAAGAATAATTACTGAGATACTGTAGCATCACTCTACAGACATGCCAAAATATGAATATAAATCATGAAATTGTGAATGCAGGGGAAATGATGATAAAAATGAGTATGGCGTGAGATATGAAGTGGCTGTGCGAAGTAGTATATTCCAACTGCTGCAAAAGTAGCGACTGGGATTTTTATAAAAGCAACACATTATCAGCATCCTTGGCTTGAGCAACCTGCACTGCAAAAGAAAATACAGTAAAATTTAAGGCAGTGAGATAACTCTTACAGAAATCTGATGCTTTACCTCTTATTCCAGTCAATAAAATATGGGATTAGCATTAGAACAAGAGTCTGCAGAGCTGTTCCACAGATTATACCAGTCCAAATGCCCCGTTCAACATGCAATTTAAGTTTCTTGGGTACACAATAAAAGAAGAGGAAATTGAGAATCTGGGAAGGAAAAAGTTTACCTTCGTCAAATTTATATAGCCCATAATAAGACCCAGGGATACTCCAATAACATAGTAGCACCCTATGTTTCCATAGTTTCCATAGGGTATCAGACACACCTGAGATGTTTCCATAAAGAAACAAAGGCCTTCAAAATTAATATACAAGAGTGCGAAACCAAAATCAAATTGACCAACTTCAAGAATTACAGTTATGTAAACCTTGATTTAATTTGAATTAATATTTACAATCTACCTAATAGAACCGATTGCACACTATTTAAAAACATTGTCTTACCAAGTAAAATTGCCATGGTGGACACTGTTTTCATGACCACTTCACTGTTTGTGAATAGTACAGCTAAATGATACACATACACATTAGACCAATCGAAAGCTATGTTACAGTACCTATGAGCACACATAATCTTTGTGGCTCTTGGGTGGCCAGCTCCCAGTTCGTTTAATATTCTCACACTGCACAAAATCAATGCAGGCTAAGCACTAAGCAGCAATTACAAGATTCCCAAAGATATGAAAGCCAACAGTCGAAAAATTGAAAACTTTTACATTTTGTAAGTGATCTCTATCTCTATCTACCTAAAAAGTAAAACAGAATTAGAAACAGTCTAATCATAGAAAAGTTCATAACTATTGCCAGCACTGAAACCTACGAAGATCATGGCTTCCATTCAAAAACATGTTGCAAAAGGAAAAAATCAAAACTATCAAATGGGGTGCATTTTACAGTAAGAATCACAACAAATAACAGGCTTAAACAATCATATGCATCAGGACTAAAGGACCTAATTCCTGTACAGGTCCATTATCCAAGGAAACAAGAAACATAAGTTGTAACTGATACATCCTGGATGAGGGCCAACAAGAGTGTTGCCCATGTTATCAGGCATTCATGGTTTCTCTTCCCCCAAGAAGACTGTTTGCACTCATCAATTACTTGTTGTTCTGTGTACCTGAAATTCTTCTCATCTCAAGAAACATTTTCACTTCTAAGAGTGAAAAATCATCCCCATTATTCTTTTCTCTATAATCTGTTTCAAGTTATTTTCCAGTTTTGGTTTATTTTTAAGATAGGAACCTACTGTGTAATCATGTCATACCTGGAACGTGGAAGCCGCAGATAACGAATATTGTAGTTCATTATCTCCTCTAAACACTGATGTCCTCGTATATTTCTTTCCCACTTTGCTGTAGTCCATTCCAAATCTGATCCACATAAAAATGTCTGCAGTAAGCCGTTGTCTCTAATCTACAAGGCCCCTCTGCAGCTTCCTTCATAATCTCATCCCATACCTTTACCAATTGATCTGTACACATTGACATGATGTCAACCGAGGCCTGTAAATTATACACAACAATTTTCAATAGTAAGATGACATTATAAAAGACCATAAACCCATTTTTTAAAACATGCCCAGAATGCTATACTGGTGTAGAAATAACATATGGAAGTAAGGAGAGTGAAGTGGAGGACAGGAATGGAGGAATAAGAGTAAGAAAACAAAATTGTCAATCATGAATCAGAAAAATGACCTTTAAAGCCCTACTTTTGTAGAGCTCTATAAATCATCCATGGCCTCCACAAGTACTTCAACAAAACAACCAAAATTATGACTGAGAAAGAATATACAGCTACTTTCAGTAAGAATCCTAGAGCTATGAGAGTACAGCGTGAGGGGGAACCGCTCCCCACTCAATTTCTTCTAAGATTCAATTTCACATGCCACCAAAACCAAACCACCAATATATTCAACATATCAAAAGTAATAATTTGTCAGCCCGTCTCCATATGCAAACTGTGTAATTGTATACTTTTCAATCAACTCCTAATTCTACTGAGTAGATCACAAAGACCTATTCAAATGAAAAATATTCAAAATTAAAACTACGTGTATACAATTCAAACAAGAAGCGCAGTGCATCATAGTTCCCGCCAAGTGCAGGCAAGGCAGGTTTGGAAGATAGGAGGGGAGGAAGAAGAAGTTAGAGATGGTAATGCCAGATAGTAGAAGATGCATCTTCTGCATAAGTAAACATTGTTGACCCAACCAAGAGAAAAGATTTGACCATGAAAGTGATAATGCTCTAAAAGACTGATTCCACTCACATTTTTAAAACTGAAGTGCCCAATGCTGTGAAATTTCTGGCAGTTGTGGCAATTTTCAATATAGTTGTGCCTCGTACAAATGCTAGTGGTACAGTGAGCCATAAAGAACAACCCAACGATGAGGAGACCCCAGTCAATGTGGCTGCTCATCTACATATGGTCCTCATCAAGACGGGATGTTCACTTGATATCAGTTTTAACTGCTTGATATTGCAGTATGACGTTCTAGATATATTGGAGTTCACTTCTAATAGGAAACACTTGTTAATGATCGTTGGAAATTTCCAGAATAGAAAGATCCTAATTTTACCTGAAGGAGAAGATGAAGCAATCTTCCCACACATTACTAGTGAGCAGAAAGTCAAACACATATTGAGCAGTTGAGCAGTTGAGCATTACTCACTATTGGGGTGAAAACACCATGTTTGTCTTGGCAGAACTTGAACCAAGGTGAATACAGGGATTGGTCCCTTATTTGGAAGGAAGAAAACAGTGCTTTGATTGATAAAGAAAGCAAGGTAGATGATGTTTGCCAACACTTAGAACATGAACATGATCTTATACTACTTGGTGCAACAGCAATCGAAGATCATTTGCAGGATAATGTTCAAGATTCAATTGAGACTCTTAATGAGTAGTGTAAAACAGAATACTGCCATTCATATTGCACTATTGTGCAAATTCATTTCTCCTGAACTATATGTGAAATTGCAACCATCTAAATTGCTTCAACAATAACACCTGCTCTATTATTTCTAAATGAATAATTAAAAATAGGATTTCAAATAAAATTCCAAATCATGGGAAAACAAAGCCACTATCATGATAAATCATAAATCCACAGACTATATGTTCATCACAATTTGGGGAATAAGAGACGGAGAAAAATACCAAGACATCTGACTTTGACAATTCTAATAAAGTCTTCTTAACTGATTTTTATTTTTTTCAGTCAAATCTGGTTCAAACTGGTCAAACCTGCCAAAAGTTTTGAATTGCATGAGGCTCATTGAATAACTTGCACATTCACGATTCTTTCAAAAGAAAACTCTGCATAATGTTTATAAACCCAGGTCTTTCATTTCTGGATATTATATGTATATTTTAACATTCTCTAACTTGATGTGTTTAAAGTAGAATATAGCATTGATCAATTACCAAAAAGAATAGGTACAATAAATGGTGGAAAAAATTACCAAGTTCAGTTGAAATTGTCCAAAAGAAGACTCAAAAACATACAGTCTAACAAAGAGCTCCAATGTTTAGCATAGTCAGTCAAAAGATGATAATCAATAGTTTATCAGAACTCCAAAATAGGCAGATACAGAAAGTGTTATTCCCAGCAACCCATTAAAATTTGTTTTAAGTGTAACAAGTTATCTTAACACATGCCCAATTTTTTAAAAATCTCCAGAATGCTAACCTAGTGTAGAAATAACATATAAATGTAAGGAAAATGAAGGGACAAGATTATGGAGGAATCAGAGTAAGAATGTAATGACCATCTTAGGCTTTTCCATATGAAAAGCAGGCGCCACAATTCTGCACTAGTGAGACCACTTTTGTCCATTAATAGCGAAAAGTCCATTGCCCAAGCCCAGAGAAAGAAAGATGCAAAATCATTGGCCAAGCTCACAGAAAGAAGGATGCGAAATCATTGTATACCATCTGCAGTCAGGAGAGTTCTTTGAAGAAAGAAGTTCTCGGAGGAACTCTACATCGGTCAAAACAATTCTGGGCTCATAATCAAACCATATAACGAATTTCCCCCAGTACAACCATCAGTCCAGACATCTACCAAATCTTTTAGGAAAGAAAACAGACATCTATGAGAAAGAGACCATATATCTGTGAGAAAATTCTGTCAGGCATGACCTATGAAGCATTTATTGACAGAGAACAAGCATTACCTAAATCACAACCTCCTCTGATGAATGCTCTCCCAATATTCAGTGATGCCCCTCCAAGATAGAACAGTCGTTATGTTTTCCCTGAGTTCAGAAAACTTTGATTATGCTTCCAATTCTAAATCTGCCTTTGTTCTTGTGATCTTCTTTGCTGGTAGGAAAGAAAGGGGTGATGGTGCAGTCAAGCTGTACCGCCGCCCTTGTGAGCTTATCCCCATGTCTCAATTATATCTCCGTAAATCAGACAACCCCTTCTCAGGGGTGTTGCAGTGCCCTAGCTTCTGTTGTCACGAATAATGCTCACTGTCTCTGCCAGAGACTCGAGCTGTCGCCCTGCCCGGAGAATGCAAAGTCACCACGCCGCCTGTGAGCCAATGCCAGGGTACAGATTTGTTTCTTTACTTTCTGCAGAGGTGTAAATTCAGAGGGTGTACAATGATTGTTATTGATATTTAATTGTTTGGTGTGTGCAGGTTCAGGGGCTCCTACAACTTCCCCTTCTCCCACACCTTCAGGGGCCCCTTCTAGTTCTCCTCCTACAAACGATTCTGGCACAAGCAACCCCGAGTTCGAATCCCACCCACAGTACTTCAGCTTCGAGCATTTTCACTTTTCCGGTGGTTAATTTCGAGCAGAGTATCTTGAATCTTCTCGCGAAGAAACCCGCGGCAGATGACAAAACCCTCAGAGCTTCTCCTGTTATATAAAGGTGAGATTGAAAGCATAACGGTAACACTGCTAATTTTAGGAATGCACTGTGATGACAACTCACCTGTTTTTTTCAACTGAGCTGAAAGCATAACAGTGCTAATTTTAGGAATTCTCATAAACGGCAATTCATGGATTAAAAGCATAGATGACAACTCAGCTATTTTTTTCAGATTTAACATAAAAGCATAACACATTTTCATTAAAAATTTGATTTCCAGTCTACAAACTCACCAATGGTCAATCAAATTGTTTTAAAAAAAAATTAATAACCGGTCATAAATTAAGTCTAGAACATTCATTTATTTTAGTTTGATGTCATTTATTTTAGTTTGATAATCATTTAGTACATTATAATTATCATTATAATTAATGTTTGTTTTAAGGTTTTGGGTTAGTGCTTACCCAAAATTCAATAGTGTGTTAGGTTTTGAAAATTCAATAGTGTGTTAGGTTTTGATTAGGATTAGTGTTAGAGTTAGTTTTGCTATTAAGATTAGATTTTTTTAAAAAATTGATTTAATTAAATTTGAGATAGGATTACTATTATGCTTAGGATCATTGTTACAAATATGGTTCAATTAAGGGCAAGATTCAACAAGGGTTCAAATATAGTTACTAAATTGAACTCTAATTGGAAATTAATAGGGTTAGGGTTAGGGTAAGGGTTAGGATTACGTGTCAATTAGGGATGAGATTTAAAAAGGGTTTGAATAGTGTTACTATTAGGGTTGCAATGAAATTTCAATTATAATTATGATTCATTCAAGGTTCAAGGTTTAGAATTAGCATTTGAGTTCAACTAGGGTTAGGGGTATAGTATAATTAGTGTAAGGTTTAGATCATGTCTAGCATTATGCTTGTAGTACGGGTTTAATTAAGGATAGGGCCAAGATTAAATTGAATTGTGGTCAATGTGTAATTATGGTTAGGTTTATGGTCCATGCAATCGGAGTTCAAATAGAGATTGTATTTAGCTAGAGTTACTTTTTACTTATAGTTAGGATTATAATTGAATTAGGATTGGTTTCTAGTTAGGGTTAAAGTAGAATTACAATTGATTTTGGTGGTTTGGTTTGGTGGCATGTGAAATTGAATCATCAAATAAATTGAGTGTGGAGTGATTCCCCCACATGTTGTACTCTCTAAATTGTCTTGCAGAGTTTCACTATCTCCATACCTCATACAATCATGATAGAATCATATTTAAGGTGATCGTGTATGGAAAATGTGAAGATCTAGACAAGGTTTGTGAGCTACTTAATTTTTAATATTCCAACCATAATTTTCAAGCCATATATAAGTGTTCAAGTTGTAACATTCTCATCATAAAGGGACATAAATTTGTCGATTCATATTGCAAGATCCAAAGACACATAATGTCCAATAGATTTGTTGGAAGACTTTAGAAATTCTCAAACAAATATAGTTGTCAAGCGTGATAACCATTTAGAAGAGCACCAAGGGAATGAAACACGATAGAAAGAATGTAAAGCAAGTTCAAACTTGAATGTAAAAGACAATAATCAATGCAATGCCAAGTAGAAGTTGTACAAAGAAAATAAGAATAAGGTAGGGTGTGTGGCACGAAACTATAAAGAGGAATAAGGTTGCACAAATAAGGGGAAGGTTAAAAGGTAATGTACAAGGAAGATAGACTACTCCACAAAAACTAAAAAAAAAGAAAAGAAAATGCACTATTGCATAAAATAAATAACTAAATTTATCTATACATTATTTGTAGAAATAAAAGAAAGTAATAAAGTTTTAAAAAGTAATAATTTAATGATAATATAATATAAATATAATTATCATTATTATATGAAATTTAGATTATATTAAAAACATCTTTCTATGTTTACGAGTCTCAATATAGCAACAAGAAAAATATATATTAGATTTTTTTCTTTTAATTATAATTACATATATATTTAAAATAATCTATTTTAAATATGTCAAGTCATTTTTTAATTTTTTTTATAGGTAATTGGTCGAGACCGTAGAATTGGATTAATATAATTTTTAAATTACACCTTGGTTTAGTGCAGGCACCAGATGAAAAGAGTAGAGGAAAGAAAAACCTCCAGTATTGTCTGGGACCTGAAGTCATGTTCAAATATGGATAATAATGAGTTTACAGATTTTGCATAATATGTGGTTTAGAAAAGTGCTACGAAAAAGTCACTTCCATATAATAAGGATATTCCCCATACTACTTAGTCTATAATATACATTATGAAGCCCTTAGGATTATACATCAACAAATGAACATATATATTAATGTCTGGATATTAAACATTGTTTCTTTTTTCATATTCTCATCCCCTAAATTTGATTGTATCATGTTTCCTTCATATTCCTTACTCTCTTTTGTTAGTTGTTCCTTTGGTTGTCCTAATTAAACCTGAATAGTACAAGACAGTAGTCTCTAATCTACAGATAGGAGGTTCGTAAAAATGGCAGGAACCAAAAGAACAACTTCTAAATAAAATAGAGTCTTTTGTCATTAAAGTCACCAATAGCCAAGTTATGAATAGAGAAAATAAGGAAGCTATGATGTCTCATTGGGATTAAAAAATGAGAGGTAAGTGGATAGGTCTAAAATTACCCCCCTTTCTGGGTTTAGGGGGGGAATCCTGCAAAAGAAAGTGAGAGATATGTAAATGGAAACCACCCAAGGAGGGTTGGTTTAAACTTAATTTTGATGGAGCTTCAAGAGGGAATTTAGGAAAAGCAGGCATTGGATGTTGTATCCATAACTCAGAGGGCATGGAGATAGAAAAGTTAGCAAGATCTATAGGAACAAAGACTAATAATTAGGTGGAATTAATGGCTTTAGTAGAAGGACTAGAATTGTGTAGGACTCTTGGTTGCAAGAATTTAGAGATTGAAGGAGATTTTGCTATTATAATAAATTCTTTAAGGAAAGGATCCCTCACAAATTGGAGTCTAGACTCAATTTTATCAAGGGTCGATTCACTTTGCCAGACCTTTGACAAGATCACAATCAATCATATCTACCAAGAGGGAAATCAAAGGGCTGACGAATTAGCAAATATAGGAATAGAGGAAGGACAAACATTAGAGGTCTAATTTTTAATATGAGGACATCATCTGATTCAGGTGATCTTAGTTCCCACAATACGCCTGAAACCCACTTTGGGTTGTTGATCTAAAATCATCCACGAGTGATGATACTGTTAGTTCAAGAAAATTGCAAGGTGCTTTGCATACACGTCATCTTCCACATTTCCAATTGGACGAAGCCTGCTCTTGAGGAATAGCACGTGTCCCAATTCTGGAGAGTGTATGTCAAAAAAGATATTAGTACCAACTAAATTCCCAAAATACACTTTGGGTCATATATTTGAAGTCATCCAATGGTTGATGAACATGGTTATGTGTTCAAGATGAAACTTGATGTGCAAACACATCATCCTCCAAACTTCTAATCAGAGGTATTCTACTTGTGAGGTATGATACATGTATGATTCCAGAGAGAGTAATCTTGAAAGGGTGTAAGTACCAACAAAATGCTTGAAATGCATTTTGGACTGTTGATCTGAAGACATGATCACATGGAAACTTGGCATCAAACAATCTCAACCGCAGATAGAAGCCAATTCATCAATTTTTTATGAGATTAAGTTCCTTACTTTAAATTGTCAAATCTCAATGATATGTCCTCTTTTCGCTTCTCCATAAAAATTTAGATGATTAAGATGAGTTGGTAATGAACTTACCTTTAGAAAATCAGGATGTGCCTTACCATGATTTTATTTTTGACTTGGTGCACCTTGGGCATTGATTGTCTGAATTTATTCTAAGCCTTTTCTTTGAAGAAAGCACTAAGCAGCTCTTATTCCTGACTAACCAATTCTCTAAACATCCTTTTTCTAAATGGAAAGTCCCCTTTTCAGAATCTTGAAAAGTGAACTATTGAGATGTTGTTCCTGATTGGCTACCATTTTTTGAAAATTTTGATACTTGGAGACTTGAAAATAAATGTGAAGTTTTAACACTTAGGAAAACTAGGGATTGGAAAGAAGGTATAGAGTTAGGTGAAGTATTAGTATATTGGATGTTTGTAGAGTTAGGGTGAGGGTAAGGGTTAGAGATAGTTTAACATTGTGCTAAGGATCAAGACGTAAGGTTTCACAGCTCTTTGGGTATTGTCTGATGATAACTGAAAATAGCCGAAGTGAAGTTCAAAGTGTCTTCCTTTAGAAACTCTAGAAAAGAACTACTTAGCTTTTATTTTTGAATTCAGTACTCCTTTTACCCATCAAACGTTGGAAGTTTTCAGCTTCCTAATTGACTTCCTATGGGATTTTGAAAAGTGCACTACTTAGCCTCATTTTCTGAATCCCTATTCCTCCCAATCCACTTTTTCAATCTATGGACTCTAACGTTAAGTAGCACAAAACCTGACTACCTTCTTTTCGTCATTCAAAAAAAAGAGCCTACTTTGATTTGATCCCACTGATGGACAACCCTGAAGGGATGTTTCTGAATGTCACCTTCCTTACTTTGTAACTTCGATATTGTGGATTTCACACCTCATTGTCTCCTTTTCTGATGGGTTGTTAATGCACCATCGATGTCTTTCGATTAGGACTGGGCGGCTAATGTAAGGATATAAGTGGCTAGGTCCCTGTGTCATTTGTTAGGGACTACCAACAACCGTCAAATGCAAAATAGATCAATGGCCCAAGGCGTATTTCAAGACGATTAGAGGAACGATCACCTCTTTTGAAAATGCGCAATGAAAACAAGGCATGTGTCATGATTAAACACTCAACAAAGTATAATTAGCTCAGATCTTACTTTTCAAACATCCATTTATACACATGACCTTACTCTTGTTCTTTTAATGATGGATTTCGGGGTAGTAGTTGGAGAAGACATTCCCCATAGAACCCAATGGTAGCCAATGGATATGTTTCTGACTAGCTGCCAGTAATTGATTTTAAATAAATAAATAAACATCTAAGTCACTAAGGGTACCTAAATATTAAAAAGCATAGTTATGGTATGATGTTAAATTCAGTACATTGGGTGAACCTACAATAGTGGGTTACACTTTTTTGCCTTAAGGGATACTAAACTCTACATTTTGAAAAAAACTTTCAGATTCAAATGCATATTTTGGTTAAACCATTTGAAATCGGAAGATGAAGTAAATTAGAGTCTTTTAGGATTTTGTGTCTAGATTCTAAATATATTTTTTATTTTTTATTTTTGAATTTACTTGAATGGTTTTTTCTTTCTCCCATGATAACCAATATGTTGTTGAAAATGTCATTTTCAAAGAGTTACATTATTTTCATAGAGCATAACTTTTTTCTAAAATAGATATCCATGTGCTTCTTTTGAATTTAGTTTTGTAACATCCATATAGAGCATCAAACTCAGAGGTTTATATTTCATAAAAAAAACCTACATTTGATTAACGTCAAGAAACATATACTAAAAAATTGTCAAATCTATATTCGTTAGAAAGCTCGTTCAAAGTACTTGTGCTATGAAAAAGGACGTCTCCTTATTGTTCCTTTTGAGCCCTACGATTGAGTCTCGAAGCCATGAAACGTTTAGAATTTTGTAAAACTCTGCAATTTACCCTTACTGAGGGACTTTTGATCGAAACAAAATACTTTGGATCGAAAGTACCTCCTATCGAAAGTACTTGAATGGTTTAACTTGGGTTAATCCATTTACCTATGTTAGCCAATTTGGTGTTGTTTCAGGTTAATAATGATTCCATATAAATAAATATATGTTTTTCTCATCTTATTAATTCGAAAGCTGCAAAATAATTTGCATTTTGGAGAAGGAAGACTTTTGAAATTGTATTTTTTTGAATTTTGTCAAAATTTAGTGGAACAATTTTTCAAAGTGATGGGAAATAAAAAGAGAAGGCTAAACAAGAGTACACAACATTACTCATAAGAGACTGAACAAAGACTACATGAAGAAGCATGGGAAAGATATAATCATAGGAAACACAGTATCTCTCTCTCTGTGGATATTTTAAGTTGATGCTTAGAACTTGTCTTAATGAAAAATGTAAGCATGATATTGCAATACCTAATTAGACCTAATTTGATAAAAAAGACCTAATTAGATTTAATAAGACTAATTAGACCTAATAAGACCTAGATAAGACTAATTAGACCTAATAAGACCTAAACAAGACTAATTAGACCTAATAAGACTAAGAAGACATAATTATATATCTAATTAGACCTAATGTGCGTATTATGACATATTAAGACCTAATGTTCAACCTATTAGAATCTAATATGTGTAATATTTGATCATTTAGGACCTAATATGAGTAATAAGACCCAAATTAGGACCTAATATCATTAACAAGATGGGCGTTAGACACAATTAGATCTAGATAGACATAATAAGACTAATTAACACCTAATAAGACATGTAACTAGTCCCAAGTGTACCTAATATGAGTTATAGGACCCCTTAAGACCTAATACTTGACTAATTAACATAAGTAATTTGAGACCTAATTATATCTTTAATAAGACTAATTAACACCTAATATGAGTAATAGGACCCACTAGTACACCTAATATGAGCAATAGAACCCCTTAGGCATAATTAGACCTATTATGAGGTCTGGTATGGATAATATAACCCCTAAGGCCTAATTAGACTAATTAACCCCTAATAAGACCTAATTATACCTAATTATAGTAATTAATGTACCTAATACATGTGAGTAATATGACCGAATATGGGGAATAGAAACTAATATTGAATAGTAGTAGTACCTAATTAGGGGCCTATTTATGAACTTAATAGAACCCATTAGACCAAGTTAGTCTTAATAAGCCCTAATTATCTATAAAATATGAGTAATAGGACCCGTTCTAGGTGTAATTAGATCTAATTAGACTAATTAACACCTAATATACTCGTACTATGACCCCTTAAGATGTAATTAGACCCAAATGCTTAATATGGTCTCTTAAGACCCAATTAGACCTATTAGGACTTAATTAGACACAATTGGACCTGTTAGTACCTAATTATACCTAGTTATCTAGGTCTATTAAGATCTATGATAGGTAATATGACCCCTTAAAATCTATTAGGACCTAATTAGACCCATTTAAACCAATTATGACCTAATTAGACCTATTAGGACCTATGGTAGGTTATATGACCCCTTAAGACCCCATTAGACCCACTATGAGTAATATGACCCCTTAAGACCTATTAGAACCTAATTAGACCCAATTATATCTATTAGGACCTAATAATGCCCAATTAAACCTATTATGACCTAAGTAGACCTATTAGGAACTAAGATAGGTTATATGACCCCTTAAGACCCCATTAGACCCACTATGAGTAATATGACCCCTTAAGACCTATTAGTGCCTAATTAGACCCAATTAGAACTATTAGGATCTAATTATACCCAATTAAACCTATTATGACCTATGATAGGTTATATGACCCCTTAAGACCTATTAGCACCTAATTACACCTAATTAGACCTATTAGGACCTAATTTGACCCGATTAGACCTATTAGGATCCCATTATATCCAATTAATCCTATTATTACCTAATTAGACCTATTAGGACCTATGATAAGTTATATGACCCCTTAAGACCCCATTAGACCCACTATGAGTAATATGACCCCTTAAGACCTATTAGCACCTAATTAGATCTAAATAGACCTAATAAGACCTAGATAAGACTAATTAGACCTAATGTGACCCAATTAGATGTATTAGGACCTAATTAGACCCATAAGACATATTAGTACCTAATTAGACCTAATTAGACCTATTAGGCCCTATGATAGGTTATATGACCCCTTAAGACCTATTAGCACCTAATTAGACCTATTAGGACCTAATTAGACCCAATTAGAACTATTAGGATCTAATTATACCCAATTAATCCTATTATGACCTAATTAGTCCTCATAGGACCTATGATAGCTAATATGATTCCTTGAGACCCCATTAGACCCACTATGAGTAATATGACCCCTTAAGACCTATTAACGCCTAATTAGACCCAAATATACCTATTAGAACTTAATTATACCCAATTGGACTTATTAGGATCCGTGATAGGTTATATGACCCTTTAAGACCCCATTAGACCCACTATGAGTAATATGACCCCTTAAGACCTATTAGCACCTAATTAGACCCAATTAGACCTATTAAGACCTAATTAGACTCGATTAGACCTATTAGGACTTGATTATACCCAATTAATCCTATTATGACCTAATTAGACCTATTAGGACCTATGATAGGTTACATGACCAAGACCCCATTAGCCCCATTATGAGTAATATGACCCCTTAAGACCTATTACCTCCTAATTAGACCCAATTAGACCTATTAGGACCTAATTATACCTATTTAAACCTATTATGACCTAATTAGACCTATTAGGACCTATGATAGGTTATATGACCTATTGGGACTTATCTTATAATTAATAGGACTCTATACATAGGAAGTTTCATTTAGACTTTTGTTTAATAATTTTATCTTCGTATGTAGAAAATTATCAAGAAGCACAACCTTCTAAAGTTGGAGAAGGGTCATCGCAAGGTCAACAAGCCCAACCTTCAGAAGTTGGAGAAGGGCCATCACAACATCGACAATCACAACCTTAAAAAGTTGGAGAAGGGTAATCACAAGCTCAACAAGCACAACTTTCAAAATATCAAACAAGTACACACATCTCTCTCTTTGACTCTCTCTCACTGTCTCCATTTAGTCTCTTTGTGGTGATTATACATTTTGGGTCTATGCCCTTAAGGCTAGTGTTTTTGTTATGTACATAGCCTTTGATGAAGAAAATGTTGGACAAGGGGTATCCCAAGTTGAAGTAATGGACTTTTGAGAAGGGTGATCCCAAGGTCAAATAAGTATGTGTCTCTCTCATTAGTTTATTAATTATTCCCTTTAACATGAGCTTGCCTCTACTTATTTCATCAAGTTCTCCTTAATATGAGCTATTAAGAATTTTTTTAATTTTGTTTGTAACCAAAGTACAAGAAACATATGAGAATGTTAGTCTACCCCAATAGTTGAAGATAAAAATTAATCGTAAAAGCATAGATTATTTAATTGAAATGGATGTGGAAAAATTGAGAGATTATGATAAAAAATCCATAAATACTACGAAGAGGGCATTGAATAAAATGTCTAAGAAAATAATTACACAATTTGAGAATCTGGATACACTTCAAAAAACCCAACTATTATCAATTACACTTCTTAAAGATGAGTTAAAACAACCATTAAAATTGTTGGGTGTAGATGCAAGTTTGAAAAAGACAAAATCATGTAACATACAAAAAAATATTGTTGAAAGTGTTAAGGAAGGTTTGCATTCCATTGGGAAAATAACTAGATCTGTAGATAAATCCATTTCAAGAAGAGTGACACTGACATCTATTTTAAATAAGAACATGTCCCAAAAAAGACATTTTTTTCACTTTCATCTCATCCCCTAAATTTGATTGTATCATGTTTCCTTCATATTCCTTACTCTCTTCTGTTAGTTGTTCCTTTGGTTGTCCCAATTAAACCTGATTAAACCTAAATAGTACACAATCCAAACCTCTACATGCTTCCTATTCTCATTAGAAAAATCTAAACTTTACATGTATAAAAACAAATAATTACCAATGGTTATCCCTATTGGTTGTTGGATCTGCAAACACTTCTAAAAAGTCCTAGATTTAAATTTGATAAATCATAAATAAGGAACTTGACTAAAAATAATTTTCCTTACTCATTCCTACATTTGTCCTTTATTCATGTCCACAGGTTAGTTCACTTTTGTAAATGACCTAACTGACCACCTTATGTCGAACCAAAACACATTTTATGAGTGGGTAAACCCACAATTTTTGGAGGAAGCAATTCCTCCTGAAATTTACGAAGTGGGTCGATTTAATCAGCTACTTTTGATAAAAAGTACCTATCAAAAGTACCCAAGACTTTCGATCGTAAGTTAGTTACTTTTGATCGAAAGTCTTGTACTTATTTTCAATCGAAAGTAAAGTAGTTAACATTTTGGTGGGGTTTAAACCCTGCCAAAACCATCATTTTCATAGTTTCAATGGAGTGGAAAATGGGGCATCTGACTTTCAAACTTCATTTTTAGAGGTATTGCATTGTGTATACCTTCTCATTTAACATTATTTATTATTTTTAATATATAAATTCATGTATTTACATATATATATATATATATACATATATATACATACATATATATATATATATGCACATGTATATATATACATATATGTATACATATATATACATGTGTATATATACATATATATTATGCATGCATATACATATATATATACATATATATGTGTGTGTGTATATATATATATATATATATATATGTGAATATATATATATATATATATGAATATATATATGTGTGTGTGTGTGTGTGTGTGTACATACATACATATATATATATATATATATATATATATATATATATATATTATATATATATATATATATATATATATATATATATGTATGTATGTATGTATGTATGTATGTATGTATGTATGTATGTATGTATGTATTTGTATATATACATTTGTATACATACATATATATGTGTATGTATATATATACACATATATAAATGCATACATATTACATGTATGTGTGTGTGTGTGTGTGTGTGTGTATATATATATATATATATATATACGTATATATATATGCATATATATACGTATATATATATGCATATATATACGTATATATATATATGCATATATATACGTATATATATATATATGTGTGTGTGTGTCTATATATATGAATATATGTATGTATACATGTGTATATGTGCATATATATATATATATATATATATATATATATATATATATATATATATATATATATATATATATATATATATATATATATATATATATATATATATATATATATATGCGCGCGCGCACACACACACATATATGTACATGCATATACATGTTGTGTACACCAAGATGTGGTACACTTCAGTGAATCTTTATATGCAAGGAGACTCAAGAATGAGCCTTCACAAATTGACTCACAACTCTCTATCCAAGTATGTGCAAGGATTGAATATAAGGCCCTCAGATCGACCTGGTCAACCCATGCAAGTACACCCTGGAACGCGAGATTCAAAGATGAATAGCAAGCATGCTAATATCCATCAAATCTAGTTCATGCATGCAAATAAAATTAAACTATATGATTGCAAGAAGTAAACTATTTTAAACTATATGATTGCAATGCAACAAATGAACTACTTTGCTAATCAATCTATTATGAAAATTAAACTAAAATGTAAATGTGCAAACTAAATGATGATCTCAAAAGCTCTAATGAAAATTGTAGCATAATAATAATATGAAAATTCTAGATTCTTAATTGAGAAGGAGAGGGCTCCTTATATAGGAAAATGAGGAATTGAATGCATCCCCAAGAACAATGTGGGATTAATGCAAAAGGAGGAAAGAAATCTCATTTTTAGAAAGTGTGGAGAGAAAAGGAACTCTCTTTATTTTATTTATTTTTATTTCACTTATTTCCTTTTTTTCATCACAAAAGATCTTTTGAGAGGATTTTATTTATTTTAAAAGAATAATTCTTTTTTACTTAAATAAAATAATGTTATTTAATTAAAAGATGAATATTAATTAAATAAAATAAAATCATTTAATTAAAAAGGGTTTTAATTAAATAAATTTATTTTACTTAAGAGATATTACTTTCAATTAAATAAAGTTATTTTATTTATTTAAAAGGGATTATTTCTTTTAATTAAATAAAATTATTGATGACATGATTAAACCTTAGGAGATTATTGAAATGATTGAAATAGTTACGATTTGATCAAGGGGTTTGATTCGAATATATTGTAAAGCATTGATTTAGAAAATTGATATTGGATAAATTGAATAAATGGGGCCCAAAGTCTAGGCGACCATTTTAGGGTGCATACACATGTATGTATACTTATAAATGTATCTGTATATGTATGCATATATATACATATACATGTATATATATGCATCTATATGTATGTGTATATATATGTATACATATATGTGCATGTATACACGCATGTGTATGCACATGTATATATATATTTGTTTGTGTGTGTGTATACACATCATATATACATACATGTATATGTATAATATATACATGTGCATGTATATATGTAAGTTGCACATGTATATATATATGTATGTATGTACGTATATGCGTACATGTATGTATGTGAACATGTATATATGTATGTCTGTGTATGTGTGCATGTATATGTAGTGCATGTTTATTTACATTTAAATGTAATTTATGTAATTGATTGTAGTTCAATAATGTTAGAGTAAAGTATTAATTATATTAATTAACTTTACTTCCTTCTTAAGATGTCAACACTTTCATTTTTAATTGTTTATATTTAAACACACATGCACTAGTTGATTCAAACTTATGCACTAGTTGTTTTAAATATAAACTTGCATGCATTAGTCTTGTAATAATTTAACTAATTATTACATACACTTCTACTTTTTAGGTTTTCCTTTCAAGGCTTTCGATCTCCTTTATATGGATGATCCATTGTATATTTTATTCATTCATTATTTGAGGATATTTTCTTCTTCATATTCTGAGTCAAACCCTTGCCCTCTTCTTGTCTAAACTTCATTGTAATAGATTTTTGTATGTAGGTGATCTTCAGGTTTTGTGGATTTGTATTGCTCAAATCCTACATGGTATCAGAGCCTAATCTATTACAGCTTGTTCACATTTGAAGGATTTAAATTAGGGATTTTTTGGCTGATTTGAGAGGTTTTGGTTATAGTTTTCAGATCTGGTATTCTCTGTAAGACGTTATTTTTTATTTCTTTTTTGCCTGCAAAAAAGAAAAAAATATAATTTTGGAGCATTTATGGCCCAAATGGACCTCATGGTTGCGTCCGGAAGGCCTAAGATAGTCAAAATCCATATAAAACTTGTCGATTCTGGACAAGTTAGCCTCGGAGGCAAAAAAATTTTGCATCCCAGAGTCGTATGGCCTTGGCACGTAGTTCAAGGCAGTACGAATTTCAAAAAAAATTTAAAAATATATTTCAAAAAGTTTCACAGCCCGCGCGCCGCCCGTGCTCCACCGCCGCGGTCAGACCTTAATCGCCGATGACAAGTACCAACCGCTAGCGATTAGGCCTTAACCACTGACAACAAGTCCAAACCGCTAATGGTAAGACCAAGACCACCAGTGCTCGGAGCTGCATGTGACCAGGGGCTAGGGCCTAGAGAAAATCCCCTTTGAGATTTATTTTTTTTTGTCTTTGGAGCCTCTTTCACTGAAATTGGTGTTCCGGGAGCCCCAGGCATCATTTTTTGACAAATGAGATATCGCCGAAAAGTTGGTTCCGAGACTAACACTCTCGTGGAGGTTAATCTGGTATTTTTTCCCATCTAGCTTGCTGTTTTTTCTATCAACACCATATTATCCTTTTTGCATTCCGGGGGGGCTAATTTGCTCAAATTAGCTCCGTTTTTCGATCCGGAAGAAGCGCCGAAAAGCTCTTCTAGAGTACCATCCAGATTTCTACCTATTTTCATCAAAAAAATTTTAAGGTACACATGATTCAGATCTAAAGCTTTTTTCTCTTCTCTTGATAAAGCATATCATTCTAGGCTTAGGGGTTTGATATTTGGCTTGTGGGGGGTGTTATTTTCTTGTTTCTATCAGTTAAACCAAATATTTATCAAAACAAAACCCCTTCTAAAAAAATATGGCCGAGACCTCTTCTTGTCTAGAACTTCTGACCCCACATAATTATCACACATGGAAAACCTTGATGACACGATTTCTCCATTCAAAAGAGCTCTGGTCTTGTCTAGATGCAGTGCAACTAGTATTACAAAGGCCCTTTGAGATCATGCAGCATCAAAACAAAATGGATGAGGCTATGGGGTTGATTGCTTTATAGGTATCAGACAGCTTGTAGTTTCATCTTGATGGGTGCACTACCCCTCTATAGATGTGGGCTAAATTTGAGACATTATTCGGTACCATCAATGAGTTCAAAGCACTTCAAATTGAGGTAGAGCTTACCTCTCTTGTACCTGATTCTTTTCCCTCTATTGAGGACTTTCTGATGAAGTTCAAACAATAGAGATCTTTGTTACACAGATGTGGAAAGTGAAAGACTGATAAAGAATACATTTATCTGATTCTATCTAAGCTTTGGGGAAACTTTCAGATCTTCTCTTCTACCTTTCATTCTACCATGGATTCTTTGGGAGCCACATTCACCATGCCCACTTTTGAGGTGTTCTATGATCGTTTGACTAGAGAGTAGGCCAAGCTTACTCAATTGGACTCTCTAATAGGATCAAAGAACCAAGCATTGGTTGCCCAACCATCCAAAGAAAAGCAGAAGCAAAAGCTGAAGCAGATATCAAATTCCTCTTCTCAGCACTCTACTGGCCCACCATCTTCTTCTAAGAAGGAGAAACAGAGGACTGAGAGACCTACATGTTCCTATTGTCAGAAGGGACCTCATGATGAGTCACATTGTTTTCAGAAGAGATTTGATGGCTATGAGAAATAGATTGCAGATTTGCAAGCTCTTCTTCAGAATAGCACTGTTTCCTCTCCATCCTCTTCTACCTCATAGGGGTCTACTTTTCAGTCTTTTTCCACATCTTCGACATCTGGATAGGATCTTGGATAGGGTCATGCATTACGAGCATCCATTGCATCCCCTTCACAGGTCCCTTGGATACTAGATTCAAGTGCTTCTCACCATATGGCATCTTCTCAAGGGGTCTTCTCTACATTGAGGCTTCTCCCATTCCTCATATTCTCATGGGGAATAATACTGTCCTGACAGTCTGTGGGAAAGGTTCATTAGGAATTTAGGATGGCACATTCAATGATGTATTGTATGTTCCATCTCTATCTGTAAACCTTCTCTTGATTTATCAGATTACACACAGTGGATCAGGGAAGACAATTGAGTTCACTGCAAATTCAGTCTTCATTCAGGATAGTGCGACAGGAGGCATTGTTACTACAGGGATAGTTGATCATTCCACCTGTCTCTACACCTTCTCACACTTTGGTCCACCATCTCCATTGTTGGAGCACAACTCTCCTCTTTCACGAGAGCCTCATGTGGTGCAGTCAGGTCACTTGAACTTTTGTATTGTTCCTGAGATCACTACTATGACTACCACACCACATCCTGTTGAGGTCTTTTCTCTTCAGCAGGATTCTTCTTTAGCACTACTTGACCCTCTAGCTCCATTCATCGAGCCACCAGGTGCACTTGTTGAGGATTCTATAGAGGATGTTCATCTCCTCTTTCATGATAGTGTCAGCACACCTATCACACCACCTACATTGGGGATTCCCTTTCAGGATCCTCGTGTTTTCTCCTTTGAGCATCAATTAGGCCTTCCAATTCAACCTCTCATTCATGGGTTTCCTTGTTTCGTGCATTTGTTTCTTCCACATTGGAGTTGCATTGGTTCAATCATTTCCATAGGGGTTCCATCATTCTGGGGGGACTTTGGTGTCTCATCCCTCTCTCATGGGGGGGCTGGTTGTACTTATGGTTTTGAGAGAGTCTCTTGAGCCATTTCTTTTTCTACATTTTTCTATCTCTTTTTGGAGTAGGGTTTTTTCCCATAGGGTTTTCTCTATTTCTCCATTTTACAGAGATTTGGTTGTGCTGGGTACGTTATCAGGCCATGTTGTCGGGACCCATTTTTATGGTTTCAACACTGTAGTTTCCTTTACTTTCTTCTTGCATTGTTTGTAGCTGCATTGTTGCTCATCTTAAGGGGGGGTGTTAGAGTATAGTATTAATTATGTTAATTAACTTTACTCCCTTCTTAAGATGTCAACACTTTCATTTTTAGTTGTTTATATTTAAACACACATGCACTAGTTGATTCAAACTTATGCACTAGTTGTTTTAAATATAAACTTGCATGCATTAGTCTTGTAATAATTTAACTAATTATTACATGCACTTCTACTTTTTAGGTTTGCCTTTCAAGGTTTTTGATCTCTTTTATATGGATGATCCATTGTATATTTTATTCATTCATTATTTGAGGATATTTTCTTCTTCATATTCTGAGTCAAACCCTTGCCCTCTTCTTGTCTAAACTTCATTGTAACAAATTTTTGTATGCATGTGATCTTCGGGTTTTGTGGATTTATATTGCTCAAATCCTACAAATAATGTAGAGAAATGTACTATTTTTATTTTCAATTAAATAAGGAAAATATATATGTAGACTTCATTTGAAAGTAAATAAAATCTTTCAGGTACACATATATAGATATCTAGATATTATTAGACATCATGGAAAATGCATTGATTCCCCTTGAGGAACTATTTGGACAAACTAATAGGGAAATTGAATGATTGCAAGATTCCATAAACAATCTGACTAGCTCTAGTGTCTATAAGAGAACATGTCAGTCCATACTTTCTAGCTTGATTAGTATCAGAGATGACATTCATGGTACCACTCCCTACACACCAAACATTATAGAGGCCATACTTGAGAGGAAGAGATGAGAGGTTGGCTCTGGTCTTTCTCTTAAGGAGGTACCGACTTTAGTGCCTAAAGTGGCCTTGAAAAGGGAAGCTTTCGCATCTTGTGTGGACTTATAGTATGTGATATTGGAGTTGATGAATAAACAACCCACAGCTCCCAAGAACATCTGCATGCAAACACCTGTCATAGAAAGAGAGAGAAGCAAACAACTATGGAGACCTGGACGTATGGATCCACAAGAGAGGAGAAATCCTTGATGTGCAAAACCAAAATTTGCAATCAATAATGTAATGTTAGAAAACATTACAAAGCAAGAGGAGATCAATCCTTATAAAAGGAAATTTGAAACCCTAAAAAGGGAAAACCCTAGGTTGCATAATAATAATTAATAAAGAAATTAATTATTATATGCCTAAAGTTTAGCTTAAGTCGAAAGAGGTAATAAGTGACTTAATAATTAAATCAATATGATTCAATTAATAAGAAAACACTTTACTCACACCCCCCCTTAAGATAAACTTTGGGAGAAGGTAAAAACCTAGAAAGAACTACTGAAAGCAAATGGGTCTCAGCAACAGAAGGCCTGATCAGGTACCCAAGTACCAAAGAGAGTCTCTGTAAAAGAGGAGAATAGAGAAAACCACATTGGAAAAACTCTACTCCAAAAAGAGACCAAGACTAGTCTGAAGGATTGAAGAAGCCTCCAAAAACTAGGAATGTTCCAGAAAATAGGAACAAAGATGAACATGTACAACATCATTGAAGCAAGAAACTGCAAATTCTATCAAGAAGTAACTATTGATCTGAAGATCCTCCTGAATTATGACGAGGTAGAGAAGATTGTAATCTGCAGGAGTGCCCTCAAATGAAACTACTCGAATCAGGAGGCAAACAAAGGAAAACACCTGAACTCAAAGATACAGATGGCATAAACACCGAAAGTCTGAAGAGCTGATCAATCAAAGCTGGAAGAGTGCATCTAAAAATAGGAAAGAAAAGAGTGTCCATATGGTAAATGATCCATCTCATCAGAATGCATAGGTACCTAGCCACTGGAACCACCTAGTACATAGAATCAAATATTGAATACATATCTCACACTATCAAACCAAGGAAGTAGTAGAACCAATAGTAGAAACGCCCCCATACTACTAACAAGAGAATAATGATAGGTACACTAAAAAGATCATCCAATATGAATTGCATGATGAAGAAGAATCTGAAACATCAAATGTGCAGAGAGAGTACAAACACATATAGAGATACCTGAGGCTAATGTCATTGGAGGAACACTCACATGACAAAAGAAGATGGAAAACAAAGGCAAAGATCAAAACCCCCCTAGCACTTTATAATAGAGTGCGAGTACATAGAGCACGAACATGTGCAAGATCACATACATGCAATAGAATGGAAAATTATCTCAGTGTGTGTGCATAAAAGAATGCTACAAAAGTGAAGTATACACTACTCAAAGAAGAGGAAAGGCTTCTAAAACAAAAGAATAGCCTAAGACGAGCCATCCCTCAAAGGGAAGAGATCCCAAGACCTGTAACATCCAAGATATCCACCAGATTGCAAAAATGAAAGAATCTGAATAAAATGTTGATGGAGAAGAATCTATAAAAATGACTCACAACACTGGAAAGCTCTCTAAACAAGTTTTCCAATGATATATCATTTGCTCAAAATGGAGTTCGAATGTACAAGATAGAGCTCCTCGAGTGTAGAATTGAACATCTGGTTTGACAGTAAAAAAAATCATCAAAAAAGAAAAAAAAAAAAAAAAAACATCTAGATTTGGAAATATCTCAGAATCATCTTTCTGACGATATCTTATTTTCCAAATTTTGACACCGTATGCTCAAGATATGAGCAAAAAACCAACAACTGCACTAGAGGGCCCAAAGAAGGTGTCTGGAAGGATCTGAGGATGGGTGACATTAGAAAAAGAAAAAAATCACATATGAAACCATCAGATCTGATAAAATCTCAGAAAGAGCTTTCCGTCAATATCTTGCGTGCCAAAAACGGAGCCTGGATGCAAGAGAAACGGATCCTAGAATGCAGGAGGTTTGAAATGTCGAGAGCATAGAGAACATCTGACTTTGACAGAAAAAAATGATATCAAAATGGAAAATTTTTGAAACCATACATGCAAAAATGGATCAGGCTTAGAACCAGCTTTCCGATGGTATATCACATGCCCAATTCCAATCCCGGATGCCCGAGATATTCACAAAAATCCAACTCCCTGTTTGAACTGCAGAAGAGATGCATCCAAGCCAAAAAAAATAGGCTTAACCAACAAAATGCTAGTGGTTTGGCCCTAACCATGCAGACCGGTTGACGGTTACCCTGGCAGTCACCGCGGCTCCCCAGGTAGTAACCACAGCTGTGACCGCAAGATCACCATGGGCTGTCAGCGGTGCCAATGGTGGGGATGCTTGGGTGGCACAACCCTATGGCATTCTTTTTTTTTAATATTTGAATTTCATACTGTTTCAGAATGTACAGCATGGGACGCAAATTTTTTTTGCATCCAAGGCCAACTTGTCCAAAATCGACAAGTTTTATATGGATTTTGGGTATCTTAGAGGCTTTGGATGCAACCATGAGGTTCGTTTGGCTTGAAGTGCTCCCAAAAATAGTGATCACCTCAAGATCCATGTCAGAGCTAGTTGCAAAATTTATTTGCCTCAAATTCCAAATTTGTCCAAATTGGACAAATTTTATATAGATCTTGGGGTTCTTGGACATTGTGAACGCAAACGTGAGGTTCGTTTGAAGCCAAGATGACCATAAAAATAGGTCCTCTCTAGATCTGACAAGAAACCCTATGAAAATGTAGATCTGATGAACACGATCGAATCTCTCAAGAAGAGAACAGGGGAAAGCAGATCTGAAACTCTGATACCATATTGCAATTGATGAATAAACAATCCACAACTCCCAAGAACACCTGCATGCACTAATAGGTCTTAAGGGGTCATATTACTCATAATGGGTCTAATGGGGTCATATAACCTATCTTAGTTCCTAATAGGTCTAGTTAAGTCATAATAGGTTTAATTGGGTATTATTAGGTCCTAATAGATCTAATTGGGTCTAATTAGGTGCTAATAGGTCTTAAGTGGTCATATAACCTATCATAGGACTAATAGGTCTAATTAGGTCATAATTGGTTTAAATGGGTCTAATTAGGTCCTAATAGATTTTAAGGGGTCATATTACCTATCATAGATCTTAATAGACCTAGATAACTGGGTATAATTAGGTCCTAATAGGTCCAATTGTGTCTAATTAGGTCTAATTAGGTCCTAATAGGTCTAATTGGGTCTTAAGAGACCATATTAAGCATTTGGTTCTAATTACGTCTTAAGGGGTCATAGTACGAGTATATTAGGTGTTAATTAGTCTAATTAGATCTAATCACACCTAGAAGGGGTCCTATTACTCATATTTTATAGATATTTAGGGCTTATTAAGACTAACTTGGTCTAAGGGGTTCTATTAAGTTCATAAATAGGCCCCTAATTAGGTACTACCACTATTCAATATTAGTTTCTATTACCCATATTCGGTCATATTACTCACATGTATTAGGTACATTAATTACTATAATTAGGTATAATTAGGTCTTGTTAGGTCTTATTAGGGATTAATTAGTCTAATTAGGCCTTAGGGGTTATATTATCCATACTAGACCTCATAATAGGTCTAATTATGCCTAAGGGGTTCTATTGCTCATATTAGGTGTACTAGTAGGTCCTATTACTCATATTAGGTGTTAATTAGTCTTATTAAAGGTATAATTAGGTCTCAAATTACTTATGTTAATTAGTCAAGTATTAGGCCTTAAGGGACACTCTTACGTCTTATTAATAAATTTAACAAACTAGGTCATAATAGGTAAGCTATTATCTCTAATTAGGTCTTAAGGGGTCCTATTACTCATATTAGGTACACTTAGGACTAGTTACATGTCTTATTAGGTGTTAATTAGTCTTATTATGTCTAGCTAGATCTAATTGTGTCTAAGGCCCATCCTATTAATGATATTAGGTCTTAATTTGTGTCTTATTACTCATATTAGGTCCTAAATAATCAAATATTACTCATATTAGGTTCTAATAGGTTGAACATAAGGTCTTAATGTGTCATAATACTCACATTAGGTCTAATTAGGTATATAATTATGTCTTCTTAGTCTTATTAGGTCTAATTAGTCTTGTCTAGGTCTTATTAGGTCTAATCAGTCTTATCTAGGTCTTATTAGGTCTAATTAGTCTTATTAAATCTAATTAGGTCTAATTAGGTATTGCAATATCATGCTTACATGTTTCATTAAGACAAGTTCTAAGCATCAACTTAAAATATCCAGAGAGAGAGAGATACTATGTTTCCTATGATAATATCTTTCCCATGCTTCTTCATGTAGTCTTTGTTCAGTCTCTTATGAATAATGTTGTGTACTCTTGTTTAGCATTCTCTTTTTATTTCCCATCACTTTGCAAAATTGTTCAACTAAATTTTGACAAAATTCAAAAAATTACAATTTCAAAAGTCTTCCTTCTCCAAAATGCAAATTATTTTGCAGCTTTCGAATTAATAAGATGAGAAAAACATATATTTATTTATATGGAATCATTATTAACCCGAAACGACACCAAATTGGCCGACATAGGTTTCTATAGAAAATCATTTATAACTTTCTATCGAAAGTAATTTGGTAACTGGATTAACCCAAGTTAAACCATTCAAGTACTTTTGATAGGAGGTACTTTCGATCCAAAGTATTTTGTTTCGATTGAAAGTCCCTCAGTAAGGGAAAATTGCAGAGTTTTACAAAATTCTAAATATTTTATGGCTTCGGGGCTCAATTGCAGGGATCAAAAGGAACAATAAGGAGATGTCCTTTTTCATAGCACAAGTATTTTGAACGAGCTTTCTAACGAATATAGATTTGATTATTTTTTAGTATATGTTTCTTGATGTTAATCAAATGTAGGTTTTTAATGAAATATAAACCTCTGAGTTTGATGCTCTATATGGATGTTACAAAACTAAATTCGAAAGAAGCACATTGATATCTATTTTAGAAAAAAGTTATGCTCTATGAAAATAATGTAACTCTTTGAAAATGACGTTTTCAACAACATACTAGTTATCGTGGGAGAAAGAAAAAACCATTCAAGTAAATTCAAAAATAAAAAATAAAAAATATATTTAGAATCTAGACATAAAATCCTAAAATAATCTAATTTACCTCATCTTCTGATTTCAAATGGTTTAACGACAATATGCATTTGAATCTGAAAGTTTTTCTCAAAATGTAGAGTTTAGTATCCCTTAAGGCAAAAAAGTGTAACCCACTATTGTAGGTTCACCCAATGTACTGAATTTAACATCATACCATCACTATGCTTTTTTAATATTTAGGGACCCTTAGTGACTTAGATGTTAATTTATTTATTTAAAATCAATTACTTGCAGCTAGTTAGAAATATTTCCATTGGCTACCATCGGGTTCTACGGGGAATATCTTCTCCAACTACTACCTCGAAATCCATCATTAAAAGAACAAGAGTAAGGTCATGTGTATAAATGGATGTTTGAATAGTAAGATCTGAGCTAATTATACTTTGTTGAGTGTTTAATCATGACACATGCCTTGTTTTCATTGCGCATTTTCAAAAGAGGTGATCGTTCCTCTAATCGGCTTAAAATATGCCTTGGGCCATTAATCTATTTTGCATCTGATGGTTGTTGGTAGTCCCTAACAAATGACACAGGGACCCACCCACGCATATCCTTACATTACCCACCCAGTCACCTCATACATCCTAATCGAAAGACATCGATAGTGTATTAATAACCCATCAGAAAAGGAGACAATGAGGTGTGAAATCTGAAATGTTGAAGTTACAAAGTAAGGAAGGTGACATTCATAAACATCCCTTTAGGGTTGTCCATCAGTGGGATCAAATCAAAGTAGGCTCTTTTTTTTGAGTGACAAAAAGAAGGTAGTTAGGTTTTGTGCTACTTAACGTCAAAGTCTTGAGATTTGAAAAAGTTGACTGGGAGGAATAGGGATTCAGAAAATGAGGCTAAGTAGTGCACTTTTCAAAATCCTGTAGGAAGTCAGTTAGGAAGCTGAAAACTTTCGACGTTTGATGGGTAAAAGGAGAACTTAATTAAAAAATAAGACACTTTGAACTTCACTTCGTCTATTTTTAGCTATCATCAGACAATACCCAAATTGGTGTGAAACCTTACGTCTTGATCCTTAACACAATGTTAAACTATCTCTAACCCTTACCCTAACCCTAACTCTACAAACATCCAATATACTAATACTTCACCTAACTCTATACCTTCTTTCCCATCCCTAGTTTTCCTAAGTGTTAAAACTTCACATTTATTTTCAAGTCTCCAAGCATTGGAATTTTCAAAAAATGGTAGCCGATTAGGAATAGCATCTCAATAGTTCACTTTTCAAGATTCTGAAAAGGGGACTTTCCATTTAGAAAAGGGATGTTTGGAGAATTGGTTAGTCAGGAATAAGAGCTGCTTAGTGATTTTTTCAAAGAAAAGGCCTAGAATAAATTTAGACAATCAATTCCCAAGGTGCACCAAGTCAAAAATAAAATCACGGTAAGGCACATCCTGATTTTCTAAAGGTAAGTTCATTACCAAGTCATCTCAATCATCTAAATTTTTATGGAGAAGCGAAAATAAGACATATCATTGAGATTCAATGATTTAAAGTAAGGAACTTAATCTCATCAAAAATTGATGAGTTGGCTTCTATATATGGTTGAGATTGTTTGATGCCAAGTTTCCATGTGATCATGTCTTCAGATCAACAGTCCAAAATGCATTTCAAGCATTTTGTTGGTACTCACACCCTTTTTGGATTACTCTTTCTGGAATCATATATGTATCATACCTCACAAGTAGAATACATCTGATTAGAAGTTTGGAGGATGATGTGTTTGCATGATGCAGGAGCATTTTGAGTTCCTGAAGATCTTTCTTAGTCTTGGAGGAATTCCCTGGCAGAGGGATGTAGTACTTTGTTTTTGGTAGTTTTTTGAGTTTCTATGTTGCGATGATTTGTGGAGATCTTTGGAATGTGTGCCAAAAGGATTTTGTTCTTTTATGTATGTGGAATACATGTCTAAGGTCACAACTCTTGAGGTGGCATGGTTTGGGAGATATTGGATGAACTGTTTCAAAGTTAGAGTTGTTTTCCTTGCCGTCGAAGCAGTATTTTCCTGCAGTTTTGGAGCTGATTGTGGGATGTGGTGCTGTTGATCCTTAATAAATCAGCCTTTGCACTCTTAGGGCCTTAAAGAGGACCAAAGGCAATATCATTTCCCAAGGGTGCAAGTCCTAATTCATTATGAGTAAAAATTTATGCCCATTTTTCTCAGGGACCTATTTTTTGCCAGTTTTCATGCAAAACATGGAGTGTTTCTTCTTGTGCGGTTCCATGTGATGAGATGGGGAATTACATAGTTAAGGGAATGTTATTGGGTCATGTGTGGACCTAAATCCTAAGGCACATTAAGTTTTGATCATTCTTGCATTAGTTTTGGTTTCTCTTATTGGACTGGACCTATATTGTAATTAAAAGCTTGACTGGCCGACTTGTGGCTTAGTTGGCTATATATTGAACTTGGTTAGATGTTTAGTATTTAGTTGAGTAGTAGATGATCATTAGCTCATAGAGGAAAGATTTAGATCATCATGATATTATGGAAGAGTAGAGTAGAAGCAAATTTGCAAATCTAGGAGTTTGTAGCAAAACTAGTGGCCTACGGGCTTAGGACAACATCAGGATATTTGGGTGGCTTGCAAGAACAAGTTTAGACTCTGTCTTGGTTGTTCCTATCAGAGGCTACCTATTGTAGATCTGAACTAGTTGGTGGTTCCTTAGATCTTGTGAGATCTTGCTGATACTTTGTTATTTCATTGTAATAGGTCGAAACCCGAAAGGCCTTACAACCGGGCATGTTGAATGAAATTCTATTTTGAATCTTTATTTTGTTGAATTCTACTGTGCTTATTGTTGTTATAACTTGCAGTGTAGGCTTGGACTCTCCTTTATTGGATCCTCCATCCTTTCCCTGCATCAAGTGGTATCCGAGCTTGAAGATCTTGAGTGTGTAAACTAGTTGAGGCTGTTTGCACCAGGACCTTGATTTGAAGATGCCTCTGAGGAGAGCATATTTGATGTGAGAGATGAAGATTTCCTTGAGTGAAAAGATCACTGAATTGAGGTAGGTTGTGCAGATCAATAGTAGATCGCCGAGTGTGTGGAGGCAACTGGTATCTTGCAATCAGATCACCGAGTAGAGGAAGTTGCACTTTGAAAGGAAATTGATGGATAAGTTGGGTCAGCTTTGGCCTAAATTTTGAGAGAGAAGACATCTTAACAAGGTTTCTTGTGATAGTATAGAGGTTGAAGAGGTATGCAATATTGGTTTTTGTGATCAGTTGGTGGACTCTGACATGAAACCTGCAGAGAAACTTGTGATTGTTGCTAAGATACCTATGTTTACTGATACTGTGGTTGACCTTGTTGAGGCTAGTGAGAAGATTTGTTTTCATGTTCAGTTGGTTGTGGCTGACATGGAGATTACAGAGCATCTGGTTGGGTGTGATCAGACTACTATTGGTGATGAGTTATCTGTTGCTGAACACCTTTGTGATGGTGGTGTTGGTGACTTGTTTTTGTTCGTTGTTATGGTGCAGATCTTATTTGTTGGTTGTGGACTTGAATTGCTGGTTGATAGTAATAAGTCTTGTGATGAGTTGCAGAAATGGAGATTTCATTTTGATGTGGATCTAACTTTGGATCTACTTGTTGAGAAGTTGGATACTCTTGTTGCTGAGATGGGATGTGGTGATCAGTGGTATGATGATTGGATTTTTGAGATTCATGTGATCCTGATGTTTGAATGGATGAAACATAGATGGTTGATTTTCTAATTTGTTCTCTTGTCCTTGATGGATTGGAAGCCTATGGTGAAGATGAAAATGATTGCAGGTAATTATCTTGAGATTAAAGTATGGGACATACTTTATATTTACCTGGGTAGTCTAATGCAGGAGCATTTTGAGTTCCTGAAGATCTTTCTTAGTCTTGGAGGAATTCCCTGGCAGAGGGATGCAGTACTTTGTTTTTGGACATTTTCTAAGTTTCTGTGTTGCGATGATCTATGGAGATTCCTTTATGTATGTGGAAGATATTTCTAAGGTTTCAGCTCTTGAGGTGGCATGGTTTGGGAGATATTGGATGAACTGTTTCAAAGTTAGAGCTATTTTCCTTGCCATCGGAGCAGTATTTTCCTATAGTTTTGGAGCTAATTGAGGGATGTGGCGCTCTTGATCCTTAATGAATAAGACTTTTCACTCGTAGGGACTTAAAGAGGACCTAAATTAATATCATTTCCCAAGGGCACAAGTCCTAATTCATTATGAGTAAAAAGTTATGCCCATTTTTCTTGGGGACCTATTTTATGCCAGTTTTCATGTGAAACATGGAGTGTTTCTTCTTGCGCAGTTCCATGTGATGAGATGGGGCCTTTCATAGTTAAGGGCATTTTTTTGGGTCATGTGTGGACCTAAATCCTAAGACGCATTAATTTTTGATCATTCTTTCATTAGAATTGGTTTCTCTTATTGGACTGGACCTATATTGTAATTAAAAGCCTGACTGGCCGACTTGTGGCTTAGCTGGCTATATATTGAGAGCTTGGTTAGATGTTTAGTAGTTAGTTGAGTAGTAGATGATCATTAGATCATAGAGGAAAGATGTAGATCATCATGACATGATGGAAGAGTAGAGTAGAAGCAGATTTGTGAATCTAGGAGTTTGTAGCAGAACTAGTGGCCTGTGGGCTTAGGACAACAATAGGTTACTTGGGTGGCTTGCGAGAAAAAGTTTAGACTCTATCTTGGTTGTTCCTATCAGAGGTTTCTTGTTGTAGATCTAAACTAGTTGGTGGTTCCTTGGATCATGTGAGAACTTGATGATACTTTGTTATTTCATTGTAATAGGCCGAAACCTGAAAGGCCTTACAGCCGAGCATGTTGAATGATATTCTATTTTGAATCTTTATCTTGTTGAATTTCATTGTGCTTGTTGTTTTTTATAACTTGCAGTGTAGGCTTGGACTGTCCTTTATTGGATCCTCCATCACTGCCCTGCGTCATTGCACATCAAGTTTCATCTTGAACACATAACCATGTTCATCAACCATTGGATGACTTCAAATATATGACCCAAAGTGTATTTTGGGAATTTAGTTGGTACTAATATCTTTTTTGACATACACTCTCCAGAATTGGGACACGTGCTATTCCTCAAGAGGAGGCTTCATCCAATTGGAAATGTGGAAGATGACGTGTCTGCAAAGCACCTTGCAATTTTTTTGAACTAACAATATCATCACTCGTGGATGATTTTAGATCAACAACCCAAAGTGGGTTTCAAGCGTATTGTGGGAACTAAGATCACCTGAATCAGATGATGTCCTCATATTAAAAATTAGACCTCTAATGTTTGTCCTTCCTCTATTCCTATATTTGCTAATTCGTCAGCCCTTTGATTTCCCTCTTGGTAGATATGATTGATTGTGATCTTGTCAAAGGTCTGGCAAAGTGAATCGACCCTTGATAAAATTGAGTCTAGACTCCAATTTGTGAGGGATCCTTTCCTTAAGGGTAAAAGCACAATCATGTGTCACCTTTTAGGCTAACTTATCAGCATAGCTGAATTTTAGTATTTCTAACTAAAAATTGATTTTGGTCAAACATATGGTCTAACTAGATTCATTATAGCTAAGTTAGATAATTTTTTTAACTTTTCTAATTGGAAATATCTATTAAATGCATGTTTTATACCACTTTGGGTCCAATTACCATAAAAATAAAATTATTTCAGAAAAGTGGTGTTTCAATAACTCCTAATATTTTTAATGACATTTTTTTTAAAATTAAAAAATACCCTTTTGTAGAGATCAGAGTCAAGAATATCCTCATATAAATTTTATAGTATTTTAATTAGACATAGTTTGTTGTAATTAAAAAATATTACAAGTAGGTATTTTAACAGTCAAGGAGATGTTCATTCAGAGAAAGAAAAAAATAGTAAATCATATTAAATAAATTTGAAAAACACATGGTGCACTAGAGGAGAGAGTCCTCTTTAAGAATATATATTTATTTTTTTGATTGGGATAGATTTGTTATGAAAAATATGTTGCGAGTTCAAAACTGTCGATTTCAGTGATCTGGAATTTGAATTGTTATAAAAAAGAAAATATAGGTCACAAACAAATTTTTATTTCTTTATGCACTAGATATATATGTCATCTATGACATATTTTGAAATTAGGGGAAAATATATTTATTTACATATAATTTTTTGGTGGGAACTAGACCCCTAATTTTCAGCATTTTTCAGTAGCTAAAAAATCATCTTTAAAAATTAAAAAAACATATCAATTCTTATTCAAAAAAAATATTAAAAATATTAATCATAAACTTCATCCATTTTATCACAATTAACTAGTTTACATCACCTTCAAATTCCAAACATAAATGTCATTTTTATACTATTGAAGTTGAACAACTTTGATTTTGTTAGCCTCTTCCTTTGTAAAAGGGTGACAGCTTATTGTGCTTTTACCCTTAAAGAATTTATTATAATAGCAAAATCTCCTTCAATCTCTAAATTCTTGCAACCAAGAGTCCTACACAATTCTAGTCCTTCTACGAAAGCCATTAATTCCACCTAATTATTAGTCTATGTTCCTATAGATCTTGCTAACTTTTCTATCTCCATGCCCTCTGAGTTATGGATACAACATCCAATGCCTGCTTTTCCTAAATTCCCTCTTGAAGCTCCATCAAAATTAAGTTTAAACCAACCCTCCTTGGGTGGTTTCCATTTACATATCTCTCACTTTCTTTTGCAGGATTCCCCCCCTAAACCCAGAAAGGGGGGTAATTTTAGACCTATCCACTTACCTCTCATTTTTTAATCCCAATGAGACATCATAGCTTCCTTATTTTCTCTATTCATAACTTGGCTATTGGTGACTTTAATGACAAAAGACTCTATTTTATTTAGAAGTTGTTCTTTTGGTTCCTGCCATTTTTACGAACCTCCTATCTGTATATTAGAGACTACTGTCTTGTACTATTCAGGTTTAATTAGGACAACCAAAGGAACAACTAACAGAAGAGAGTAAGGAATATGAAGGAAACATGATACAATCAAATTTAGGGGATGAGAATATGAAAAAAGAAACAATGTTTAATATCCAGACATTAATATATATGTTCATTTGTTGATGTATAATCCTAAGGGCTTCATAATGTATATTATAGACTAAGTAGTATGGGGAATATCCTTATTATATGGAAGTGACTTTTTCGTAGCACTTTTCTAAACCACATATTATGCAAAATCTGTAAACTCATTATTATCCATATTTGAACATGACTTCAGGTCCCAGACAATACTGGAGGTTTTTCTTTCCTCTACTCTTTTCATCTGGTGCCTGCACTAAACCAAGGTGTAATTTAAAAATTATATTAATCCAATTCTACGGTCTCGACCAATTACCTATAAAAAAAATTAAAAAATGACTTGACATATTTAAAATAGATTATTTTAAATATATATGTAATTATAATTAAAAGAAAAAAATCTAATATATATTTTTCTTGTTGCTATATTGAGACTCGTAAACATAGAAAGATGTTTTTAATATAATCTAAATTTCATATAATAATGATAATTATATTTATATTATATTATCATTAAATTATTACTTTTTAAAACTTTATTACTTTCTTTTATTTCTACAAATAATGTATAGATAAATTTAGTTATTTATTTTATGCAATAGTGCATTTTCTTTTCTTTTTTTTTAGTTTTTGTGGAGTAGTCTATCTTCCTTGTACATTACCTTTTAACCTTCCCCTTATTTGTGCAACCTTATTCCTCTTTATAGTTTCGTGCCACACACCCTACCTTATTCTTATTTTCTTTGTACAACTTCTACTTGGCATTGCATTGATTATTGTCTTTTACATTCAAGTTTGAACTTGCTTTACATTCTTTCTATCGTGTTTCATTCCCTTGGTGCTCTTCTAAATGGTTATCACGCTTGACAACTATATTTGTTTGAGAATTTCTAAAGTCTTCCAACAAATCTATTGGACATTATGTGTCTTTGGATCTTGCAATATGAATCGACAAATTTATGTCCCTTTATGATGAGAATGTTACAACTTGAACACTTATATATGGCTTGAAAATTATGGTTGGAATATTAAAAATTAAGTAGCTCACAAACCTTGTCTAGATCTTCACATTTTCCATACACGATCACCTTAAATATGATTCTATCATGATTGTATGAGGTATGGAGATAGTGAAACTCTGCAAGACAATTTAGAGAGTACAACATGTGGGGGAATCACTCCACACTCAATTTATTTGATGATTCAATTTCACATGCCACCAAACCAAACCACCAAAATCAATTGTAATTCTACTTTAACCCTAACTAGAAACCAATCCTAATTCAATTATAATCCTAACTATAAGTAAAAAGTAACTCTAGCTAAATACAATCTCTATTTGAACTCCGATTGCATGGACCATAAACCTAACCATAATTACACATTGACCACAATTCAATTTAATCTTGGCCCTATCCTTAATTAAACCCGTACTACAAGCATAATGCTAGACATGATCTAAACCTTACACTAATTATACTATACCCCTAACCCTAGTTGAACTCAAATGCTAATTCTAAACCTTGAACCTTGAATGAATCATAATTATAATTGAAATTTCATTGCAACCCTAATAGTAACACTATTCAAACCCTTTTTAAATCTCATCCCTAATTGACACGTAATCCTAACCCTTACCCTAACCCTAACCCTATTAATTTCCAATTAGAGTTCAATTTAGTAACTATATTTGAACCCTTGTTGAATCTTGCCCTTAATTGAACCATATTTGTAACAATGATCCTAAGCATAATAGTAATCCTATCTCAAATTTAATTAAATCAATTTTTTTAAAAAATCTAATCTTAATAGCAAAACTAACTCTAACACTAATCCTAATCAAAACCTAACACACTATTGAATTTTCAAAACCTAACACACTATTGAATTTTGGGTAAGCACTAACCCAAAACCTTAAAACAAACATTAATTATAATGATAATTATAATGTACTAAATGATTATCAAACTAAAATAAATGACATCAAACTAAAATAAATGAATGTTCTAGACTTAATTTATGACCGGTTATTAATTTTTTTTTAAAACAATTTGATTGACCATTGGTGAGTTTGTAGACTGGAAATCAAATTTTTAATGAAAATGTGTTATGCTTTTATGTTAAATCTGAAAAAAATAGCTGAGTTGTCATCTATGCTTTTAATCCATGAATTGCCGTTTATGAGAATTCCTAAAATTAGCACTGTTATGCTTTCAGCTCAGTTGAAAAAAACAGGTGAGTTGTCATCACAGTGCATTCCTAAAATTAGCAGTGTTACCGTTATGCTTTCAATCTCACCTTTATATAACAGGAGAAGCTCTGAGGGTTTTGTCATCTGCCGCGGGTTTCTTCGCGAGAAGATTCAAGATACTCTGCTCGAAATTAACCACCGGAAAAGTGAAAATGCTCGAAGCTGAAGTACTGTGGGTGGGATTCGAACTCGGGGTTGCTTGTGCCAGAATCGTTTGTAGGAGGAGAACTAGAAGGGGCCCCTGAAGGTGTGGGAGAAGGGGAAGTTGTAGGAGCCCCTGAACCTGCACACACCAAACAATTAAATATCAATAACAATCATTGTACACCCTCTGAATTTACACCTCTGCAGAAAGTAAAGAAACAAATCTGTACCCTGGCATTGGCTCACAGGCGGCGTGGTGACTTTGCATTCTCCGGGCAGGGCGACAGCTCGAGTCTCTGGCAGAGACAGTGAGCATTATTCGTGACAACAGAAGCTAGGGCACTGCAACACCCCTGAGAAGGGGTTGTCTGATTTACGGAGATATAATTGAGACATGGGGATAAGCTCACAAGGGCGGCGGTACAGCTTGACTGCACCATCACCCCTTTCTTTCCTACCAGCAAAGAAGATCACAAGAACAAAGGCAGATTTAGAATTGGAAGCATAATCAAAGTTTTCTGAACTCAGGGAAAACATAACGACTGTTCTATCTTGGAGGGGCATCACTGAATATTGGGAGAGCATTCATCAGAGGAGGTTGTGATTTAGGTAATGCTTGTTCTCTGTCAATAAATGCTTCATAGGTCATGCCTGACAGAATTTTCTCACAGATATATGGTCTCTTTCTCATAGATGTCTGTTTTCTTTCCTAAAAGATTTGGTAGATGTCTGGACTGATGGTTGTACTGGGGGAAATTCGTTATATGGTTTGATTATGAGCCCAGAATTGTTTTGACCGATGTAGAGTTCCTCCGAGAACTTCTTTCTTCAAAGAACTCTCCTGACTGCAGATGGTATACAATGATTTCGCATCCTTCTTTCTGTGAGCTTGGCCAATGATTTTGCATCTTTCTTTCTCTGGGCTTGGGCAATGGACTTTTCGCTATTAATGGACAAAAGTGGTCTCACTAGTGCAGAATTGTGGCGCCTGCTTTTCATATGGAAAAGCCTAAGATGGTCATTACATTCTTACTCTGATTCCTCCATAATCTTGTCCCTTCATTTTCCTTACATTTATATGTTATTTCTACACTAGGTTAGCATTCTGGAGATTTTTAAAAAATTGGGCATGTGTTAAGATAACTTGTTACACTTAAAACAAATTTTAATGGGTTGCTGGGAATAACACTTTCTGTATCTGCCTATTTTGGAGTTCTGATAAACTATTGATTATCATCTTTTGACTGACTATGCTAAACATTGGAGCTCTTTGTTAGACTGTATGTTTTTGAGTCTTCTTTTGGACAATTTCAACTGAACTTGGTAATTTTTTCCACCATTTATTGTACCTATTCTTTTTGGTAATTGATCAATGCTATATTCTACTTTAAACACATCAAGTTAGAGAATGTTAAAATATACATATAATATCCAGAAATGAAAGACCTGGGTTTATAAACATTATGCAGAGTTTTCTTTTGAAAGAATCGTGAATGTGCAAGTTATTCAATGAGCCTCATGCAATTCAAAACTTTTGGCAGGTTTGACCAGTTTGAACCAGATTTGACTGAAAAAAATAAAAATCAGTTAAGAAGACTTTATTAGAATTGTCAAAGTCAGATGTCTTGGTATTTTTCTCCGTCTCTTATTCCCCAAATTGTGATGAACATATAGTCTGTGGATTTATGATTTATCATGATAGTGGCTTTGTTTTCCCATGATTTGGAATTTTATTTGAAATCCTATTTTTAATTATTCATTTAGAAATAATAGAGCAGGTGTTATTGTTGAAGCAATTTAGATGGTTGCAATTTCACATATAGTTCAGGAGAAATGAATTTGCACAATAGTGCAATATGAATGGCAGTATTCTGTTTTACACTACTCATTAAGAGTCTCAATTGAATCTTGAACATTATCCTGCAAATGATCTTCGATTGCTGTTGCACCAAGTAGTATAAGATCATGTTCATGTTCTAAGTGTTGGCAAACATCATCTACCTTGCTTTCTTTATCAATCAAAGCACTGTTTTCTTCCTTCCAAATAAGGGACCAATCCCTGTATTCACCTTGGTTCAAGTTCTGCCAAGACAAACATGGTGTTTTCACCCCAATAGTGAGTAATGCTCAACTGCTCAACTGCTCAATATGTGTTTGACTTTCTGCTCACTAGTAATGTGTGGGAAGATTGCTTCATCTTCTCCTTCAGGTAAAATTAGGATCTTTCTATTCTGGAAATTTCCAACGATCATTAACAAGTGTTTCCTATTAGAAGTGAACTCCAATATATCTAGAACGTCATACTGCAATATCAAGCAGTTAAAACTGATATCAAGTGAACATCCCGTCTTGATGAGGACCATATGTAGATGAGCAGCCACATTGACTGGGGTCTCCTCATCGTTGGGTTGTTCTTTATGGCTCACTGTACCACTAGCATTTGTACGAGGCACAACTATATTGAAAATTGCCACAACTGCCAGAAATTTCACAGCATTGGGCACTTCAGTTTTAAAAATGTGAGTGGAATCAGTCTTTTAGAGCATTATCACTTTCATGGTCAAATCTTTTCTCTTGGTTGGGTCAACAATGTTTACTTATGCAGAAGATGCATCTTCTACTATCTGGCATTACCATCTCTAACTTCTTCTTCCTCCCCTCCTATCTTCCAAACCTGCCTTGCCTGCACTTGGCGGGAACTATGATGCACTGCGCTTCTTGTTTGAATTGTATACACGTAGTTTTAATTTTGAATATTTTTCATTTGAATAGGTCTTTGTGATCTACTCAGTAGAATTAGGAGTTGATTGAAAAGTATACAATTACACAGTTTGCATATGGAGACGGGCTGACAAATTATTACTTTTGATATGTTGAATATATTGGTGGTTTGGTTTTGGTGGCATGTGAAATTGAATCTTAGAAGAAATTGAGTGGGGAGCGGTTCCCCCTCACGCTGTACTCTCATAGCTCTAGGATTCTTACTGAAAGTAGCTGTATATTCTTTCTCAGTCATAATTTTGGTTGTTTTGTTGAAGTACTTGTGGAGGCCATGGATGATTTATAGAGCTCTACAAAAGTAGGGCTTTAAAGGTCATTTTTCTGATTCATGATTGACAATTTTGTTTTCTTACTCTTATTCCTCCATTCCTGTCCTCCACTTCACTCTCCTTACTTCCATATGTTATTTCTACACCAGTATAGCATTCTGGGCATGTTTTAAAAAATGGGTTTATGGTCTTTTATAATGTCATCTTACTATTGAAAATTGTTGTGTATAATTTACAGGCCTCGGTTGACATCATGTCAATGTGTACAGATCAATTGGTAAAGGTATGGGATGAGATTATGAAGGAAGCTGCAGAGGGGCCTTGTAGATTAGAGACAACGGCTTACTGCAGACATTTTTATGTGGATCAGATTTGGAATGGACTACAGCAAAGTGGGAAAGAAATATACGAGGACATCAGTGTTTAGAGGAGATAATGAACTACAATATTCGTTATCTGCGGCTTCCACGTTCCAGGTATGACATGATTACACAGTAGGTTCCTATCTTAAAAATAAACCAAAACTGGAAAATAACTTGAAACAGATTATAGAGAAAAGAATAATGGGGATGATTTTTCACTCTTAGAAGTGAAAATGTTTCTTGAGATGAGAAGAATTTCAGGTACACAGAACAACAAGTAATTGATGAGTGCAAACAGTCTTCTTGGGGGAAGAGAAACCATGAATGCCTGATAACATGGGCAACACTCTTGTTGGCCCTCATCCAGGATGTATCAGTTACAACTTATGTTTCTTGTTTCCTTGGATAATGGACCTGTACAGGAATTAGGTCCTTTAGTCCTGATGCATATGATTGTTTAAGCCTGTTATTTGTTGTGATTCTTACTGTAAAATGCACCCCATTTGATAGTTTTGATTTTTTCCTTTTGCAACATGTTTTTGAATGGAAGCCATGATCTTCGTAGGTTTCAGTGCTGGCAATAGTTATGAACTTTTCTATGATTAGACTGTTTCTAATTCTGTTTTACTTTTTAGGTAGATAGAGATAGAGATCACTTACAAAATGTAAAAGTTTTCAATTTTTCGACTGTTGGCTTTCATATCTTTGGGAATCTTGTAATTGCTGCTTAGTGCTTAGCCTGCATTGATTTTGTGCAGTGTGAGAATATTAAACGAACTGGGAGCTGGCCACCCAAGAGCCACAAAGATTATGTGTGCTCATAGGTACTGTAACATAGCTTTCGATTGGTCTAATGTGTATGTGTATCATTTAGCTGTACTATTCACAAACAGTGAAGTGGTCATGAAAACAGTGTCCACCATGGCAATTTTACTTGGTAAGACAATGTTTTTAAATAGTGTGCAATCGGTTCTATTAGGTAGATTGTAAATATTAATTCAAATTAAATCAAGGTTTACATAACTGTAATTCTTGAAGTTGGTCAATTTGATTTTGGTTTCGCACTCTTGTATATTAATTTTGAAGGCCTTTGTTTCTTTATGGAAACATCTCAGGTGTGTCTGATACCCTATGGAAACTATGGAAACATAGGGTGCTACTATGTTATTGGAGTATCCCTGGGTCTTATTATGGGCTATATAAATTTGACGAAGGTAAACTTTTTCCTTCCCAGATTCTCAATTTCCTCTTCTTTTATTGTGTACCCAAGAAACTTAAATTGCATGTTGAACGGGGCATTTGGACTGGTATAATCTGTGGAACAGCTCTGCAGACTCTTGTTCTAATGCTAATCCCATATTTTATTGACTGGAATAAGAGGTAAAGCATCAGATTTCTGTAAGAGTTATCTCACTGCCTTAAATTTTACTGTATTTTCTTTTGCAGTGCAGGTTGCTCAAGCCAAGGATGCTGATAATGTGTTGCTTTTATAAAAATCCCAGTCGCTACTTTTGCAGCAGTTGGAATATACTACTTCGCACAGCCACTTCATATCTCACGCCATACTCATTTTTATCATCATTTCCCCTGCATTCACAATTTCATGATTTATATTCATATTTTGGCATGTCTGTAGAGTGATGCTACAGTATCTCAGTAATTATTCTTTGTAATTTCAGGAGAGGAGCTATATATTGATCAGCTTGCAACATTGATCATTTGAAATGTGAAGGGTTCATTTTGGTTTGGAAGAAATTATATCAAACCTAAGGAGTACTGCCATTTCTTATTGTAAATAGATTTGTTCATTGATGTATGCTTAAATCTCTTGTAAACATTGCTTAACAATTATAATTAATAAAAAATATGTTATTTTTTTAGGAGGGGTAGAAATACCCCTCCACAAACTCTTGAGGATGGCCATGGACATCCTTCAAGAGATCTTTTTTGTTTCTTTGTCATGTTATTTTTATTTTTTAACATTTAAATTTAATTTAGTTAAATAGTTTAGCTAATCAAATATGTATTTTGAAAATGAATTTTGTGTGAATGGTATAACAAAAGATCATTAAGTTGTATGAATTCCTTTTTAAAAAGTTTATAATAATCTTATACGTGGTTGAGTTGTATGGCTTTTGTATGGGTTCCAAAGTCTATAGTGATCAATTGCTTAGGATACATATTCATGGAGTAAGTTTGATGATTGCATGTAAACAACTTATTAGTTGGCTCTTGAGATTTTATCTAAAAGATGGAGTAAGTTTGATAATTGGACCTAAACAAGTTAATGATTAGGTGTGTCTTATATAAAATTATCATAGCTAATTTACATCTAACCACTATGGAGTGTTTGGTGTTCTTTTGCATTCAAGTGTCTAATTATAGGAATGTCATCAAGGTTAGCGTATGATATGCCTAATGCATTTGTCCATGCTTAAAAGTCAAATTAAACTCCCATGGTGTAACTAGTGTGCTTATTCAAACATCATGGTTGAGTGAGATTCTCTTGTGCATGATATTTGCACGAGTCTTATTGTTATCAACCTCAATACATGATGAAACTAAGCATCCACAAGGGTTAGATGTAGATTAACTATTTACAATGGTTAATGTACATATTCATTCACAATGGCTAGTGGCATTTACACTTGTGCAATATGTATGGCTTTTGTATGAAGGGTATAATAAAACATTTTCTAGCTATATTTATGCATAATCATACATAATAAAGAGTTAGGGTTTGCATCTTTATTATATATTGGGTACATGCACCTGTATGTGTATGTTTAAATTTATGGTTTTGTATGTGTGTATATATGTATTTGTGCACACATGCTTAATAAATAGTTGATATGTATGTATGTATGTATGAATGCATGCATCCATGTTTGAATGTACACATGTATAAATGAATGCATAAAGGAATGTATGTATGCATGAATAAATGATTGCTTGAATGAATGTATGTGTGTATTAATGAATGAATGTATGTGTGAATGCATGTATATATGTATCAATAAAGGAAGGTGTGCATGTATGTCTATGGATGTGTATTTGTATGAATGTATTTATGTATGTATCTGCGTATGCTTGTATGCGTGTATAATATACATATGTATGGAAGTTTGCATGCACATGGATGGATGGATGTATGGATGGATGACTATTTGTATGTATGTATGTGTGGATGTATGTATGTATATATGCATGTATCTATGTATCTGTGTATGCATGCATGTATGGGTGGATGGATGTATGCATGTGTGCACAAATTTATGGATGTATGGATGGATGTATTTATGTATGGATGGATGGTATGTATGTATGTATGCATGCATGCATGCATGTGTGTGTATGCATATATGTATGTATGGATTGATGTATGAATGCATGTGTGTAACTATGTATCCATGTATAGGTGGATGGATGGATGTATGTATGAATGCATGCATGTATGTATATGCAAGCATTGGTATGTATGTATGTATGCGTGTGTATGCATGTATGTATGCATGGATGATGTAAGCATGTATGCATGCATGTATGTGTGTATGTATTCGTGCATGTATGAATGTATGTATGCGTGCATGGATGTATATATCCATATGTACGCATGTATGTATGCATGTTGCATGGATGCATGCATGGGTGTATGCATGCATGCATGCATGTAGGCATGTATGTATACATGTTGCATGGATGCATGCATGCATGCATGTATGTTTGTATGGATGCATGGGTGTTGTTAGTACTATTTATTTTCTCAGCTCAAGACTCTGTGTTTTAAATTTTTCATGGTTTAACAAAGGTGTCTTTTGTGTCTAATTATGGTTACCCATATGAAATTTTTATCCATGTCCTCATTCTCTAATGAAACCGGTTCATTTTGTTCCTTAAACCCTAGGTGACATCTTGTTTCTAATCCTAAATAATCGTTGTGTATTAAACTCTAAGTCTTTATTGAAAGGTCGAACACTTTTCGAGCCACTTAAGTTCCTTTTTTGCACATGTCTTAAGTCGTCGTCAGGTGTGGCCAAGTCCCTTAAGTTCTTTTTACCTAGCGGACCCGTTTAATTTTTCCTAAGTCCCAAGTCCTGATGGTTTTAATTTTTCCCAAGTCTCGACATATATTAAACCTTGTCAAAGTCTCCTTTAATCTAACGGTGTGTGTGATCCCGCAATGAAAAGTTGATTGTAGATTACCCTTTGTGGGATTGTGCTAGCCATCTGATCTTGCAGTTAATAAAAAAGTGACGTCAGTGGGGCCGAAGGATGAAGGCAGGTAAAAGTACTGACATGTTTCTTTTGATCTAATGGTTGTCACAATGCCTTAATCAAAAGTTAAAAGGTAAATAGTGATCACGGGTTCATGCTTGCCGTCCGATCGTCCAGGTTAACAAAAAGTAAGTGAGTGGGGTCAAAATCAGATGGAATAAAGGTAGTTGTTGGATTAACTCAATCCAACGATGATCGTGGAACTTGAATATTAAGTGGGGCCAAAGGAGTTATAGTCTGTTTACCGTAAGATCTAATCCGATCAGATGAAGGGTGTAAAGCCTCAATGAAAAGTTGATTGAACATTACTAATCAAGGGATTACGACGACCGTCTGATATGTTTCAAGTCTAGATCAATGGTCTTGTTTTAAACTTCCATCTTTGGTGCGAAAAGTTCTATTTTCTACCAGTTGAGTTGCACATTTGAATGCCGATGAAGTAATTGCAAGGCATGTGGCCATGTTGTCGAAGAGTGATTGCAAAATTTCTCTTGAATATAGACCAATAGGGCGCTCATTTTAAATTACAAAAGCTACAGAATTTTTAGAGCAACTGGTGGAGCAAAATTGCAGAGTGTCTTGTGTTTTTTGGCCAAATTATATCAGGTGAGTAATTTTAATAACTGTTGTGTTTCTGCCATCTTTCATCTGCAAATTTTATTGTTAGGGTTTCGAGAAGAGGGTTTTCTATTTGATCTTGGTTAAGTTGTTAATTAAACCCTAAGTTTTAAGATGGCACCATGAAGAGAGTTCAAAGGCAAGGTTGATTATCAAGAAAGGGCTGTCTGTGATGATTTTCTTGAACAACTTGACCATTCTACCAATTATTCATCCAAGTTGAAAGAGCTTGTGCCCAAACCCTCATCTTAGAATTGAACATGGTTTGTATGGTAAGAGAAATTACATGAGGGATGCAAATATTGGTGTATATGGTTTGGTGTTATTTAGAGTAGGGTTTGGACAAAGGCATGCTTTTGCTCCTAGCAGTAATGTCTGGTAGTTTGATGTAGGAAAACTGGCGGTCCCTAATGTTTTTATGGATATAGATATCTTACTCCAAGTGGCTAAGAATTATGACCCTGGAGCAAGAGTGGTCAGTGATATGAATGGAAACCCTCTAGTTAGTATTACTGCTGATGAAATTAGAGAGGTCTTCCAATTAAGTGAGCCTTTTGATGCCCTAGAAAGAATAGATTTTGATGAACTTAGAGAGCTTTACAAGGCACAAAGGGATTACCTCAAAAGTGGTCCCTTGAGAATTTTTTTTGATAAGGTTGGAGGATTAACTGTGGTAGGACAAAATACACCAGAGCCCATCAAACTAGATTATTTTAATCTAAAGATAAAGGGTATGTATTGGTCTTAGATTATTTTCCAAAGGACATGGATTTGATGAAAGAAAAGGATGGTGAGGAGATGCCAGTCCAGTTATGGAATTTAAATATGACATGGGATAAGAATGAGGCTAGTTTTGTGACTTTTGATAGATGCTTTGCATCTAGACTGAGGGCCTTGTTATTCTTAGAAAATCCAAGGATCCCAAAGGCATTGTTAGGTTTTCTTAGACCAAAACAATTTGCCAATGAAATCAAAATAGTGCACAATTGGGGAGATGTCATATTGTACCCTATTTCAACTGTGTTTAGAGTGTATTGTTTTAGGAGTACTCCTTTTATTTAACATACCAAGTACCTTTGAAGGTTAGCATAGCAGAAATCTTAAGACAAATTTGAGGCTTACATGATATGACACTCACAAGGAAAGACAAAGGTTCTATTTTTCCAACCAACACCATTGCACATCAGTTTTTGATCACAAAGGTTAGATGGACACACATGAGTTGGGTTTTGGAATCTTACCACATGGCTACATTAGTTGCAAGGTTTGCAGATACTGAGGGATTTTATACTCATATGTTCAAAAAGAGGACCAGGTGTGCTGCCATGGACCATATTTTTCACTTTCCTGAAGATATAATTAGAAATGTATTTGATCTGCAAGAGCAGGAGGCCAGGAAGGAAAAGTGGCTAGTGTATAGAAAAGCCCTAGATTTTGTACAACATTTTTTCAAGGAGTATGATCCTTTGAGGGATTTTAAGCCCTTTGAAAAGAAGATTGAGGTCCTTATGAGCCATTTGAGGGCATAATGCAAACCCTAAATCAGAAGAAGGATATGGTGGTACAATCAGAGCCAGAAAGGGCCAAGTTTGTCTAGAGCAAACTGACATTTGCAAGAATGGTTCCTCCTGGTAGATATGTTGTACAAAGGAAGACTGGATATAGTGTTGTAGTGCCTAGGCTTGACATACATCAAGAAGGTCAGGGAACAGAGAGTATCCCTTCCTCTTACATGGGAGTAGAAATGGATGAACAAATAGAGGGGCCCCCCACTTTACCAAAGAATAGACCTATTGATGTGGATCCTTAGTCCCCACCTCCCCCAAAGAGGCAAAGGGTAGAAGAGAGACCACAACAAAGTGAGGGTGTCTATTCCCCCTCCCAATCTCCCTTAAACATTATGGATCAACAATAGGTAACATAGTAGTTGCAGAGAATTGGGAGCCTAGGTTAGATTTGTGTGACCTATGAGGAAATTGATGAAGGAATGCTTGAGCCACCCAAAGCTGTGGAGATGTACTTGACTGTTGGTGAATTAACACACAAGGAATTAGATCCTGTAACTAAGCATGCATGTGATGAGTTCCTTGCTGATGATGTCTTTGTTAAGGCTAGGGATTTTGTGCATTTCCTCTAGCAGACTCACATAAGTCAATTTAAAGAGACCTGTGAGAAGAGGCAGTAAGAACACCCGGAGAAGGATCTTGCCATCATTGAGGATGAGGTTAAGAAAGAAATGCTTGACAGGTTTGATAAAATTACCCTGGAACAAGGAAGAGAACTAATAAAAAATGCAGAGGTACTTATCCTTCCAGAATGGGACATTGTTGATGCAGTTGTCGTAGATGTAGTTAGGAAGCAGACCAAACCAGTACATAAAACCAAAGAAGAAGTTGAGCAAGCCATCAAGGGAATCACTTTCAGTGATGATCACCAGGCTCTGGTTATGTGGTCATTAAGGAAGGAAGAAGGAAATAAGGGCAAGCATATTGTTAGGGGTGATCATTCTGGCAGTCTACTGGTAAAAAGGGTTAGTGAGACCTCAAGAGTTGAGGCCTCATAATTAGCATTGGAAATTGCCAAACTTAGTATGAAAGTGTTAGAAAAGGAAGCCAAGGAGAAAGAAGATCTCACAATTAAATTAGAGACTATCCTGAAGGCTTATGGTGATTTGAAGAAAGAGGTGAGTGAAAAAGATAGATAATTGGCTAGTTGAAAAAACAATTAGGAGGGCAATTACAAGTTGAAATGCCCATTCAGTTGTAAATTGCTTCTTCCCCTGTTAGGTATTCTTCCTCAAGCCCCATTATTGAATACCTGCCTTCCCCTTTGCCTACTTTCACTCAAGAAGAATTATTAATTGAAAGAGAAATGTTGGTAGACCACAGAAGAGCACTGATTGAAAAGGGAAAGATTAAAAGGTGAAAGGAAATTGTTCAGAGAAGGAAAATTGGAAATTGATATGAAATATGAGAAGCTCAGAGACAATTCATTGAGGGCATTGAGCCAAGTAGTATCTACATGAGTGGAGAGAAGTTACTAGAAATTTTGAATTCTTTTGAAGGGGAAAAGGCCACTGTGGAACCAATTTTGGACAAGTGGATTTTAAGGTAGAATAAAATGAAATTATTTTATTCTTTGTCAAAAGTTGAAAAAGATGTTGATGCAACAATAAAGAATACTCACAAGTTGGTTAAAGGCTTGTTAGAGTTTGCAGCTAGGAGAGAGAATATTGAGAGAAACTCACTAGTATTAAAGAGAGAATATTTCAAGTCCTATTTTGAATTATTTCCCATCATTTTTAGAAAAAATGGTGAGTTAAAGGATAAAAGGAAATGGCTCGGACCAATGGATGATGAGCTGTCAATAAGGATGTGTAGCATCTTGAATATGGATAGGAATATTCTTTTTGTTCAAGCAGTGGAGTCTATTGAAAATGCTAGGTCACACTTTGGGTTCCTAGTTAAGGAAATTATATTCATGGTCTATTTAAGGAAATTAATCCACCATGAAAGATATTCATGGTCTGTTTACGGAAATTAATCCACAATGCAAGTTATATTTATGGTCGATTTAAGGAAATTAATCCACCATGCAAGTTATAATCTATAGATACAAGTGATAATCATTTGGAAGTTGTCACTTCCTCATGATGTACACAAGGGGCAGGCCCATTCAAATCATGTACTCACACACATGGATTTTCAAAATCCCTCTGAATATCAATCCTCTGAGCTCCTCATCCAATGTTTCTTCTGATTAAGTGTTAGACTCCCTCTGAATCTAATATCAATCTTTTTTTTTTCTACAATAACATCCCTAGAGAGAAGAAAAATAGCTCTTATAGAAATACAAATAAGAGATTAACTACAAGAAGTAAATAAAGATAGTTCTCAAGATGTAATAAAAAAATACTTGTCATTATTTTGGAGCATTTTCTACGATTGTTTTTAACTCATGATTTTTTAGTATTAGCATCATTCGCAGTTTCTAGGCGTCAAAATTTGAAGCACCTTCAAGTCTGTTGTCAAGTCTGATTCCATTCACCATTTTGTATGTACAAAATTTCCAACAGAATATATAGATTCAAAATTTGATCTTGATAGTTTCTCAAATAGACTCTGATATCATATTGAATTTTAGATCAGATATTAAACTGACTTAATGTAATGTTGGATACAATAGTATCTCTTTCTACTATGTATCATTTTGCATAACTGAGTATACACCTGAGACTGTTTTTGATAAGTGTTAAAACAAGTTTTGAAAGTGGTGTCTAAAGCACTGTCTCTCGATCAGGGTGAGGGGAACCCATCCCTTTACTGATTTTGGGCTGAATAGTAGGTCTCAAGTTGAAGCGAGGACCAGAAAACTTAACCCCGAGGTTTGTGTATGCGGAGGCAATCTCGATCTCCTGTCCCTAGAAGTAGAAGTGTAAATGAGAGGTCTTCAAGCAGTTGAAGACCATGACCCGTGTCTTCCCCAAATTAACCACAAGCTGTCTCAAATCACAAAAGGAGGCCAAGATATCAAGAATTCTTTGGAGACTCTTAGGTGAGGAGGCTAAGAGAATCATGTCATCAACAAAAATAAGAATGGAAACTAAGACTTGGTGTAAATAGAAGCCATCACCTGGGAGAGACGAATCTTTGATGAAGCCCTTGAGCTCATCAATGTAGATGCCAAATAAGGTGGGGGAAAGAGGGCATCCCTATTTCACCCCAATAGTGCTCTGAATAGGGTTTGAAAAGCCCTCCAGAGTGCTGAATCTGCCCTCAACATGCTCGTAAAGTCTCATAATGGCAGTCAAAAGAATCTTAGATATCCCAATGTCTCTAAGTCTCTGAAAAAGGGTCACTCGGGGGACAAAATCGAATGCCTTATGAAAGTCAATGAAGCAGCAATAGACTTTTGCAGAGCGATAGTGAGCCTCCTCAATGATCGCCCGTAGAGTCAAAACGTGGTCCATGGTTTGGTAATCTGCACGGAAACCAGCTTAACGTCTAGCCCTGCAGCCCAACCTGTCAAGCTGTGAAGAAAGAATAGTGTTCAATGCCATGGCATAGAGTTTGGAAAAGGTATGCCCAATCATGATGGTTTTGTAGTTGCCGAGGTCCGAGATTGATCCACTCTTGTGGATCGAATGAATCACATGTCTCGACCAAGCCTCAGGGAAACCAGTGCAAACAGGTTTCTTCTCCACCAAATAGTGATAAGTTAAGGCACCCTTCCACCATGACATAGTAGGTTTCTTTTTACCCAAACCACACTGAGTAGCCATATGCCCAGTATTAAAGCATCTACGACATCTGAAGGGAAACCCTTCATAATCCAGGGTCTGTGTCAAACTTCCTTTCGAGGAGTTGATGACTATCTCCACAGGAAGACCCTTAGAAGGATCAATATCAATAAGAATGTGAGCATAGGTAGAGTGGTACATATTAGAAGAGGCACTATCTACCAGCGAAAATTCCCCAAGAGAATTACCAATCTCCTCATAAAGAGAATCAATCCAGAGATGAAGAGGTAAGTAAGGAAGACAGACCCAGATGGGGAATTGAGTGAAGGAATCTAAGATGGGGTTGAAATCAATATGCCAAGGTTTAACCATGAGCATAAAATGATCCTCCCAGCTGAATAAATGATCTCACAACATTTTATTCCTGTCTGAGGAATTTTCAAACTTTGCAATAAAATACCCCTTAGCCAAGGGGAAGATATGCACTATATCCTCAAGGATAGGCTCCCAGTGATGAGAGATCCAGTCATGAAGCTATGACAAGTTCGGCCCAAAACCCCTAAACCTATAAATCAAGGCATGGGAAGAAAAAATGGAGGTGTTGTGAGCCATATCCTCCTCAACATCCGAATCCACCACAATAGATAAAGGAGAATAGATAGGGATAGGCCCATGAACAACCCTTGATTCAACAATGCAACATCCCTAGAAGCAGTGGAGGGCTCAACAAAGACCACTTGAGGGCCGTTCACCCCACCCTCACGCACAGGACAAGCAACAAGTGAAACCTTAGAATCTCTTGCATCCAATGATACCTGCAATTTCCCCATCGATGGATGACCTCTAGCATAAGACAAAACCTAGTGCCAGCAACCGGCGACGCCCCAGTAGATGGTGAAGCACCAACAACTGGCGAAACCCTAGAATCTCCGACAACCTTCAAGGCCTACAACTTCCTAGGAAAGCCTCCAATAGGAGATAAAACCCTATTCGAATCCACCGGTGCCGCACCAGCATCTAGTGAAGCACCAACAACCAGCGGACTCCTAGCAGACAACTCCATCTCTTCTGGTTTAACCCTATCAATTTCAAACAACTATACACTTGAAACTATTAATATTATGTTTCGTTGTATATATTGGTTCATGCCTCATACGTCATATATATATGAAGGGAAACCCATCACGGACGTAACTATACAATAGTTTTCACATTACCTTTGTTAATGACTTAATAGTTGATGACTATGATAACACAACAAAGTCGGTTTTATCATTGTTATTTTAAATACATTTTATAATATAATTATCTATATATATAAACATATTTAAATAATAATAATAATATATATATTTATTCAATAATGATCTATCGCTCTGATAGTAATTATCCGACAGACGCTATATAACATTAACATACATCCATCCATACATACATGCATTCATGTGCATGTATGCCACTTCACTAAATCAATGCTCCAGTGAGGTAGGGTATCAATTAATCAACTAATATTTAAGTGTGAATGCAAAGTACTTGAGTGGAAATAACTCTAAATTATGAATTGCAAAAAATATTTTGACTACTAAAAGTAAAATTGCTACTGATCAAGATCACTTAGCAAAATTTGCTAACCCAGTGTTTCAAATGTTAGTGCAATTTTGGGACCACAAATTTGGAATGCTAGCATGGTGCACATGCATCTTGTTGCGATAAGGTACAAAGATCTCAACTAGAGAGATATGAGACTACTTAGCTAGTAGTAAATGCAAATAACAAGGTAAAATAACCATTCTAAACAAGGAGGAAGAAGGAAATCTCGCAAATGGAGGTAGAAGAATCCCAAGAAATGTTGAACTATTTTCTTTAGAGGCCTATCAAATTCAAACCTTTGTTTAGGGATTCCACCTCCACAAAAACCAAGATATGATCAATTTGATAATGGATAAATTGATAAATGATAAAATAATAATAACAAAGATGGAAAATAATAAGAACTGTGATATGCTAAATCAAACAAAGTAAATGGATGTACGATCACTCCCCTTTGAAGCCATGAAGCTAGAGCTTGATGGGTTGAAGGTGAGAGAGGGATTTGTATCTTAAGGAGGGTGTTGGGGAAGTGGTACACAAAGAGTAACAAGCTGGAATGTAATGCACACTCAAGGATCCTTAGTAAAACGGGGTAAAACATGCATGTAAATATATATTTTTTAAATAATAACTTTAACTTGTCCATAACATACCATAGTGTTGTGAATAAAAAGAAGGTAAGGACAATGATCACTTTGCAATTGTGCACAAGTGGAAGCTTTAACACATTACCAAGGGTTCTAAGACACCCAACTACACAGTTGGGTTGGAGTCCAGTGTTATTTGAGTTGCCTCAAGACCTTGGACTAGGTCCATCACTATCTTTTAAACCATATTGGTCAAAGACACGTGACTATGCATAGAGGAGACTAGGTAAAACCTCTAAAACCACTAACATGATTTATCTTGAAACACAAATTGAAATGTTCCTAAGCTAACCAATAAAAAATTATTCATTAACCATTAAGCCAATATGATAGACCAATTAATAAACATTATAAAGACATAAAGAATATTTCAACAACCTTATCTTCTCTGAGGAGCTGAAAGATAAGCCTATAATCATCTCTCCTTAGTTCATGGATTTCTTTATGCACTTCGGGATGAATTATATGCAAAATGCACAAGTTTAGGTTTTTTTTTCTCTAGAACTTTATTTCTTCTCCTAACCTTACTAGGTTCTTTCTTTTGATTGTCCAATGTGCCCTCCACTTTGTTATATCCAAATAATTTCACAAGATTCCTTTTGTAATACTATGATTTATGCTCAAAACTATTACACCTAAAACACAAGATATTACTTTCTAGATCATTATTAGCACATGCAAGATATTTTCTTCTTGAATGTCTATGGACAATCCTTGTATGATTATATCTTTCATACATCCAATAAGTTCTTGCTAAATGACCAACTCTATTATGGTTATAACACATAATATTATAGTTTTGATTTGACACACTATAAGAACTTTTATCATTAGTCCATCCAAAACCATTTCTTGTATGAATTTTATAGTCTCTTGTTCTATGTCCATAAATATGTCAAAGGTAACAATGAACTTGAAATTGAGAATAATCAAACCTTGTTGAATGGTGTTGTTTAGTGAATAAAGATCTTGTGGATCTGTCATTTCTTCTTCAATCTTTGTTGGCGTCTTCAGTCTTAGGGATATCAACAAAATAGATTAAATCTATTTTCTTCCTTGGAGTATTTTTGACCTTAAAACTCCATCCTTTCTCATTTGCAAATACAAAGACTTTTATTTTTTGTCTCTTTTCCACTTGAAGAGGTTTGTCCTATCTCATATCGTAAACTAGTAAGATCACTTGGATGTTTTTGCCTACATAGCATATCATCTAGTGGATTAATACTTTTTTCAAACCTTTTATTTTTCTCTAACTGAATCTTGTGATCTTCAAGATCTTTCTTTAAAGCGACAACCTCTCCTTTAAGCTTATGGCACTCAAAAGTTCTGGCATCCAAGGAAGATTTTGTGACTTATACTATCTTCTTAGTCTCCTCAATCTTTGTCTTCAGATTTATGTTATCTAAATTGTTAGAACTATCTTTTAACATATAATTCTTCTCTATGCTCTTTTTCAAAGAATCAAGTTCATTCTCAAACTTTCTACAAATTTCTTCTTTTTCTTTCAATTTGACTCCCTTTTCCTCTTCAATACTTTTTCTTTTTTCAATTTGAAGCTTTAGTTTCTAATTTTCTCTTTTAAGATCCATGATCACATCTAAAGAAACAACATGTTCTCCTTCCAAATCAATAACTCCTTCAGGGTCACTAAAACACTCTTCTATATCTGATTCATTCATATCTACCACAAATTCATCAAGTTCTATATTATACATCTTTTCTTCTTTAGTTTGTGGTTTCTCCTTTTTAATTTCTATTCCTCTTTCCCATTGTAAGTAATCCTCTACTAGGAGACCCTAAGTTGGTTAAAATTTGTTTAAGGGTCTGGATCTGATATGTCTTGTTGGAGTACAATACCATTGACAGGGGGCAGAGGGTGAATCAATGGTATATCACACTAAGAAGCTCTTGGATTAATTTTTCACAACTTTGAATATAGTTTCAGGACAGTTCCACTATCATGTGATGCAACATACATGTGAAGCTATCAAACTTAATCGAACATGGAGAACATAAAGGGATAGTTGTAAGGAGGGAGAGAGAGAGAGAGACATAGAGATCAATGGGAACAATGCACCCTCAACCTATGTACCCTTAACCTTGTACCATCAATCTTGTATCTTATATCCTACATCAATACCCTATACCTCAAACCCTATATACTACATGTTATTCCCCCACACCTATAAAAGAGGGGGAGAGGAAATGACCAAGAGAGGGGAGGGAGATATTAAATGAGAAGGAGAAGAATAAAAAGAAAGATAAGGCTAATATGGGAGGATGGAGAGGTAAATAGGGACTGACTGAGAGACTGGGAGTTAAATTGATAGCTTTGACACCCTGCATCAATTCTGATGCCCTAAAATGATGCCCTGCATCAACTCTAATGTTCTGCATTTGATGCCCTACATCAATCCCAATGCCTTACAAAGCTCATCCACAATGTTAGAATCTTGTAAGTTCCACTTTCTTGATTATAATTTCTTAAATTTGTCCTCCCATTTGTTCTTTCCTCTTATTAATGCATAGTAAGATTTAATTTTAAACAACTGTACTCTAATTTATCTTGATATATGTTTTCTGAGATTTGCATTTGGAATAATATATATGTTCTTATCATGTAGAGGATAGGGATAGCACAAGGCCGATGCATAGCTATTTTCTTTGTTTATGTTTGGAGTAGTTATATCTAGAAAATAGGGTACCATTTAATTCCCTCAAAGAAATAATCCAGAGTCCTTCCTACATGACATGGTGATAGTATTTGTCTTGTAATGCTCATAACCTTCCATTTTCTTTTCTCACGTTTATGCCTACCTTTACTTTACAGTATAACCCAAAATTCTATACATCATTTGATACTTTGCATTTAATTTAGGGTTTCCAAAAGAAAAGAAAATAACCCAAAAAGAAACTGAAGGAAAAATAATTAAGGGTAGAGATTCCAACAACGCAGAAACAGATTGAAATGAAAATGGGTTAAAATATTGAGATTAGAGAGTTAGACAACTTAGAGACAATGTGGAAATAAAAATGGGTATGGCTGATGCTCAAGCTATTCAAGAGATTATTATATATTTATTAGGAATAGGGTAGTTGTTTCTTCATAATCTTCATATTCTTCCTGTGCCAATGATGCTCTCTTGATAATACAAGTGCTCATATTTTAATGAATCTTTGATGCCCTAGATAGTACAATTTCTATATCCCTTGGATCTATCTCAGGCTCCATTATCAAGAGATTATCATATATTTATTAGGAATAGGGTACTTGTTTCTTCATAATGTTCTTCTTCTTCCTGTGCCAATGGTGCTCTCTTGATAATACAAGTGCTCAGATTTTAATGAAGCTTTGATGTGCTAGATAGTACAATTGTAATATCCCTTGGATCTATCTTAGGCTCCATTATATATACTTCAATTTCTATATTTATTTCACAATGCTACATAGTAGCTTGATAAGAATCATGGGATGCATAAAAGAAAAGATTCAGCCACATTCCATAAAGGAGCTTTATGTCAAGCAATTTGGAATAGCTCTGTTTGTTCTTGACCTTGTTTTTTGTAGAGGTAAATACTAAGTTGAAACAAATTTCATGTATGAACATGGATACAAAAGTAGGGCACCATGTTTCAAAAAGTAATTTACAATAGCTAATTAAGACTGCCAAAGGGAGGTGGGGTAGTGAGTTTTAGGTTGAGGGAACTTAAAATTTTTCTAGTCAGCTGAAATTTGTGTATATTTAATTTTTGTAGCATTGACAGTGTATTTTTCAGATAATACTTGTGCAATCCAGATATTGTAGGCATCTAAGTGGGAGGTGTGGCTGCTACAATGTCTCCTAAATCCTCCTCATCTACCAATTTAAACCCAGTTTTAAACGTGAGGCCTATCTTTTCTTAAGATGACAAATTCTATGTAGATGGTGTGTTTCTAAGGTTAGGGAATATATGTCATTTATATGGAAAATAGACAAAACAACTTATTCTCTAAGAATCTTTCTAAAAGTATTTGGTCTATGAATAAATTTTGAATGGTTTAGAGTGCTTGCCCTGATAGACCATGCATGGTACAGTGTGAAAAGGAATCTTATGGTATATGGTCATTCTCACTAAAAATTTATCCATAGATGGTAAGGAAGAATACATTGAATATGGGTCAGAAAATCATAAATAGGATAGAGATTATTAGCACTCAATAATGGATATGAACTCTGATTTCTTATATTATATAAGTCTATGTAAATAGTAGTTGTGATGCTTGGGACAAGTGAGATATCTAAAAATATGATGTGAGAAAGTACATAAATATTAAAAAGGGACCATCATATAAATGTGGATAAAAGGGTCATTCTAGTATGAGTTGGTTGCCTATAATACATCCTACCAAAAGATGAAAAATGCCCGCTTCTATCTGAAAAATCATGAGAACCGTGCAAATGATCCCTCCCACCTAGAAAGTCTCTTGTTCCATGAACATCAAATTGACTTCCACTCTGAACTACTTGGACTGCCACTATAACTACGAACATGACCATAATTTGTTTGGTATCCTACCTGAGTAGGATCCTTGATGGCTTTTCCCTTTTGTTGAGGTTTGTACAGGCACAATTTAGTCTAAAGATATAGTATCAAAACATTCCATTATATCATATTCAAGCTCCAACAAACATTGAGAAAACACAAACTAAATGATCTTTTTATCTCCTTCAGCTAGCTCATTCTTGTTGACACCTTCAATACATGTGAGTGCTACTTCATGAGCTCTATAATTATTAAACCCAAAATCTGTGTCTGGCAGAAGGCAGAAGGCCAATTATACATTCTCAATTTCACCATGCTTTTTAAATTTCTCCTTAACCTGCTCCACATCCCAAGCAGCTAGTAAGCTGTCAACAAAAACATACTTAACCTGCAAAAGCAATAAAACAAATAAAGTAAAAATCTTATTTTCTCAGACTTCACACACAACAAGACATCTCAGGTTTTAGAACTACCAAATACAATTTTTTAAATTTTAGGGGAAATGTGTTTATCTCAGTTTATAAAATGCATGTTCAATATGTAGTAAACTTTACATAGCATATAATAACAACTCAAAATGCAACTGTTAACATGATAGCTGGTTGATTAGCTAGGCCATAATTTCTTCATCTAGCTCTATACGAGACTTGGCAAAGGCAACCTTTGCTGAAACACCAACACCAAAGAAAACATCTTGTTTCTACAAGTGTTTAAATGCATTTGTTGCATCAAGATGAGTGTTAAATCCCAAAAATGTAAATCCTCTGTACATGACTTCATGCTTTGAATCATCCATAAAATTTGGCTCCTCAACATCTTCTATTCCATAATACTTCAATTTTTTTCTCAACTACAAATAAATCATTAGTTGTTCTAAAATTCACAAATATACAAAATTACAAATAATGTGATCTTGCAACAAATTGTCAAAGTAGATAAACATAGTGCATAAAGAGTCTTACATCATCATTTGTCCAAGCCCTGCTGATGTTCTGTACATAAAGAGTTGCATTATCCTAGCTTTGTGTCACTCCACATCTCATCCCATTTACCTAAAATTTTAGAGTAAATTACAAGGATATAACTTTAATTAATCATCATAGTTTGAGAACTCCTTGAGATATACAAAACACTAGTCCAGAAATCTCAGCCTTCATGAAAGAGGTGCAGCCTAATAGGAAAAATAAATGAAAAATTAACTACATAACAGTAATTTATGTATGGTTTTGTTCCTCATGTTTTCCTATGGAATTCTTTTCTCTCATTTTTTCACAAACTATTCAATTTTCCACAATATTTCAATTTGCAAGTTATGTTGCTTCAACATGTGATAGGTTGTAATAAATGGTTCCTCCATGCATTTTCTAAGTTGATTTTTTGTCAAGACTCTGCATATTGAAAATGTATTTGAGTTCATTTTAAACTTCATAGCCTTAGGCCCTAAAGTGATTCAACCACAATATTTAGTGAAACAAATAGAAAATGAAGGTCAAGCATGAAGATTAAGATTGTAGGCCAGAATTGCCACAAGACTCCATCAGCAACATCATCCTAATATGAAGGCCAGACATGAAGATTACAATAGTTTAGATATTAAGATTTCTGATTCATTATAAGCTTGTGGTTTCTTTCTCTTAATTAGATCATTTCAACCAACAAGAGTCATAAATGCTACCAATTTCTTAATTGCAATTTGAATATTCAATATTGCATACATATGTGAATGAATCTTGCTATAAGTGGAGTAAATTTTATTTATTTTGCAGGGGCGGTAAGGTTCTTGCCGAGACAATAATAAAGGGGAGTGTCTGCTCTTATCCATGTATGGGCTTTGAACAACCCTTGCACTGTATTTAGAAGTCTTAAAGAGGTTGGGCTTCATGGCATTGAATTCTATAAAAATGAGGGAAAAACCGGTGGTAAGGAGTTCCATGAATAGAAAATTTTATTATTTTCATTTTGGTTCCTTGTTTTGAAGTCAATTTGGTTGCATTTATTTTGTTGTTAATAGGTTGATTATTGAAGTCAAATTCACTTCAGTGACTTAATGGATGTTTAGAAAGTTGTGATTACATAATAGTCTTTTTTGTTGGCTTCTTTATCCATCGTTTTATGCTTTTTGTTTACTTTTTTTTTCTTTCATTCTATTTTTGTTTGGCGTGGCCATGCCTTGATTTTATTTTGTTTGGTTTGTGTTTTTATTTTATATTTTTATTGTAGACTATTTTAGAAAAAGTTTTAATGTTATTTTGTATATGTCTCTATTTTGTAGTTGGTGATTTTTCAGGCAGCAACAATGATGAGGAGGAGAAAAGAAGTTGAACACTAAAGATGATTTTGTAAGATAATTCCTCTTTAAGATTGCATTAAGTAATAAATAATTTTAAAGAAGATTATGTAGACTAATTCCTGAGCTCAATTGTAAAAATATTCAACTACAGTGTTAATTCTCTACAACAATAGCTCATCTCAATATAGAGAAGATTTTAATTTAATTGCTGCACTTTTGAATCAATTTATGAAATCAATAAACTTATTTGTAAATCAATATGTGATTGGATTTGTTGTTTAATAAAATTTATTTATTTTGGAGGGGTTGAATTGGCCCCCTCCTCAAGGCTGTAGGGAATGGTCATTGACCATGGCCATTTTTTCCAGCCTATTGTTTCTGTGTCGTCCTTTATATTATTTTTTATTGTATTTTTAAAAAATTTTATTTCTTAGCAAGATAAATGCGAAGTGTATAGTTGAACAAGATATTTCTGAAGTGAAATAATGTTGTGTGAAATGTATTTGAACTTTCACATTCACTTATGTCAATATTTAAACTTCAACATTTATTATGTTTGAGCAAATTATGTGTGAAATGAGCATACTATATGTGAAAAGTGGTTTTAACTTTGACAACCAACTTATTGCATTTATACTTTAGCATGCGTGAGTAAATTTGAATTTTAATAATATCAGATTTCCACAATCCATATTTAATTACAATTGCGTTTCTGGATTCGATGCTAAAAACAAACACAATCGAATCCAGAAACACAATTGTAATTAAATTTGAATTTGTATGTTCACCTTATATTAAGAATGTATTAACTTTTAAATTCACTTATGTAGTATGTTTAAGTTTTGGCATTCACATTTTTATATTTGTATTTTGACATGTTTTAACTTAAATGTTTACCTTTGTGTCATTGAAATAACTTTTTCCAAAGCCTTTTCAAATTAGGCATGTGTTTGCTTTTGTGTGATTGTAGTTTTCTATGCTTAAACTAACTTTGTGTATATTTGAACTTTAGCATTTGAACAAACTATGTGTGAAATGAACAAGCATCATGTTAAATATGTTTTAATTTTGACTAGCATTTTGTTGTGTTTACACTCTAACGTGTGTGTATGTTTGAACTTTCCAATTGACTATGTGAAGAGTGTATTGTCTTTGACAATTTATGCTGTATGTTTCAACTTTAGTGTGAAGTGTGTGTGAACTTTAGAATTCACTTTTCTTATTGTTGTACTTTGACATTATTGAAGTGAAGTATGCTTTTGTGAAATATTTTTATATTTAGCATGTTTAAATAAACTCCTTGTGTTTGTAAAAAATTGCATGTTTATTTCATGTGGTTAAACCATTGGCATACATTCATTTTGGTATTTACTAAGTGTGTTTTTGAACTATCATTGGCATTCACTATGTGTGGTGTATGCTTTACCTTTGTCATGTCTGAACAAAGTCCATGTGTATTTTTCCTATGCGTGTTGAAAGGTAAATTTTACATTACCTTTGTGTATTGCTTGTGTTTTAAGTAACATTAGAATTCATAGTGTGATGTTTCTTTGAATCAACTTTGATTTTCATTTATGTATTGTGTGTTTTAACTTCTTTGTCATGTTTGATCAAAGTTTGTGTTTTGATTCTAAGCATTTGTTTGAAAGGTGATTTTGACATTACCCTTGTGAGGTGGTTGTATTTGACTAAATTTGTCATTTACTTTAGGTTGCACATGTGTTTTAACTTTATCATGTTTGAATGTACTCCATGTGTAATATGTTTCTACTTTAGCACATCTTCTGAATTTAGCATTCACTTTAGGTGTGTTTGTATTTTGGTAATGTTTGAACAAGAGTTTATTTTGTGTGTGGTTCTAGTTGGTGTGATTATGTTTGGAATTGTGTGTGTTTGTTCTTGGTGTGAGCATTCACTAAAGAACTTGAACTAGTATTCATTTCCATCAGTCTCGGGATTAAGTTTTTCCAAAAGGTGAATACTTACCCAACTCGTGTCGGTGAGCCAATCATCTTCCAACCCATAGTTTTTTAGGGGCTCAATTCATGGTTAATATTGCACGCTTAATATGATATCTCAAGTATGTCGTTAGGACCAATCAACTAGCCTAGGAGACAATTGGTTACTGGTCGCCGCGTAGTTCGACCCTGTAAGGAGAGTTTCAGGGGATACCCTTTTATCTCACTGGCCTATCCCTATGTCTTTCTACCTACAATAGGGAGTGTGGGCCCTCCTAATAAGCATATAATTAATATGATAATTCTTCCCACCCCTAAAGAAATCTTGGGAGGCTAGACTTGATTATTATTGTTAGTTTGCATGCGAAACCTTTCAAATGACGATTGACTAATTATGATCGGTAGTGTACCAGTTTCTATATGCCTATAAAATGGTAGGGCACCTACCTACTAGAGAAGGGGGTAATAAATTGGTCATGTCATATATATCTTAGGTGCACCCTATAATTCTATGGCTTAACAAAGTGGGTTATTTATCAGCTTTAAATATCGAACCCTGTAACTTTTTGGCCTACCACTATAAACAGGGGGTCATGTTACATAGGATAAGTTTTTTCAAAAAAATGTCCACCCATTTTACTTGATATCTTAAAAATTCATGGAAGACCCCCTAGATTAGTTGTTATCCTGCTCTGGGTGGGTGTTCAATTTAGTGGAAGGAACAGTTATAGGGAGGGTCCCTACTATTCTATGGTAGAACAACATCAGGGAGCCAAAAAGTAGTAGGGGAGTGGGAGGATGTTTTTCTCGTCCCATCCTCTTGCCTAAACTTTATTTCTGAGACTGAGGGTGAACCCCAATAGAAGGTGGGGTCTGGTAACTCTAATAATTGTTATCTAGAATACTCGGTGGCTACACTGGCAGATTTGGCATGATAACCATACCCTATATGTGAGTTTAAATAAAAATTGAAATTCAATTTATGGAAAATTCATTTTTGTTCTTGAATTTGAAATCCACTTTATGTGAAGTGCATGTTTGTTTTTTAATAAACTTTGACATTCACTTTATGAGTGTATGTGTTTTTATACAAAATTTAAAATTCAATAAATGTGAAGTGCATTGTATTTTTAAATTTTAAATTCAATTTATGTGAAGTGCAAGTTTGTTTTAGAATTTGAAATTCATTTTGTGTTGTATTTGTGTGGGTATGGGTGGGTGGTTGAGTGGATGTGGGTGTGTGTGTGTGAGGGTGTTGGTGTATGCATGAGTGTGTGTTTGTGTGGGTTGGGGTGGGTGTGTGCATGCAGGTGAATTATGTGTGTGTGGATGTGTTACGTCCATGTGTATGTGTGTGTGCACTTGTCCCTAGGGGATGTGTGTGCATGTGAGTGTGTGGGCATGTGTGGGTGGGTGAGCATGCATGGTGGTGTGTACACATGTGTGTGCATGCATGTGTGTCTATGGGGTGGGTGTGTGTGTGTGTGCATGACCCTGAACATGGGTGTGTCTATGTTCACATTCACAAGGGCATGTGTGTGTGTGTGGGATATGCACACGTGCACATGTGTATAAGGTTGTGGATGTGAGGTGCATGTACATGTTTAGGTGCATATGTGGTGGTGTGCACATGTATGTTTTTTCTTGGTTATAGATGTGTGTGGGTGTAGATGTGGTGGTATGTACGTGCACGTTTGTGGTTGGGTGTGGATGTGTGCGACTATGTGCATCTATGTGTAGGCGCATGTGTGGGTTGTGCGAGTGTGTGTCTGTTTTGGGGCTGGGTAGTGTGTGACCATGTGTGCATCTATGTGGGATAGGCGCACATGCACAAATATGTATAGGGTTGAGGATGTGGGATGCATGTGCATTTTTAGGTGCAAATGTGTGTGTGTGACATATCCAAACATTTTGAGAAAAGAAAAGTTAGTTCGGAGATGATAATAAAATGAAAGACTTAGTTAACTAAATTTGATTGTGAAGTCAACTCAAGAGAAATAAATTTTCCATTTCAAAATGGGAGAGTTAATGAATTACAAAAAGGAACTATCCGATTTGAAGATGAAATCAATAAATGAAATAGGAAAAGAAAATTTTATACGTGAAATTAAATAAAGAATTAGAATTAGTAAATGGTAAATTAAGTGATAAATAAATAACAAGATTCCCAAAGATTTTTTAATGCCAAGAGGGCTTACATAAGGTGACTTACTATCCTCTTTTTCTCATTTTGGCGAAAGCCCTTGAAACTTGGGTGTGAAGGTGCATTGTGTGGGGGTATGTTGTGTGCATGTGCATGTCTATGTGTGGGTGTGTGTATAAGTGAGTGCATGCATGGGTGTGTGTGTGGGTATGTGTGTGTGTCCCTAGGGGGTGTACGTGTACGTGGGCATGGGTATGTCAGTGTATGTCCATGTGTGTGGGTCGAGGGTGTCAGCGTGTGCACATGCACGTGTGTGAGTGTGCATGTATGAGCATGTGTGCATGGGGGTCTAGGTGCACATGTGCATTCATGTAGGTGTGTGTGTTGGAGGTGCATTGTATGGTGGTATATTGTGTGTTTGTGTGTGTCTACATGTGGGTGTGTATGTATGCTGTGCATGCACAGGTGTGTGGGTGTGCGTGCATGTCCCTAGGGGGTGCATGTGTACCTGGACATGAGTATGTTTGTGTGAATAGTAAGTTGACAACTAGTAATTGAAGCTTTACTTGGATCAAATTTATTTTACTCCTAGTGACTCCAAATAGCTGTCATAAAAAAATGTATTTTTGAGTGACAACATGATTTTCAATTTTGACATAGTTGACTTGAAAATAGTTACATATGTATCTCTCATCACTTTCACAACTTTCTCTTCAGAAACATATTTTCAACATTAATGTATTTTAGAGGGTATTAAATTTATTTATTGCAACTAAGGTCTCCAAAGTAAAATATAAAATCTATCCAATGAAGGAATGATATTGGAAGATTTATCTACCTCCTTGATTCCCATTTTGAGAGGAAAGATAATACTCCCCAAAGTGTCGATAAGAATTCCATTTGTTATGTTTATAGAAACACAAATGTGTATAATTGTCTAATGCTAAATTTTTGATTATATCAAATTCTTTGATGCATATGTTATACTAATTGCCTAGATCAATGTGAATTCTTTCACATTGTCGACCATGAAGAAAACTATGACGATAAAGTGGACCATAAAATGAAACTATTAAAGGTACATAAAGAGGTGAAATTTATGAGTAATATCTCTAAGTGTATTTGTAGAAGTGTGTGAAGAGGAAGACACATTCTTTGTATGTATAATATCTTTATTCCTATGTAAATACATCATAGAATTAGTAGTGTATGTGACTGAATGTGACCTCTAAATCAGACACAACACAACATGGTCATTATTCACTTGATAGAATTTGGGAGAGAGTATGAAGAACTCAATCCAAATTCCATGGTGAGGCGACCTGTTGCCTCCTATGTGAATGGGGTGTTTGAATACTCTCAGAACGAGAGCCAACAGCCGGGAGACCAATTCAACAATGGAGGATTTTAAAGCAAATATGAGCAAAATGAAACTAAGCTAAGAATGAATGCAATTAATCTAGAAAACTTTGAAAGAAATATGAAATGCAGATTTTTATTTGATTTTGAAATAAAGATGATATTAGACTAAGAACAAGTAAGCAAATTTAATCTAAATGTGAAATGCCATTACACTAATATGAGAAATTAAACTAGATAATGCAATAAAAGAGCTTTGAAAATAATGAGATATGAGACTAAAAAAATGCTATAGTAAGGATGCTCTCAAAAATTGCTCTCTTTGAGTGAGAAAAAGAGGTTCATTAAATAGACCAAGCCAGAAGAGGAATGAAGAGTTTCTTGATTCGAAATGGTGGACTCTTCATTCCTAATTGAGACAAAAAGACAATGAATTATTTAATTAAAAGAATGGAATTTGCCACATGTGGGGAGGTGACCTTTCGAGTAATTTGAATTATTAAATTCAAATAAAGAGGTGTCCATTCAATTTAACTAAATATTTATTAATTCCTTTTTAAGGGTAATTAGCCAAAGGGGTAGATTTTAATTTAATTCAAAGTACTTAGGACTTCATAATTAAATTAACTTATCATAGAGATTATTTAGCCAAATAAAGTCTAGGACTTAGGAATTATTTTAGCGTTTGATTATTGCAATTTAGGGTCTTTGCAACTGACATCAAGTCAAATAGAGCCAAGTAGGAGAGAAAATTGCCTAGTGAGATAGGACTTTGATGACATAGAAAATTGAAGAAATGCACCAAAATTGATGGAAATGATTAGGTGCCAATTTTGGGGTATTACAAGTAGTATGCTTGAATATCTATTGATGTTCAATATTGCTAGATTGTGTAATATTGGCATAAATTTTCCAATTTTATTTATTGGAGAAATTAAAAAATTTATATTATAATTCACACCATCCTCTATCATTCACACCATCATCATGAATCACATTATTATGAATGAGATCTATGATTTTATGCTTGAATTCCATACAAGTATATGTATGGTGTCCATGAAATCTATGAAAATCATATAAGAATTGTTCATTATAACTCTTAGATAATCCCCTAGAGGAATCTGATAGATTGATGGAATTATGTATAACCAAATTATTAGGAAGTTTTGAAGAACATTATCCAATAGTTTGCGAAGATTTATAAATTTCCTAGTTTGTTAATGTTTAAATGATACAAAATGCAATGTAGTAGATACTTGATTGAACTATATTTAGGTTCTTTCTTGTAATTAAGTATTGGATGAACTGGTGAGGCCCCATAATTCAACCATTAAGTTCAAACATTTAAAGTTCAAGATCTCTTACATGCACATACAATTTCTATCATATAATTATTAGAAGCCAGTTCTATGGTCATTAATAGACTGATTATGTATCTAACATTTAGTTAGATACAATATTGGCTTCTAATAATTATATGATATAAATTGTATGTGCATGTAAGAGATCTTGAACTTTAAATGTTTAAATTTAAAGGTTGAATTATGGGGCCTCACCACTTCATCCAATACTTAATTATTTCAAAAATAGTTCACATTTTCCCTCTTATGAGGGGTTTTTTCATAGCTAAGTTTGAGAATCCAGCTGATAGGAAACTCATTCTTTGTGATCACTTCTTTAATTAGGACACCCGGTTCATGCTCATGACAAAGCCTTGGCACCCTGACTTTGATGCTTCTACAGAGACTTTCTCCAAGGTTCCCACTTGGGTGAGGCTTCCCAAGCCCCCTCTTCACTTTTGGGTCGATTCTCTGTTTGAGGTTGTGGGGGAGGCTCTTGGGGATTTTTTGATGGCTGATGAGGAATCTGGTGATATTCTTTATTCCACATATGCTAGGATTTTGGTTGATTTGGATTCTTCCAAGGGTCTCTCAGAAAAGATAAAGCTACAACATCCTAAAGGATCCTGGATTCAATCCTTGGATTATGAAGGTCTCCCATTCAGATGCAAGAGATGTTTTAAAACTGGTCACTTAGTGGATCAGTGTGGATTGGAAAAAGTTAAAAAACCCACTTCTTGGTGGAAGGGAACCTCCTCCCAACATTAATCTATTGCGAAGGCCTCTAATTCTCAAAGCTTTTCTCAGGTTGTTTCTTCATCTCAGGAGACTTCTGAGGCCCCTATGCCTCTTGGTTCCGTTGTTGGCTCTCCCCCGGGTGAGGTTTCCATCCCTAGATCAATTAGTTCAGATTCAACTATTTGGGCCTCTGTTGGTGGTGAGGCATCTGCTCTTCCCACTGACAATGCTTCATTGGATCATGTTGGAACATATTCTATAGATTTATCTCTCTATTCAGCTTCTCTAGATACTTGTGGCCCTATCCTACGACAATCTCTTGATTCCCCATCTTTGGGCACCTCGGTTCTTGATTTGATATCTTGGTAGGATTTGGCTAAGAAAGTGGAAGATGAATGGACTTCTGTTAAAGGAAAAAAATATGTAAACATCTACCCTCTTTTGATATGTCCCTTTGTTCCTAGAAGGGGAAGAAATAATCTATCTCTGCGGTCGACAAGATTTTTCTTTGCTGTTCGCTGGTCGTTTCAGGGCTGTTGATTTTAAATTGTATTATCTTTTTCATAGTGGCTTCTTAGGTAAGGGTCCCAGTTTCCTTCTTTTGGTACCATTTTTCTCTCTAGGTTGTGGGAGCCTGTTGTAAAACCCTCGCTATGGTCTTGATTTGTTCCTTCTTTGAGTGCTTCTTTGAAAATCTTTTTTGACCAAAATGTACAGGTTTTCACATTTAGTTAATTATTTCTAAGATCATATTGACACATAAGTATTTTAAGAAAATAATGAGTTTGTCAAAATAATAGATAGAAATAGAAATTGAGGATTAGAAGTATTCTACAAAATTATCCTTTATGATTTATGGAAATAATTTAGATAAGATTTTATCTTCAGACATGTATAATTGAAAGCTAATAGTTGAACATTATTACCTCCTTTTCCATACTAAATCACTTACACCAATGGATAATAGGTGCATAAAAAATTCAAATGTAGTTGTGATGTGCTTTTTTATTTTAAGTGATATCCTTTATCTGAGTGACAATGCATAGCCAAAAACCAAGAAGTTAGAATCATCCCATCAAACCAACATAAATATCCATATCATGCAATCTTGGGGATCTATCAAATAGTTCTTGGAGATATTATGTCAAATAGTTGAACTATCTTCTCTATGCCTATAGTTTTGCATACCCGTATACCATGGCAATTGCAACTACAATTAAATTTTTTTTCCTATTATTTATATTGTGATGGATGTCCATACCCTGTTCCAAAGCTCCCATTTCCACACAAGTAGGGAGGATGCTCACAAATATTGTGGAGTCTTCATTTACGCCTGTGTATTACATTTAAAACATTCTTCAAGAACATGTTTATTTGAGGCATTCCGTCAAACAACTCAGGTGCCTTGTCTATGCTTACACATTTTATACAACCTTCTAGTAAGCAATTTTTGGAGGCATTATGTCAAATAGTTCTTGTTAATCTTCCATGCTTACAAAGTTTACAAATGTGTTTTCCAGGGCAATATGGCTGCAACATATAGAAAATTCCTCTATTATTTATATTGTGATGGATGCCCATACCCTATTCCAAAGCTCCCATTGTTGCATAGGTAGGGAAGATGCTTGTAGAGGTTGCAGAGACTAAATTTACACTTGCCAATTGCATTTGTTTGAAACTTTTTAAAATCTTGTCCACAAAATGCATTTAATGTATAGCATGCAATTATAGATTTCTATGAGATCACGTGTGAAGGAGAAAAGAGAAGGAGACGTCCAACGATAAGATGAAAATGAAAATAAAGTCTAGGATTTGTTTCCTCGGTAGATATAATCCACACGATGCACAAGCTCTATAAAGAGTAGAATGACTTTCGTAGCCCCAATGAATAGGCATCAAAATATATGAAACAAATTTCATTTCTCTGATATGAAAAAGAAATGCACGAGAAATCAAAAAGACATTTTCAAAAGCACTACTCTAGTAGGAGTATGAAATTAACTCATATTCATGGTAAAGAAGAGAGAGCAGTCAGGAGAAAAACTAACAAGACATAATATGTCACCAAGTTGAGGGAAGAAAGCCCCCAAGCTTAAGAAGGGACCAAAATAGACTTATAAGGAGGGTGTGGATATTTAGATTTATATGAGGGCATGTGTGATTTAGAAGGGATGGAAGAAGTACCAAGATCTTGAGCTTAGTAGACAATACCATGAGAATTTATATTTTCTTTAGAATGGATGAGCTCCAATATGCCTTTTTCATGGATTCCTAAGCATGTGTGTTAATAGTGAATGTTTTGAAAAATTATTTTTCCAATGAGATACATGTTATTTTTCAAATAAGATGCAAGTCCATTTTGAGAGGATATGAGTTGGAAAGAATTATATGTTCTTGGAGGAGATGAGATTGGATGAAGGTGGAAGATGCAAGTTGATAAGTGTGGGATTTATGAGCGTGTTGGATAGGGTCGATGCATCATGTAGGGGACTATAAGGGATTCTTGTATAATAACATGGAAGGGGATCATGAGAGAGTGTGAATGGAATTCTTGGATCTTGATATGGAAGGAAATCATGAGAGTTAAGGAGATGATTTGATCTTTGATGTAGAGGGGAATCATGGGATGAAGCAAAAGGGATGATTTGATCTTTGATCTAGAAGGGATTGTGAGATGGAGTGTAATGCCCCGCTAAGGAACCCAGGAGAATTTAACCTAATACATGTCACTAAGTTTATAGAATAATTTTTTTTCTTAAGTGTTTACAAACAATGATGATAAAAATATGAAAGCAATACAACCATGAGATACAAACAAGTACATATACACAACTCAATTACAATTAACAATCCTCGAGGGTGCCATGATGTAGAATTACGTATAACAAAACAAATATTTAGATTAAGAATTATTACAATTAACTTCTATGAATAACATGTACATTTAATACCATAAGGTATAATAATGATACAAAATCCTCTAGACAAGTCATAGGATATGTTAAAATAATCAAATAAAAAATATAATGCAATATCTGCAACTCTGAAGAACTGATACAAGATATAATCATGAACATCAAAATATAGGAATGAATAAGCCTCCAATGAATAATAAGAAGAAGGTAACAAGTACAAGCATCCTCTAGCACCGCTATAGGAATGTCAAAATCTCAAATGGTAAAAGATAACACTACCTCCCGACCTCATGGAACCAAAGGTCCATTCCCACCGTGCTGAGGAGATAACAACAAATCCCACTCAGATAACAAATTAAAACAAAGATAACTAAGAAAAGGTCTTGAAGGCCTTCTAAATCAAGGGTACCACCAAATAAAGATAAATAAACATAAAATTACCAACACGTATAAAAAAACCAAATAATACAAAATAAACCACCAGGTAATAATGAGACAACAAAGATACACCACTAGAGGAAAATGCAAAAACTATGGAGGAGACTTAGGCTACATACTATGGGAGTGTCATCACATGGACAACTACTCGAGTTACCCTGGACTGGTCTTTCTAGACCCTGAACCCTCAAGCATTTATCAGGTTGAGTTACCTTGGACATGCCACTCTGGACCTTGGACCCTCAACATGACCCATACATAACTAGAATACCCCCTCATTAAGACAAGGAATTCTAATCATACCTACTCTCTAGGTATTATCCCATTCCCATCCTTAGCCTATACAAGGACTCAAGGAAAGGGCCATGCATCAATGATCAATTTTGTATTTAATGTTGTCCCCAAGTTTTATTATTAGGTTATCACTTATTAAACAACTTATGATAGGTTACCTTGGTACTGGCCTCTTTGGGCATGGACCCCTTGTTAGCACGTGCAAAAAATTTCATGGCTTCATTGTGTTTCCCTTGGTCTCTTTGTCATTTTCATGTCTCCGGCTAAGCCCTAAGCAGAATATTCAAAAAACTAGCCATTACATTTTAAACCCTTTGTTTTAACCTTGGCCTTGTTATCATTTCATGTTACTTTTCGTGGGTCACTTAAGGGTCCTATTTCGCATGTGCCTTATATTTTTGGATGGCCCCATTTAAATTTTTCCTAAGTCTTTACCCCGGCGGCCTTTAATATTTTCTTATAGTTCCCTGCCAAAATATTTTCCCTAAGTCATGCTTTAATATTTTCCTATGTTTTGGCAGCCTTTGTTTTCCCTGGGCCCAACTCTGACACCATCTCCATCTAATGGTTAGCATAAGTTCTTAAGGGATGTGTCAGAGGCTTGAGATCTTACGACGGCTATTGATTTTATTCTTGTTAGAGGGTTGTCAGGGTAGGGAGGAGATTCTCAATCTGACGGTGGGCGTGAAATCTGATAGAATCTTGGAAGTCTTTGCGAACTTCAGATGACCGTCGATCTTCTTGATGTGGGCCCAGTCAAAGTTTCTTAGTCTTTTGGCGGTAGGGATAAGTTTTTAAAGGCCAAATTTTTTTTAATGATTTTCACTCATTCGCGAAATGATACGACAGTGCTCTAAATGTTTTAGCGGTTCAACGAACAAGCCTTTGCGGAATCGCTAAACTTTCTGGCGGATAGATAAAATGTTTCATGAACTGGTGAAAGCCTCTAGTTGCCAGTTGGCCAAATGTGGGATCAGAGTTAGCTATTTTCTTCTTGTCGCTAGTTCGCAGAGTTAAAAGGCAGGTTAAGATTTCACCTTGCGAATAGGAAATGCACGGTCGCATAATTGCTAAATGTAAACCAGGATTCCTTGTAAGGTTAAAATCATAAAAGATCGTGAAAGAGAGAGATAGGATGGTCAGGACTTAAAGTTGGTTCAGATTTGAACGTCGATCGCTGATTTTCCACAAGTGCCATGGAAATGACCATTATTATTGAAATTCAAATTTTTGAAGGGTTTCCAGTGATAGGAAGGACTAGAATTCAATGCAGAGGCGACTGGAGCTAGTGGGAAATGATCTGTTTGCTATTTTAGTGTCGTCCAGGGTGTGTCATGTTTGTCTGCAAGACTTGTACTATGTGGTTTTGTGCTTGAGGCATGTTGTAGGGTTGACATTTTGAGCATTTTTGTGGTTCTCAGTACCTTCACAAAGAATTTATCACGATTGAGGATCATTCCAGGATTTTCTTTCTCCTGGTTGCCTGGGTTTCCACCCCTATAATAACTTTGTGACCGTTTCTAGTGGGTTTGGTGGTTGAAACCCTAACCCTAAGTCATCCGTACCTTGTTACATTCTCTTTGAGGATTCCAAGATGACTAGGGAGTATAAGTTGTAGAAATTTTGATTTTGTGTGGGTTCCAAAACTTTCTTTGGTCCCAGGCTGGTTGTTCATGGTGTTTTACTGATAGAGGAGCTGGATTTTGTATCTTTTCCTATCTTTGTGTTGTTTTGATTGTATATTGATCTTGAATATGTTAATGAAAATACTATTGAGTTCCAATCTTGCATTTGTGTATGTCTTCTTGTTTCGGTTCTGAGCTCATATATGTTAATGTCACAAAGTGTGTTAGCATATGGTAAACAAAGAGTATTGTGAAGTCATCTCTGAGTTCCTAACAAAGTTAGGATTAAAGTCTTTTAGGTGGGTTCAGTGAGTTTGCAACCAAGCAGGAATCTGATGTCCTTGTGTTTGAGGGAGAGGGGTAACAGGCAAAGAACTTATCCTAGATTCAATTATGTTTGAGTTAGGGTCTTCAGTTGATATATGTAATTGGGTGACTCTTTGCCCTAGGTTAAGGCACCGGTCCATCCTCTGGAGGTATTTCATTGTCGTCAGCCACACACAAACATTCAAATGATAAAATCTTAAAGTAGTTAGTAAAGAGTATATATTGGCATAACATTTTATGATTCCTTTGAAGAAGTGAATCAAGGGTACACCCGTCTGAGCATTAAGGCTCAAAGTGTAGAAGGATCTCTTTTGATCCTTGTTAATTGGCCCTCTTTCTTGTAGAATTTGGAGTGGTGATAGAGTCAAAGTGTTATTTAAGTTATCCATCAAAGTATAAATCTACAAGTGAAGATCAAAGGGAACTCCCAACAAAATGGTGACTCTGCTGGGGAGAACAACAATGAAGCAGTATATCTGTTAATATCTCTGGTTGGGCCACATTGTAAAGTCAAAATCTTTTGTTGACCAGATAGATATAAAGTTTGTAAGTGCACTCTTGTTTTCCTATTGTATTTCAAGTAAAGGTTTCCCATCTAGGTGGGTGGTGACTCAAAAGGTAAGAACTAGTGTTATAAGCTGTAAATCATGGATAAAAGGAGGAATACTAGGTCCTTTGTCAGAAAGAATCTGGAGGTCACTCTGGAGCAATTGCCTAGACAAGAGAAGAAGAGTTGGATTAGAAGGAATGGTGAGTCTACTAGTGCTCCCATCAAAGAACAAAGAAGTACTAGAGGTAGAGCACCACATGTTTCCTCAAGTCAGGAAGGTTCATAGGATAGAGTTTCTAGATCAGATGGTGGTCGCTCTGAAGATAGATTTTATGATACCCCAGAGGCTATATTTCATGACAAGGGTCCATTGCCTATAGGTCAAGATGAACAAGCTAGAGAGATGGGTTTGGAGATTGATTTAGATCTTGATGAAGATAATTTCAGAAGAGAACTCATGAGACCTAGGCAAGTGCACTTCCCATATCAAAATATTTCTAATATGGATGTGTCATCAGGTTCTGATGACATTATGGTAGATCCTGATGATTTAAATGCATTAAGGTTATAGTTGGCAAAGCAGGATGCCATACATAAGAGGTTACAAGAGGAGAGAGAGGCTGAGAAAGTGAATGCTCTAATAGAAAGACAGTCTCTCCTTAGAAAAATTAATGAAATGAAGGAGAGAAACAAGATGCTTGCTTCTACTCCTAAGACTTTGCAACATGATGTCTTTGGTGATCTTGAAGCTTTGAGGAGTGAGCAAGAGTGCTTACTACAAGATCATGAATTTGATAAGGAGGGCCCTGTGGTTAGACAAGTGCAAAGTTATGTTCCCTTGCCTAAAGATAAAGATGGGCATGAGATCACTAGGCCTACTATTCCCGCTGGTGAGAGAGGAAAGCAGAAGATGGTGGGACATCAAACAAGTAGATCATTTACAATACCAAGGGTCCTACCACCCAATTCAAATAAGGACACAGAAATAGAAAGAAGAAGAAAAGAAGATGAGGACCTTGCAAGAGAACTTGAGAAGGCTGAAATTGAAGCTTCCATTGCAGAGAAGAGAAGAAAGATCCAATTCTTGAAGGCTTCTTCAGCTAATGCTCTTGGTCCATCTACTACTGAACTAGGTATGCCATCTATGACTACTACTGTTCCACTTAGTAATGCTACTAGTTCATTTTCTTCTTCATCTGCTAGGATAGGTGCTGATCCTAGGCAATAGTCAAATGCACAAGTAGATAGAAATGTAAATGCTAATGTTGATCCTAGGGTTAACACTAGTTCAAGTTTTCAAAGAAGACCTATGCAACTAGAAGGCTATAGGCAAATTAGTTTTGATGGAATTCCTGGTTGCCCGAATGCTTTTCCAAGTGATATAAGAGATAAGGTACCTAAGTTTGCTGGTAATAATGCTATTAGTTGTGAGGAGCATCTTAGGTTATTTGTTGATATGCTTAATGATTATGAGGTAGAGCATGAGGATGTAGTCATGAAATTATTTGTTCAATCTCTAATGGAGGATGCTAGAGATTGGTTTAAGAGACTTCCTGATAAATGTATTGATACTTGGGACTCTTTTGAGATGTGTTTTAAAGAGCAGTATGGTGATAGGCCTAATGCTAGTTTCATGTTGAATGAATTCAATACCATAAGGAAAAATCAGAATGAGACTGCAGCTGAATTCAACATGAGATTTTAGAAGGGTATGCATAAGTTGTTCCAAGTTATGCGGTTAGATGACAATGTATGTCTGACTACGTACTTCAATGCATTTGATGGAAAGATGGGATATTTGTTGAGGGACAAAGAACCAAGAACTCTTAAGGATGCTTTTAGGATTGCTGTCAACATTGAGAATAATATGAAAATATCAGGGAAATTAGGTGGAAAGAGAGATGACCCTAAGTTGTTTGGGGATAAGAAATACAAAAAGGAAAATGATAAGAGTGTTGGAGCTAGGAGGCAAGAAGAAGATAAATTGGATAAGGTGCTCAATGCATTGAAGGATTTGAAGGCACCTACAAATAGGAACATCAGTGCTCCTACCAATGAAAGGCCTCAGTTCAACAATAATTTCAATAAATAGAGTAGATTGCAGAACTACCCGTACAACACCCAATGGAAGGATGACAAGCCTATTGTCCCTGTTGGAAGAAATAAAAATGATAGAGGTGTCCCTGAACCTCTACAAAAGGCTTCAATAAATGTCATGGAGGACATACCTTGGTGTGTTGCATTCCAGTCCCTTCATTCTACAGAGCATTATGTGGTTGCACATTCTATGGCTGCAAATCAGGATTGTGGCAATGAGGAGATAGATCAAGAAGAAGATCAAGATGATGTTGGATGCAACATGGCTTCTTCATATCTAGGATATGAAGATGATTTTGATTTTGATGAAGAGGCAGATGTAAATGTGAAGAGACATAATCAGGCCATTTTTCATCAAGAGGTTTTTTCTAATAGTGAAGACATTGATAGGAAGACATGTAACATGAACTCTTCTTCTGAGCTAGTAAATTTGAGAAGACCTTCTAGAGAAGAGATGGATAGGATTACTACAGAAATGATTTCCCAGGTGCAAACTAGAGGCATGGTGGCAAGGAATACAAATGAGAAAGCTGCAGGAATGTTCATAAAGAGTACCAACTCTGGAGAGACTAATGAGAACAAATCAAAAGGTGATCACATGGTGAAATTCAAGAATGTAAAAGGTAAGAATTGTGAGCCTAAGGGATTTGGAATTGAAAAGATTTCTAGTGAGATTGAGAGGCCAGTTAACACAATGGCTAAGATTGAAAAAATGAGAGTGGCCAATACACCAAATATATCAGATAAACAAAAGGATAATAAGGTAGTACAGATTGAGATTCCTTCTTCTGCTCCTATTGATATGTTATCTATATTGTCCCAAATTACAGTTAAGGTTCCATTGTCAGAATTGTTGAGGATCCCTGAACACAAAGACAGAGCTATTGCATGGGTAGATAATGTTCATAACAATGATGTTGCATGTAATGGATCTCAGGATAAAGCTTTGAAAGGTGTTGCTACTGAGGGAATTGTGTCTCAAATTCCTCCAATATATTTGGATAGTTCTGTCAATGCCAGCCTTGAAAATATTGATCCATTCTTTTTGAGTGTTCTTGTGAATGGAATGAAGTTGAGGAATTGTATGATTGATAGTGGTGCCTCTAACACTGTCATGCCTTTCAAAATCATGGAGAAGTTGGGCCATAAAGTTGATACAGTGCAAGGCAGATGTTGTGCAATGGATCAGAGGGAGGTACCAGTTATTGGGACTATCAATGCAATGCCATATAGGCTGGCAGCATATCCAGAGAAAGAATTGACAATGAGTGTTTTGGTAGTGGACATTCCCCCTCATTATGGGATGTTGCTATCTAGAAGATGGAGTGCTGCCATGGGTGGAAGTTTACAGTGTGATCTGTCCTATGCCACTTTCAATATTGATGATCAGTTTGTCAAGATTGAATGAGAGCCAAGGGTATGCCACATGATTGAGAGAAATATTGATAATGAAACTACATGTTTTGTGGATACTGATATTAATGCTTTTAGGGTAGAGATCCCTGTATTTGAAAATGAACCTACTTTGTCACTTATCTCTGTTAAGGTAAGTGCTAATTCTATGAAGGGTGATTTGTGGGTAATGTACTTTAATGGTGCAAATTGCAAGGATGGAGTAGGAGCAGGTATCTTACTTATTTCTCCTGATGGAAACACCTACAAGTTTTCTTTCACATTGAATTTCTTTTGTACCAACAATATAGAAGAATATGAGGCTTTGTTGTTAGGATTGAGGTTGGCACAAAAACATGGTATTAAGTGCTTAAGCGTTGTTGGTGATTCTGAGTTGGTAGTGTCCCAAGTCAGTTCAATATATGTTTCCAAGAATAAAAGGCTAAAAAAATATAGGAATGCAGTTTGGGATTTGATTGAACATTTTGATGCCTTCAATATTGTGTGGAAGGATAGGAGTAATAATAAGATGGCTGACTTGTTAACCAATATTGCAATCAATCCCAATGATATTACATTTTCTGGTATTTCTAAAGTTGAAATTTAGGCTAGGCCTAGCATACCAGACAATATTGGAAATTGGCAAGTTTTTGATGATGATAATGATATCTTAAAGTTTATGAATTGTGAGGATCAGTATCATGGTCAGGAATTTGATTGTTCAACCTTGGTTGAGTCAGTAGAAGGAAAGGAAGTTGTCTTTGGTAGTGAGGTCATTCAACTTAGAACTAACAAGGTGCCTAAGGGGCTTGTTGTTTTGGAGACTGTCTTTGATAACCAGGATAGAGTTCAGAAGAATATCAAAAGAGAAGATCATGCTGATCTAGAGGAGATAAATCTTGGAACAAATGAGGCACCTAAGAAAGTATACATTGGTAGAGATATATCTCAAAAGGTAAAGAAATCTTTGATTGAATTATTGAGAAAATTCAGGCATGTTTTTGCATGGTCATATGATGACCTAAAGGTTTATAGAGAGGATTTGTTTTAGCATATTATTCCATTGAAAGAAGGTGCTAAACCTTTGCGGCAAAAACAAAGGCCTATTAATCCTACTTTGGCACCCAAGATGCAAGAAGAGTTAATGAAGCTGAGAGAAGTTGGAATTATCAAGCTTATAAGGAACTCTTCTTGGGTTTCCAACCTTGTTCCTATGAGAAAGAAGAATGGTGACATCAAGCTTTGTGTAGACTTCAGGAATTTGAACATTAGCTCATTAAAGGATAATTATTGTCTGCCCAATATGGAAGCTATGTTGCAGAGAGTAACCAGATCAGAATTGATCTCTATGATGGATGGTTTCTCTGGTTACAAACAGGTAATTGTCAAGGAATCAGAGCAATTCAAGATAGCTTTCACAACACCTTGGGGGACATATGTTTATGTCATAATGCCTTTTGGCCTCACAAATGCTGGTGCTACTTTTCAGAGGGTAATGGATGTTGCCTTTTCAGATTTTATAAATAATTTCCTTGTTGTGTATCAAGATGATTTAACTGCCTATTCCAAGAAGGAAGAAGATCACTGTATTCATTTAGAAAAAATATTTGTGAGGGCCTTGGAATTTGGCATTTCATTAAACCCAAGGAAATTTTCTTTTGGTGTCATTGAAGGTAAGTTGCTTGGCCACTTAGTTGGGAAGCAAAGAGTGAGAATTGACCCTAAAAGGGTAGCAGCCATTGATAAAATTCAGAGACCAAAGAATGTTAAAGGAATCCAGTCCTTTGGTCAGGTCAATTTCTTAAGGAGGTTTGTGACAAATTTTACAGAGGTTACTAGACCTATTTCTAAAATGTTGAAGAAGGGATCTGCAATCAATTGGGAGGGTGAGCCTGTGAGGCTTTCAAAAATATCAAGCAGGCTATCAAAGATGCACCAGTGCTTAAGGCACCTGATTATAATATACCAATGCATATCTTTTCCTTTGCATCTTTTCACACTATTGCTATAGTTTTGTTACAAAAGAATAAGGATGGTTTTGAGCAGCCTATTCCATTTTTCAGTAAATCTTTGTAGGCTGCAAAATTGAAGTATGACATAAATGAAAAATAGGCTTATGCACTTGTGAAGGCAATCAAGGCTTTTAGGTGTTACTTGATGGGGGCAGTTGTGATTTCTTTTGTGCCAAGTGCAGTTGTGAAGGATATTTTCTCACAGTAGGAGGTGTCTGGAAGAAGATGCAAATGGATCAATAGGATCCAATAATTCAATGTTGATGTCCAGATTACTAAATTGGTTAGAGGACAAGGATTGGTAAAACTGATGGCCCAATCCAATCTTGATGCAAATCAGGTAAATCATTCTAAAATTGATTATACATGTGATATGGATGATTGTATTTGGTATCAAGATATCATCTATTACTTGAGAAACATGAAATGTCCAGATATTTTGAATGATAATCAGAAGAGGACATTGAAATTACAGGCCATCAAGTATGTAATTATGAAATGTAAATTGTATAGAAAGAATTTGGATTGCATACTTTTGAAATGTGTAGATGAAGATCAGGCTAACAAGTTGTTGAAGGAAATGCATGAGGGAGTTTGTGGTGGGCATTATATGGGTAAAAAAACTACTCATAAAATCTTGAGAGTAAGATTCTAGTGGCCCACAATCTTCAAGGATGCAGAACAGCTAGTGAAGAGGTGTGATGCTTGTTAAAGGTTCTCTGGTAAGCTTAAATTTTTAGGTAATATGCCATTAAAACTAGTAGAAGTTCAGGCTCCTTTCCAACAATGAGGAATTGATTTCATAGGGGATATACTAAACAAGTCAATTGGAGGACACTCATGGATCTTGGTTGCCACTGATTACTTCAAAAAGTGGGTAGAGACTATACCTACAAGAAATGCAACTAGTAAGGTGGTAATTGATTTTTTGATGAATAATATTGTTACAAGGTTTGGTTGCCCTGAGAGGATAGTAAGTGATAATGCAATGTGCTTTAGGTCTACTAAATACAAGAACTTTTGCAAAGGTTTAGGAATTCAGATTTCTAATTCCTCACCTTATCATCCACAAGGAAATGGATACGAAGAATCTACTAATAAGAGTTTGATTAAAATCCTAAGGAGGATTCTTGAAAAGAATAAGAGGGCATGGAATTCAAAGCTTCCATTAGCTCTATGGGCCTATAGGGTAACAGTGAAGAGGGAAATTGGTTGTGCACCATTTGACCTAGTATATGGAATACATGCAAGGATGCCTCAGAATTACTTATTAGAAATGTATAAATTTGTTCAGTTATATGATGATGACATAGATGATGAGATGCAGTTAAGAATTGAGGACCTCATTAGGTTAGATGATGTTAGGAATAAGGTGTCTCAACCTTGGATAATTCCTATTCTTATTATTTGTTTTGTAAATGTATTTTTTGCAAATAATATAATTAAGTGTGAGTGTACATGTCTAGTTGGCATGTTGATGTGTCACTTCACTTGATGTGTCGACATCTTGTGTGTAAGGAGATCATGACTGAAACGGTCATGACAGATTCCTATGATGCATAATAAATATTTAAGGAATGTGCTATGACAGGTGTAAGAGCATCTTATGACTTGGGCCTATTTGGGCACCCAAGAAGAAGTGGTTGGTGTGTGTAAGAGAATATGCCAAAAATAGGTTGGTATGATAGATTCTCTTACACTTCTCTTGTGACCGTTATTTTTGGCAGATTCTATGACAAGTTGTCATAGTCTATTCTAGGGATGGATGCCTATTCTTGGGATTGCATGTAACAACTGTGTACATGTAGCTTTGTGCATGGGTCTTGGTGGTTGTGCCTATTTTTGGGTCCAGAGGAGTCTATATATATGATGCTGCTCCTATGGGAGAGATATAACAAAAATTTAAGTCTTGTCGGCTTTGTCTCTCATTTCCTGAAAGAACTTGCATTGCAAGTGTATTGTAATCTTTGTGTTGAAGATAATACATTGTGCAGGTTTTAGAGTGCTGGGGTTTTTTACCGAAAGGTTTTCCCCAGGGTATATCATTGTGTCATTCTCTATTTTTTCTATATGTATGGTATGTGGTTGCAATATCTTTTTTAAAGTAGTTAACGAATCTGAAATTGTAAGGATTTATAAGAATTTGCACAATACTCTCCTATAGAGATTAGCGTAGGAAGTTGTTTCCACACCTGAGTTTCTTTACAAGTGGTATCAGAGTTTGATCAACTTTTGATCCTAGTTGTTGGGTAGGGTTTTTTGAGCTGATCTCCAGTTTGAGTGGACATTTTTTGCAGAGCATTCTGAATCTTATTTGTAGATTGAGATGGAAAGTTCATCATATGGAAGAATGGAGGTGGAGAAATTTAATGGCACTAATTTTGAGTTGTGGAAACTCAAGATGGAAGACATGTTGGAAGATCGTGACCTATGGGAAGTGACTTCAAGTGCTACAAGACTAGCAACTATAGCTCAAGCAAATTGGAATATCAAAGACTATAAAGCTAAGGGTCTCATAAGACTCTGTTTAACCGATGCAGTTCTTTTGAATGTTCTAGATGAGAAAACCGCAAATAGTTTATGGGAAAGACTTGCAGCCGTGTATCAGGCCAAATCTCTAGTGAACAAGTTGTTCCTAAGGAAGAAGTTGTACTCTCTATGAATGGAGGAAGGTGGATCCTTAACGGATCATTTAAATGCATTTAATCTGCTAGCTGCACAATTGACATCAGTTGGTGTCAAGTTAGAGGAGGAGGATCGTTGCTACACACTTTTGTGTTCTTTACCAGATTCATGGGACCATCTTGTGATGGATCTCAAAAGAACTTTAGTCACCTTCAAAATGGATGATGTGGTGTCTTCGCTGCTATTAGAGGAGATGCGGAGAAAGGCTTCTGTTTCAAAAAAAGAAACCCTTGCTGTTCGTGGGAGATCCACTGAAAGAGGGAAGAAAAATGATAATAAGTCTGACAATAAGGGTAGATCCAAATCCCATGGGAAGTCAAAGACTTCCAATAAGTCCAAGGCAAAATGTTGGAATTGTGATAAATCTGGGCACTTCCGTAAAGACTGCAAAGAGCCAAAGAAGAAGAAGAAAGGTTCAGATTCAGCTTCAGAAAGATCTCAAGAAGATGGCGATGCATTCATCGCAGCTTTGGTAGCCCATGCATCTGATGATGTGTGGTTGGTTGACTTGGGTGCATCTTTTCACATGACCTCTCATTGAAACTGTTTGTCAAAATATGAAGAGTTCGATGGTGGAAAGGTGTACTTGGGTGATGATTCTCACCTAAAGATAGTTGGACGCGGAAGGGTCACTATCAAATTTCCTGATGGATGAGTAAAGGGAATCAATGGAGTTATGCACATTCTGGGTTTGGCATGAAACCTATTATCTGTAAGTATGCTGAATGATGTAGGTGTGCAAGTTGTTTTTTTGAAAGAAGGATGCAAGATGATGAGAGGATCGATAGTGCTTGCAAGGGGTACTAGGAGAGGTACCTTATTTCAGATAGATGCATGTATTCCTCTATGTAATAGTTCTTCATCCTCACCATCTGAACAAGCAGTGAAGAAGTCTGTGGCTATTGGTTCTGATGGTAGTGCAAACACTTTGGAAGGTAAGCTTCTTGCAAAAAAAACAATGTTGTGGCATATGAGATTTGGCCACATTGGTGAAAAGGGTCTCAGAACCTTGAAAAATAAAAATCTCATTGAGGGGTTAAATGATTGAAATCTTGAGTTTGACTTCTATGAACACTGTGTCTATGGTAAACAAAATCATGTTCAGTTTTACTCTAGTTCTCACAAATCTTCTGATGTTTTGGATCTTATTCATTTTGATGTATTTGGTCCTGTAAAAGTTCCTTCAATCTCCAAGTCTGTATTTTTTGTATCTTTCATAGATGATTACAATAGAAGGATGTGGATTTATTTCCTTAAAAGTAAGACACAAGTCTTTAGTTGGTTCAAGGAATTTAAAGCTCTTGTAGAGAATCAGACTAGTAAGAAGATTAAGTGTGTGAGAACTAACAATGGTGGTGAGTTTTGCTCAGTAGAGTTTGAATAGTTCTGTAAAGAACAAGGTATCAAGAGGCATAAGACAACTCCTTATACCCCACAGAAAAATGGAGTTGCAGAGAGAATGAATAGGACACTGATGGAGAAGGCTAGGAGTATGCTTAGTGGAGCTGGTTTAGAACAAAGGTTTTGGGCCGAAGCTGTGGCCACTGCTTGCTATCTAGTTAACAGATCTCCTACATCAGCCCTTGTTGGTAAGACACCCATGGAGGTGTGGTCTGGTAAGAAGCCTTCAATTAGACATCTTCATGTTTTTGGTTGTGAAGCTTATGCACATGTTCCAAAGGAGAAAAGATCTAAGTTGGAAAATAAAGCTGTTAAATGTATTTTCATCGGATACAGTGCTGGTGTGAAAGGATACAAGCTTTGGGATCCTGTGACTAGTAAGGTGTTGTATAGTAGAAATGTTATTTTCAGAGAGCTAACATCTTCTCCTATTGTGCTACAACTAGATGAAAAAGAAAAGGAAAAAGATGTTGTTCAGTTGCCTCCTACCCCTGAGAAGACTGAACAGAGAGACCATGTTGGGCCTAATGATGAGGAGAGCTCTAGCAGCTATGATAGTTCAGAAGAAGAGGAAGAACAACCTCAACCGCAGCCCTTGAGGAGATCCATGAGAGAAAGAAAGCAACTAGAAAGGTTTGGTTATTCTATGTTAGATTCCAGTTGTGCCTTTACTTTGATTACTAACACTGATGAGCCTAGATCTGTGAAAGAGGCTTTGGGTATGGAAGATGCAGGTTCTTGGATTGAGGCTATGGATGATGAGATGGCTTCATTGGAGAAAAAAAAAACTTGGGACCTTGTACCTTTGCCTAAAGGGAGAAAATCTATTGGCTGTAAATGGGTGTTCAAGAAGAAATTCTGTGTAGATGGCAGTGTTGAAAGGTATAAAGCTAGATTGGTTGCAAAGGGGTATTCACAGGTAGAGGGAATAGATTATGGTGAAATATTCTCTCCTATTGCAAAGTTGATATCCATTAGATTTCTATTATCTCTTGCTGCATCATATGATTTAGAGATAGAATAGATGGATGTGAAGACAGCTTTCCTTCATGGTGATTTGGAGGAAGAGATTTATATGTCACAGCCTAAGCACTACATTGTTAAAGGTAAAGAATCCTTAGTTTGCAGATTAAAGAAATCTCTATATGGTTTGAAGCAATCTCCTAGGATGTGGTACCTTAAGTTTGATGCCTTTGTGTTGTCAATTGGATTTGTAAGATCAAAATCAGATCATTGTGTTTATTTCAGAGTTGAAAATGATCACCTTCTTATTGTTGCATTATATGTTGATGATATGTTGTTGTTTGGGAAGGGTAAGGGTATGATTTCTGATTTTAAATCTCATTTGTCAGTGCAGTTTGAGATGAAAGATCTTGGGGTAGCTAGGTACATCTTGGGTATGGAAATCAGTAGAGACAGGTCTAACAGAAAACTTTGGTTGAGTCAGAGTAAGTATGTGAAGTCTGTGTTGGACAGGTTCAACATGGCAGATTGTAGACCACTATGTGTTCCTATTTCTGTGGGAACAAAGTTATCTGTAGATGATTGTCCAAAATCTCCTAGTGAGGTGGAGGACATGAGTAGAGTACCTTATGCTAGTGCAGTTGGCAGTCTTATGTATGCTATGGTCTGTACTAGACCAGACATTGCCCAAGTAGTGGGAGTCCTGAGTCAGTTTATGGCTAATCCTGGATGGGTACATTGGGATGCAGTTAAGCAAGTGTTTAGATATTTGAGGGGTACATCAGATTACTCCATATGTTATCATGGTAACTCTTTTGGATCTCCGCATTCAATTTGTATTCATGGGTTTGTGGATTCAGATTGGGCAGGTGATATTGACAGCAGGAGATCCACCAGTGCTTATGTGTTCACTATGTTTGGTGGTGCCATTAGTTGGATGAGTAAGCAACAACCTGTGGTTGCTTTGTCCACTATAGAAGCTGAGTACATGGCTGCTACTCATGCTTGTAAAGAAGCCATTTGGCTTAGAAGATTGTGTTCTGATATTGGTGTTGATGCAAAACAAATTACTATTTGGTGTGACAGTCAGAGCGCTATTTGCCTTGCAAAGAATCCAACTTTCCATGCCAGAACGAAGCACATTAATGTGCAGTTTCACTTTGTGAGAGATATGGTGGAAGATGGAAAGGTAAATTTGGAGAAGGTAGATACTGTGAAGAATGTTGCAGATGCATTAACGAAACCAGTGGGCACTGAGAAGTTCAGATGGTGTTCGGAGTCTATGGGCCTTTTGGCCTATAGCGGTTAAAGTTCCTATTATGTTCCTGTTGCTCTTACAAGGTGTTCAACAAGTGGGAGAATGTTAGGAATAAGGTGTCTCAACCTTGGATAATTCCTATTCTTATTATTTGTTTTTTAAATGTATTTTTTGTAAATAATGTAATTAAGTGTGAGTGTACATGTCTAGTTGGCATGTTGATGTGTCACTCCACTTGATGTGTCAGCATCTTGTGCGTAAGGAGATCATGACTAAAATGGTCATGATGGATTCCTATGATGCGTAAGAAATATTTAAGGAATGTGCTATGACAGGTGTAAGAGCATCTTATGACTTGGGCCTATTTGGGTGCCCAAGAAGAAGTGGTTGGTGTGTGTAAGAGAATATGCCAAAAATAGGTTGGTATGACAGATTCTCTTACACTTCTCTTGTGATCATTATTTTTGGCAGATTCTATGACAAGCTGTCATAGTCTATTCTAGGGATGGACACCTATTCTTGGGATTGCATGTAACAAATATGTACATGTGGCTTTGTGCATGGGTCTTGGTGGTTGTGCCTATTTTTGGGTCCAGAGGAGTCTATATATATGATGCTGCTCCTATGGGAGAGATATAATAGAAATTTAAGTCTTGTTGGCTTTGTCTCTCATTTCCTGAAAGAACTTGCATTGCAAGTGTATTGTAATCTTTGTGTTGAAGATAATACATTGTGCAGGTTTTGGAGTGTTGGGGTTTTTTACCGAAAGGTTTTCCCCAGGGTATATCATTGTGTCATTCTCTATTTTTTCTATATGTATGGTATGTGGTTGCAATATCTTTGTTAAAGTAGTTAACGAATCTGAAATTGTAAGGATTTATAAGAATTTGCACAATACTCTCCTATAGAGATTAGCGTAGGAAGCTATTTCCACACCTGATTTTCCTTACAGATGAGACTAGACGAGAGTCAATTGCAAAGAATGCCAAATTGCAGTTGCAGGTTAAGAATTTGTATGATAAGAAAACTGTTGACAGGAAGTTTGAGCCTAGTGATTTGGTGTTAGTTTGGAATGCCAGACTGGAGGATAAGGGAAAACATGGAAAATTTGATCCCATCTGGTTAGGGCCATATCTAATTCATGAGAAATGGGGCCAAGATTCATATATTGTCAAGGAATTAAATGGTGATATTTAGGAATTGCCAGTTCATGGAAAATTCTTGAAGAAATACTTCAATTGAAGGTGTTTTGTTTTCCATGAACAGTACTTAGGTTTGTATATATTGTAAATTCTATAAATAGCTGCTTGCCCCTACCCTGTTTTGTCCCGGTCTGTCAGTTTTTGGTCATGTTTCCTATTTTGCCTTGCTTGTTCCCTGTTGTTTGCAATTTTTCCAGTGGGGTGGTCTACTTTAAACCAATGATTATAAGTCCTTGCTATGCTTGCAGGAGGCATACATCCCCAGACAAAGCCACTGTTAGCACGTGCAAAAAATTTCATGGCTTCATTGTGTTTCCCCTGGTCTCTATGTCATTTTCATGTCTTCAGCTAATCCCTAAGTAGAATATTAAAAAAACTAGCCGTTACATTTTAAACCCTTTGTTTTAACCCTGGCCTCGTTATAATTTCATGTTACTTTTCATGGGTCACTTAAGGGTCCTATTTCACATGTGCCTTATATTTTTTGTCGGCCCCGTTAAAATTTTTCCTAAGTCTTTACCCTGGTGGCCTTTAATATTTTCTTATAGTTCCCTGCCGAAATATTTTCCCTAAGTCATGCTTTAATATTTTCCTATGTTTCGGCAGCGTTTGTTTTCCCTGGGCCTAGCTCTAACACCATCTCCATCTAATGGTTAGCATAAGTTCTTAAGGGATGTGTCAAAGGATTGATATCTTACGACGATCATTGATTTTCTTCTTGTCAGAGGGTTGTCAGGGTAGGGAGGAGATTCTCAATCTGACGGTGGGCGTGAAATCTGATAGAATCTTGGAAGTCTTTGCGAACTTTAGACGACCATCGATCTTCCTGATGCGAGCCCGATCAAAGTTTCTCAGTCTTTTGGCGGTAGGGATAAGTGTTTTGCGACCAATTTTTTTTTAATGATTTTCGCTCATTCGTGAAATGATACGGTGGTTCTCTAAATGTTTTAGCATTTCAGTGAACAAGCATTTGTGGAATCGCTAAAATTTCTAGTGAATAGATAAAATGTTTCACGAACTGGAAAAAGCCTCTTGTCACCAGTTCACCAAATGTGGGACCAGAGTTAGCTATTTTCTTCTTGTCGCCAATTTGCAGAGTTAAAAGGTAGGTTAAGATTTCACCTTGCGAATAGGAAATGCGCTGTCGCGTAATTGCTAAATGTAAACCAGGATGCCTTGTAAGGTTAAAATCATAAAAGATCATGAAAGAGAGAGATCGGATGGTCAGGACTTAAAGTTGGTTCAGATTTGAACGTCGACTGCCGATTTGCTGCAAGCGCCATGGAAATGACCGTTATTATTCAAATTCAAATTTTTGAAGGGTTTCTAGCGATAGGAAGGACTAGAATTCAATGCAGAGGTGACTGGAACTATTGGGAAATGATCTATTTGCTATTGCAGTGTGGTCCAGGGTGTGCCGTGTTCATCTGTAGGACTTGTACTATGTGGTTTTATGCTCAAGGCATGTTGCAAGGTTGACATTTTGAGCATTTTTGTGGTTCTCAGTACCTTCATAGAGAATTTATCATGATTGAGGATCATTCCAGGATTTTCTTTCCCCTGGTTGCCTAGGTTTCCACCCTTGTAATAACTTTGTGATCATTTCCAGTGGGTTTGGTGGTTGAAACCCTAACCCTAAGTCATCCGTAGCTTGTTGCATTCTCTTTGAGGATTCCAAGATGACTAGGGAGTATAAGTTGCAAAATTTTTGATTTTGTGTGGGTTCCAAAACTTTCTTTGGTCCCAGGCTGGTTGTTCATGGTGTTTTACTGATAAAGGAGCTAGATTTTGTATCTTTTCCTATCTTTGTGTTGTTCTAATTGTATATTGATCCTAAATATGTTAATGAAAATACTATTGAGTTCCAATCTTGCATTTGTGTATGTCTTCTTGTTTCAATTCTGAGCTCATATATGTTAATGTCACAAAGTGTGTTAGCATATGGTAAACAAAGAGTATTGTGAAGTCATCTCTGAGTTCCTAACAAAGTTAGGATTAAAGTCTTTTAGGTGGGTTCAGTGAGTTTGCAACCAAGTAGGAATCTGATGTCCTTGTGTCTGAGGGAGAGGGGGTAACATGCAAAGCACTTATCCTGGATTCAATTATGTTTGAGTTAGGGTCTTCAGCTGATATATGTAATTGGGTGACTCTTTGCCCTAGGTTAAGGCACCGGTCCATCCTCTGGAGGTATTTCATTATTGTCAGCCACACACAAACATTCAAATGATAAAATCTTAAAGTAGTTAGTAAAGAGTATATATTGGCATAACATTTTATGATTCCTTTGAAGAAGTGAATCAAGGGTACACCCGCTTGAGCATTAAGGCTCAAAGTGTAGAAGGATCTCTTTTGATCCTTGTTAATTGGCCCTCTTTCTTGTAGAATTTGGAGTGGTGATAGAGTCAAAGTGTTATTTAAGTTATCCATCAAAGTATAAATCTACAAGTGAAGATCAAAGGGAACTCCCAACACCCCTATTGTAAGCCACTCCCCTAAAATACACCTATTTAACATCCCCTAGGCTCACAATAAAAATAACCACATAGGTTCCATAAAGGTATAAAGATTAATCTCCAGTTATTACAACACATCATGACATAATAAATACACCCTCAAACTACTCACATAAATTACCAACTTCAACCCAAAACCAGGTTGAGTAGAATGATCAAGAAAATTATCTCAACCTCAAAATATATACACATAAAATGCCTACACCTTCCAGGTGTTAAAAAAAAAACAAGATAATTCCAATGAACGAGGTTGGATAAAGGAGATCGAATCAAAACTGATATCCAACATGCATATAAAAAGGCATGAAGATAAATAATCCCAAAGTCCCAAAACCTCTAGTGTATATTACTCATAAGTTGACTTTAAAACCCCAAAAAATAAATTAAACCAGTAAGGTTAAAATAATTACAATCCCCAAAACAATTCACACCCACATGTGATAAATCATCTACTCATAAAAATACATATCCTCAAAATACATATCCATAAAATCGACTAATTATTTAAGCAAAGAAAATTTGATTATTAAATATTAATATTTAATAATAAATACAATTTAAAATAACTAACTTAAATATTAAATTAACTATACCTTAATTAAACTAGTTTTTTAAAAAAGAAATTAACTTAAACTAATTTAAAAGTTAAATTAAAAATAAATTTAATTTAATTAAATAAATTTTAATAAATTTAAACTTTTTAAATAAAACAAAATTTATATTAAAAAAATTTGCATGGGGTGGGGGGGAGGGAAGTTATGACCCCACCCCATGGCTGCCCTTATGACAGATTGACTTTCATGGGCAGCCTAAGCTGCCACGACAGCCAAATTGTCATGTGTCAGTCTTGACTGCCATGAGTAACCATAGCTGCCATGACACTCAAGCTGTCACCGACAGCCTTGACTATCATGGGCAGCCACAGCTGCCAGGACAACTCCCTTGGGCTACTAGGAGGGGGGTTGTGGGGTGAGACCCCTGCCCCCACATAATATATGTTTTTCTTTAAAAACAATTTCCTTTTAAATTTTTGTTTATTTCTTTTTAAATAACGAAAATATGCTAGACAAATTTCTAGAAGAGTTCTATAATAAAATCTTTTTTTTAAAAACAAAAAACAAATAATATATTAGAAATCAAACTCTCATACAATTAAACATGTGAAAACATATAATTTACAAATCATTTTTCTTCAATAGAAATTAGATTTTTTGACAATAAAAACTAACATCTATTGATTTCCAATTTTACATACAATTCCTAAAAACAATCATTTGCAACATATTGAGAAAAAGAAACAAATTTTATTAAGATTTACTCTATGGTTTTCAAAACACCCAAAACATAGTATCATATCAATCTAACATCAATTCAATCCAATTCTCACGAAAACAAAGTTGATTTAAAAATAGAAAACAAATTCCAAATCATTCATATAAACAAACCCATACACGAAGCATACAATCTTTTCAAAAGAATAATTTAACAAAAAGAAGTTTTCAAACCCTACCTCAAACAACGTCTGAAAACACGAAACCAAGGAAGACCGAATTCAACCTTCAAAATTGAAGCTTTCAAACAATCATAAAACAATGGCAACCAAAATAAGCTTTCTCAAAAATTCTTCCAATACTTCCAGAGCTCCTCCAAATCCTGATAGATATAATGAAAATAATACTCAAAATCCCTACATAAAGGAAACCTATCCCTCGTAGGGTTTCCAAAACATGCAAACTCAAAAGCAGAACTCAACTCTCTCTCTAGTTGCATGATAAAATAACTCAATAAATAATGCACTTTTAAAATAAAATTCTAAATCAGCTTTTAACTTTAATTATAATTTCAATTTCACTTAAATCAAATGTGTAACTTAAATTGCATATAATTATTTAATTTTTAAAGAATAAATATTTTAACACAAATTAACTATGCAACTAATTAATCAAATATTTAAATAAAACAACTATGCTCTTTAATTTATATTAGGATTTAATAATTAATTAAACCCTTCAATTCCAAATTTAAATCTTTTAATTTAATCATTTACTTAAGAAAGGTATTTATTTACCTTTAATAATTAAATATACTCTATATTTGATGCATACAACTTCCTATTTGTGTCTTTGCTCTGAGCTCCCCATCTGTCATACTGCAATTACTGCAAGATTTTTGCATTAGGGTTAGCTTTTATTATGGCTCCGGCCAACTTTGGCCCAACAATTGATGTTGGTGTGTGAGTTGAAGCTTTGGATAGCCATGGTGCCTCCTCTGAATAAACATCCTCGCAAGTTCATCGCGAAGGTATTTCATGAGGTAACCTTGATATTGTTCTTAATCTGCAAGAGTTTGATGTTGCATGTGAATGGTTAGAAAAACATACTTTGATTGGATATTTTGTGGGTCACACTCCTAAAAGTATTCTCAAAGATTGGGTAAACAAGAGATGGACCCCTCATGGGGTCCACCTTGATGGTGTGCAAAACCTTACCAAAGGTTTTTTCCTGTTTCATTTTGCAATCCCTTGCCAAGCGGAAGTTGTTTTTAGTCACGAGCCTTGGACCGTTAGGTCATCCTTACTTGTTTTTTAGAGGTGGTCTTGAGACTTCACTGTCTCAGATGATAAGAAACTTAGGGTTCCCGTTTGGGTCGAGTTTCTTGGTCTCCCTTTGCCATGCTTGCCTTTCATAGAGTCCATTGCCAAAACCCTTGGAAAATTTATTGTGATGGAGCATGATAAGTTTTTTAATGCCCGTCCTCAAAGCATGTCTATGTTGAGGTCGAACTTTCTAGGGACCTCAAAGACACTGTTGAGATTCAAGTGGGTTCCCTCACCATTTCTTAGAAAGTGCTTTATTTGAAGCTGCTAAACACCTGGTATAGGTGTCAATCAACAGAGCACAAGATCAAGGACTGCCCTTTGGTCACCCCTCAGGTGAAATTGTTGCCAAAGGAAGCGCCTATCAAAAACATGGAAGAAGGGAAAAAAGAAGAATGGACTACAGTTACACTGAAAGGCAAGAATGTCTCATGCTCAAAGCTAGCTCAAGATGCTTCTGCAACTATTTCACCTCTGGAGCCTTTGGCTAGTGAATACCCTCTTACCGTCAAAGCGCCACTACTAGCTCCACCTATTTCACACCCTACTCCTTAGGGGATAGCTCCAGCTGCAAGGCCTACCACCGCTAAGGTGGTGCTCACACCGTGAGATGCTCCTTCTGTTTCATCATAGTCTCTATGTCAGTCTCATAGTCTAGATGGTCGTGCAGGCAACCCAGAAAAATGGTGGTTTATCTCCTCTAGAGATTTAATCCCCAACTTTGGTTTAGTTCTAGCTTTTTTGTAGAATAGTTTCTCCTCTCTTGGGGATGAGGAAAGCATGCAAGATTTTTTATGATTTTTTTTTTCATGGAATGTGTGAGGTCTTACCGACCTCTCCAGAAAGTACTATGTTCGTGATACTTGCCGCAGACTGCAAAATTTGGATGTATTGTGTTTGGAGGAAGTCAAAATTTTTGGTTTTCTGCTTAATTCTGCCTGTCGCGTCATTTGGTCAGATGACATTGTTTTTTCTTCTCAACATGAAGATGGCAAGGGAGGTGTCATTACTATTCTATCACCTCACCTTCATTCTTCTGTTATTGCACATGGATCTAACCCAATGCAGCGTGTCACTTGAATCTTGTTATCTTTTCATAATCACTCTTTTGGTATGATTAATGTTTATGCTCCCAATGATGTTGTGGAAAGATCTCAGCTTTGGTGCTGGTTGGTGGACAATTTGCTTCCTACTAATTGGGTGGTATGTGGGGACTTCAATATGGTTGAGCTGGCCTCTGACAAGGAAGGGATTTTTCCTTTTCAATGGACAACTAGGGAGAGAGAAGCTTGGTACCATATGCACAATAAATTAGGTCTTTTTGATCCCAATGCTAACCACTACCAGCAAGGTGGGGTCTGGCATACTTGGTCTAATTTCAGAGCTGGTTCTGACCACATATTTAAGAGATTAGATCATGCTATGATAACTAGTTAATTTTTTTTTCTCTTTCTCTGAAGATAGAGGATTACCTGTCATTCCTTTGACATATGTGACCTTGTCAGACCACTTCCCCATTTACTTTTCCATCACTTGGCATTCCTCTGCCAAGCGGGCTGCTTGTACTCAATTCTTTCTCAACACATCTATGCTAACACATGATTCCACTATTGCTCACATTCTTTAAGTCTGGAATTTAGAGCCTCAGCCCCACATTCATCTTGGTTGGATTCAATGGTGGAATGATGCATTTACGGCCATCAGCTAGCTTGCTATAGGAAACGTGCATATGAAGCTAACACTAAGGCTCTTCAGAATGCTTCTAATGCTCTTGCATTGAATCCCTTTGATGCTGAGCTTCAACTTAAGCTTGCCCAACTTTGTCATGAGAAAAAAATTGTAGATGCTTATGCTACTTGGGGAGCTCAAATCAAAGCTCACCTCCATTGGTTGGATGTGGGTGATAAAGCCTGTAAGGAATTTTTTCATGCTCTCAAGGCCCAACATACCAATGTTGGTATTCAAAAGATCAAACAAGGACCTACAACCCTTACCGAGCTTCCTACTATTCTTCAGACTTTTATTCAATACTATGAAAAAGTGTTTGCTTCATAGGGAAATTCTGCTGCTCGAGAGGAAGCTCTCAAGGCTTGTATTGATGTTACTCCAAACCGCATAGCAATTGAGCAATGAGCCTTTTGTGAGAAACTTCTTATCATTAGTGACCTTAAAGAGGCTGTATTTTCTATGGCTGATGACAAATCCCCAGGGTGTGATGGTTTTCCCTGTGAGTTCTACAAACATTTATGGGATGCTATAGATCCTGACCTGCACAAAGTTTACCTCAAGGCCTTTCAAAATAAAAGTTTAGGTGCTATCATAAATAAAGGGAACATCAAATTCATACCTAAATCTAGAAATCCTAAGGATATCTACAATTGGAGGCCCATCACCTTGTTGAACATCTCCTACAAGATAATTGTTAAAGCCTTAGCTATCAAGATTAGACATCTCCTTCCACTTATTGTTCACCTTGAGCAAACTGGTTTCATCAAATCCAGGTATATTCTTGACAACATTATTGTTGTCTCAGAAGGGATGGAGTGGGCTTGACAATCTAAGCTGTCCACCTTATTTCTCAAGATTGATTTTGCTAATTCCTATGACCACATTGAATGGCCTTTCATTCTTGCCATGCTCCAAGCCCTTGGCTTTGGTCCTAATTTCTTACAGTCTATGGAGATTATTTTTCATGATGCCTCTGTGTGTATTATTATCAATGGGTCTCAATTTGATACCTTTTGGCTTTTTAGACCCATCAGGCAAGGTTGTCCACTGGCTCCTACGTTAGATGTGCTCGCTACTAAAGGTTTTGGTTACTTGCTTGCTAAATCTGTCTCTTATAGTTTAGTTTGGGGGATTGCTCTTCCTGAATCTTCTTCTTAGCTTTTTAATGGTCACTTTACTGATGACTCCTTTCTCACTCTCATTGAGGATGAGGAGAATATCTCTAATTCCTTATAGTGCTTGGACACCTTTTTTCAAGCCTTTGGTTTTGCTATTCAGTGGCATAAGACCCTCTGCTTCAGACAATCTTTCCTGCCAGCTCCTCCCTGGCTTGCTAAGTATGACTAGAAATGGGTCCAACATGGGGAAGTCTTCCATTTCCTGGGCATTCCCTTTTCCTTTAATGGTTCCTCTATGGACTTATGGAATGCTTTGATTTCCAAGATTAAGAAAAAGCTATAATATTGGATTTGCAAGCCCCTCTCACTTGCTGGGAAATTCCTAATTTGCTCAAAAGTCTTGGTTGCTACTCATGTTTACTAATCTTCTTGTTGGGCTCCTTGCAAGGCCTCATATCTCAAACTAGAGCACTTTCTTAGAGACTTTCTTTGGGCTTCTGGAGCTGACAGCCATGGGTTACATAGAGTGATGTAGGAGTATTGCTACCTTCCCAGAGACTCTGGTGGCTTTGGCCTTCTCTCCAATCAGAAGCAAGGTCTTTCTCTTTGTGCCAAGTGGATTATTCATGCTCTCACTGGTGATGAGGCCTGGAAGATCCTTGTTAGGCATTACATTTCTTCAGGTTTCCCTATTCATAGGCCTACTTGGAAGGGAATTGGCCTTCAGACTCTTCTCATTATGAAGGAGTCTATTTAGATTCAGGGCACTTTCATCATTAAGAGCATTTGGAAAGCCTGGTAAGCTATTAAGCCCTAGCTTTGGTGGGATGGAAATGGTTTTTGCAATGGGCTCTCTTTCAATCAACAGAACCTTTGGTGGTCCCTGTTGTTTTCTATTCAAGGCATCCCGCTGGATAAGACTCAAGGGGCCAGTGCTCTGCATTTTTTCAAATGTTGCATTTAGACTCCCAAGGACCTCTTCTCTAGGGCCACTATGAGTCTCCGCTCTTGGGAGGATATGAAGGTGCAATACCACTTGGCTTGCACATATTGTCAAACTTTTGATCTATTGGTTTCCACTCTCCCTGATAATTTTCTTCATAAGCTTGGCATCCAGACTATTTGGCCCTGGTGAAAGGATTGGAAATGGTATCTGGCCACTCCTTTTAGCAATTATAGGCTGATATTGGGATACAGATGGTTGTCTCCTCATCTTCCCATGGTGGATATTCTTAACCAGAGATGGCATCTTCATTCCTCTTCTTATAATTGGAGCTCTCACTTTCAGACTGTTTGGGCTGCCATTATGGAGACCAAGATGGCTCTTTTTTCTTGGTGTTTTCTCTTCCAAGGGCTTCTTATGGGACCTAGGCTCAAACATCTAGGTGTTCATGACCCTTGGTGTCCCTTTTGCAGCCACCTTGAGACTTTCTTGCACATCTTCTAGTTATGTAGGAGAGATCAACAATATTTGTAGTGGATCCATGGTTTTTTCAAACCCTTTACGCTTGAGCCTTTTTCCTGGCATATGATTGTCTTGGGGGATTCTCCCAAACTTCCTTCCAAGCTTACCCAAATTTGGCATACTTTGAGGATGGAGATTTTGTTCACTCTTTGGAAAGATAGGAACACTGTTATTTTTTCTCACAACTTTCTTGATACAAATGTTTCTTTGTATAACAAGGCTTGTAAATGTAATAATGTCATGATGTAGATTCAGATCCAAGCTAATAAGGTGGCTCTAGAGGTGGCCCATCTTTAGGAGCTGCTCAATCATTGGGGCAACACTCCTTGCATAGTTTCCCAGGTGCCTCCTGATGCCATTTCTATAGAAAGTACCCCTCCCAAAGGTCATCATCATGGGTGCAGTTCTTTGGCTCACCGCTCTCACACCCCATGGTTGTAGGATCCCCACCACCACTCTCCTAGGGGTGGTGATGATGGCCAGTGGTGCCACTCATCTTCTCCTCCTTGTCATGCCTCTGGGTGGTCTCTGACTTTGGCTCAGTCTGTCCCTCCTGATGCTCCTGGTACTTGTCATGGTTTTGCTTGGCCTCTTGCCACTTCCTCCAAGTTCCCCCTACTTTGGCTATTTCTCTGCCCAGGGTGGAAAAGAAAGAAAAAGATATAGAAGATGATAGTTGGTTGATTCCTAACCCTCCTATCAACCCCAATGATGTTTGGGGTTCTGATAATAAAGATCCTCCTCCTTCTGGCACTGCTCTTGCAGCTTGACAACTTTATGCTTATTTTTTTGATGAATAGTTGTTAACATTTTTTACTGTTGCCAAGTGAACTTTGCGAGGTGATTTTTATGTCTCCCAGCCCCTTTTTTGTGAATATGTAACTTTAATATTTTAAATATTAAAGGAACTATTCATAAAAAAAAATACTCTATATCTAATATTTCCGCATACATAAAATATAAATATTCAAATCTCTCGCCCAACTTCATGCCATCTCTCACCCTTTTCTTCATCCCAATCTTCTCCATTTTCATCATGCATTGCATTGCTGCCTGGTCCAACATGTAATTGTTGGTGGTGACGCCATGAATCTCGGAAGCACTTTGTTGAACAGTGGTAACTCTTTGCAACAGGTATCTTAGCCTTCAAACAACCCAAAAACTCTAGAGTGGCCAGTTCAAATGGATGGACACTACAAACTGCAACCTTTCTACCACTACGATACCATCAAAACCTCAAGTAGTAGCCATCAATGGGGTTGTCATCGAATTCAGGAAAATCATGGTTGGTGATGGTATCATTAGGACAACAATAGAGAATAGAGGGTAACCTCTTTTCTCTTTTTGTAGTCCTCCTTTTCACCCTCTTCAACACCTTATTTGCCTCCTTGTAACTAGTAACTGTCACTTTAAATTACTTTCTATCATTTTCCAACTATCTCACACCTGCACTTGCACTCAAATAGCATTAATACTCACTGCCATTACCACTACATGAAATAGATTTTAATGGAAAGTGTTTATGAATCGCAACATCTCACCTTTCACATTTTTTAGTGATTTCCTCACTTTTCTTCCGCACCCTTCGCATTCCATACAAACCCTCAACACAACCATCTACAATTGCATAACATCAATGGTTACTTAATAACCACTTCAATTGCTTCCATGACATCTTATGTATATAATGAGAAAACAAGAGAAAATGGGATACTTGAAACTGCTTAAGTTTCTTTGGCGAGTGAATAGTTGTTGCCTCCATCAAGCTTTTGAGAAGAACCCTTAATTATTTAAAAAAAACCATTATGACATGCAAAGAATATTTTGTGATCCTCAAGGACATGCAGTTGCAGGATTAACAAAAATTATATGTTCATGGCTTAATTATATAATTATTTTCAGTTATATTTATTTTCCTATTTTTCTTTTTGTTCTGGTTATATGTTTTCCCCGTTCTGCTGTCAGCTGACACTTTCCCCTTAGCTGACACTTTATATTTTTTTTTCCTTTTTTTTTTGTCCAGTTATATGTTTTCCCCATTTTTTAGTTAGCTGACACTTTCTCGTTAGCTAACACTTTCTCGTTAGCTGACACTTTTTTGTCAATGGGCTATGCCCATAAAAAGCCTATCGTCTTGAATATATATGCATTTAATAATAAAATTATAAGTACACTATTTTAAATAAAGTACAAGCAAGTAATAAATGATTTCTCTTTTAATCTCTATGCTATATGAAAAATAAACCAAAAAAATTATATGTTTTAACTAACTAGTTATATTCATCTCAACAACTAATCTTGAATGAGTATAAAGAGACCAAATATTTTAGTAACACTTTTTTAAGAGATGGCTTAAATAGTAAGCTTTTATATCATGAATAAGATAAACAAAAAAGTAAAATTATATTAAAATTAGTTGAATTAAAAAGCATGTATGGATAATTGAATATTGCTCTTTTAGTCTTTATGCTATATGAAAAATAAACCAAAAAAATTATGTGTTTTAACTAACTAGTTATATTCATCTCAATAACTAATCTTTAATGAGTATGAAAGAAACCAAATATTTTAGTAACACTTTTTTAAGTGACAGTTTAAATAGTAAGTTTTTATATCATGAATAAGATAAAAAAAGTAAAATTATATTAAAATTAGTTGAATTAAAAAGCATGTGTGGGTAATTGAATGTTGGAAGACAAGCCTACAAATGAGATATGTGAATTTGAGTCATTAGGGATGAATTCAAGGTAGAGGAACCTTATGGATGGATTTCATCAATAGGATGGACATCAAGAGTGAGCATCAAAGGAAATATTTTGTAATATTTATTAGGTGTGGATGGATAAGAAAATGAAGGCATTTCAGGGAGGTTGCATAGGATAGGGTTTGAACCATAGTCGTACCAATTCAAGATTTTATCTATTACTCTCTATGCTAGTTGTAACAAAAGTTGGGGTTGTTGGGGAGGGAGGTTGAAAGCTGTGGGGTGTGTGAAGGGAAATTTGTGGGGTTTTTCTCTATGTTCAAAATGTCATTTTGGTGTGACACCATAATAGATGGAGGTGTTTTCTCAAGGAGATTCTGATGGGGTGGGTTTTGTATACTTGATATAGAAATCCCACCATTTGCATGAAAGCCCATATAACACATCATTACTAACCATGGTTTTTTTTCTATGTTAGAAATTAAGACTTGATGAAAATGACTAAGGTGGGTGCATGGAAAAATATTTGGTAGGATGAGCATCACCACCACCTTCCTTTTGTCAAAGATGTCTTCTTTTGAGGCTCATATTTGGGAAAGGGTGGAGGAGGAGTGGAATTTTAGTATGTTATTGAAGTTGTAGTGGGGAATTTCAATTTTTCAGTTATTGATTAGTTTGTTGTGAAGGGAGATGGAGTAACCATAATTTTTAAACTATAATTTAAAAATATAAGGGCCAGTATTGTTAATAATTGTGATCTCAAAATGTCATCTAAATAAGATCCATGCTTCTTCTTCTATACAATGCCTAAAAAAAGAATTCCTACATGATTGATTGTATAGATACCAAAACACTTGAAATCATCCTCTTGTTATCATAGTTGGCATTAATTTAACAGTTATTGATCCTCATATTAATTAATAATGATCATGTTCTTAATCTGAATTTTTTCTCCATGTTTCTTCTTCTATACTCTACATACAAAATCATTACTAAGTAGTGATTGTATAGATGCAAATGCACACCTGAAATTTCATTTTTTCTCTTCTTATGAAGGGAAATTATAGAATCTTATTCGTTTATAATAGTTGGCATTAATTTTATGGGATTAGAAACAATAGTAGGTATAAGTTTTTTTATCATTCATTAAATGTAAATGTAGAATGTTTTTGAATTAATAGCAATAGTAGGTATAAGTTTTAATACAGTTCATCAATTGTAAATTTAGAATATTTTTAGATTAAAAAAAGTGTGTGTATATTTTATTCTTTTAGATTATATTTAGTAGTTTATCATAAAAATAAAATAAAAATGATAATTGACAATAGTTCTACATTCACATTTTAATAGGCTATAGAATTTAAAATATTATTTTTTATTGAAGAATCAAATATGTTATTGATGAAGGAAAATAAGAAATTTGATGAAATGATTACTATACTAGAATATAAAACTGATTATTATTAGAGAAATCAAAGTTTGTATTAGAAGTTTTAAATTCAAATTTATATTTAGCAAATAACAGTATGATCATGTTGTAACTTTTGAGTCATGCTATCATTTTGTGAATTGTGTTTTTGTCTGAAATTAAAGTATATTGAAAGTAGACTTTGGAATAGAAGTTATAAATTCAAAGTTCTATTTGTGAAATTATGAAGTGACTATGTTGTCATGTTCCTAAGTTACATCATGATTTGTGAATTGTGTTTTTGATTGGAATTGATTGAAAAGTAAGGAGTTTCCACTATACTATTAACATGTACACATAAGAGAAATAAAAACACATAAATTTGTATAATTAATAATTGGAAACATGTAGGATAAGAACAATTCAAAAATATGACAAAGAAAAGATTAGGAATATGAAACTTTTAAGTGAAAGGGTCAATGGGACTAAAGGATATGGAAAATGGTTGACTAGTTGAGACTTCTTAAAAATAATAAAACCCCAAATATGATATATCAACATCCACAAATAGTCAAATAGAAATAAGATTGGTGTTTTTGTATCATATTAATCCTAATTGTATCTAGAATTGAGAATAGTAAAGTGAATGATAGAACAATCATAAGTGTCTCTACCATTATCACTATGTATATTCAAGAGAAATATGAGATGTATATTCTGTTAGATTAGGTGAAATACTAATCTCCCAAGAACACCTGCATGCATAACCCTGTCACATGGAAGAAGCAAAGCACAGAAGCAAGAAAAATCATGGAGGCCAAAAAGCCAGAGACATCTTATGGACATGCAAAGAGAAAATGCTATTATGATCCAATAAGTTAATTGTCTAAAAAGAATGTACAAAGGGTTCAACCATATAGGTGAACAATAAAACCCTAAAGCTATAAAGCAAAAAATAAAGCTAGGTTGCACATTATAATTAATAAATATATTAATTATAATGCACCTAAAAGATAGCTTAAGTAAATAGAGTAATAAATGACTTAATTAATTAAACCAAAGTGATTTAATTAATAAGCATAAAGTATGATTACTCTAACACCCCCCCTTAAGCATAGCTCAAGAGGGAAGCTAACCTAGCACAGCTATGAAAGCAGAAAATGGGTCCCGGCAACAAGGCCTGATCAGGTACCCAGTACAAGAAAATAAACTAGATGAAGGAAACAAAGCCTCCAATCTAGGGAATGTCCCAAAGAAAGAAACAAGAAAGAGCATGAAGCATCTCCGAAGCATGAAGCTGCAAACACTGTCAGAAGAAACTGCTGGAACTCCCACTGAAGTGCATGACCAGGTAGAGAAGACAAAGTCTGAAGAGCTGATCAATCAAAGAGGTGACCTCCAAAAAAGGAATGAACGAGTGTCTATATAGTAGATGATCCATCTCACCGAAATGCATAGGTGCCTAGCCACTGCATCCGCCTAGTACATAGGAACAAAAACTGAATACGTAGATCACTCAACCAAACCAAGGAAGCAATAGAGCCAACAGGTGAACCCCCCCATAATGCTAAACGGGGTGACAGGAACACTGAAATGCAATGCCAGAAACATCTGCAAGAAGAAGAAACAGGAACACCTATGTGCAAAAGAAGGTACAAGCACAGGATAAAGGGCGGTGTCATAGACACAGTCTACATGGGCTAATGTCGTGGAAGGTATGCTCACTTGACAAGAGTGGATGCGCCTATAGTGGCAAATGCATCAGAATCCCCCCATGGCACTTTATAACTGAGTGCGAGTACAAACAAACACAAGGAGTACAAGATCCCAGAATGCAAAAGCAGGCACTTTATCTCAGTGCGTTTAAAGAAAAAAGAATGCAACAGAAGAGAAGCATACAATGCTCAAAAGACAGAAAGAAGAGTGAGCTATGAACTCAGAAGAAGAGATCCCCGGACCTGTAGAACCAAGCACTCCACCAGAGGGCATAAACTGCATAACTCAGAGGAGTGAAAACTTGGAGTAGAATCTGGAAAAAAAACCTCTACCACTGAATAGCACACTGAACTAGCTTTCCGAAAATATCAAGTTTTCTGAAAACTAAGCCCGGATGTGAGAGATATAGTGTCCGGAATGCAAAAAGTACCCGTGACTTTGACTGGCAGAAAACCCCTGCAAACGGCAAAATCAAACAACCAAACTAAAAAAAATAGAAAGGTCTCAGAACCAGCTTTCCGTCGATATCTTGTTTGGCAAAAAATGCCATCGTATGCTCAAGTTACGACAAAAACAGTGACAGGTGCTCTGGCAGGCACCTGAAAAAGAAAACCTCTGAATTCAACAGCCTGGTGCGAAAAATAGAAGAAGAATCTGGAAAAAAGCTCTGCGTATAAAATGACCGTCTCAGAATCATCTTTCTGATGATGTCTCGTTCGCCCACTAACTCCTCCGCATGAGCAAGTTATGCCAAAAAAAGTATCAGGTGCTCCAGGAAGGCAAAAAAGCAGTCCTGCCTTCAAAGGCATGGTATGAAAAACGAGGTAAAAAACTCGAAAAGAAACCTCCATAATTGCGTTCGTCTCGGAAAGAGCTTTCTGATGATATAAAAAACTCCCAAATATGCCTCCAGATGAAGAAGATATGGCAAAAAAAGCCCAATTACCCTTAAAACAGAGCCCTAAAAAAACATGCAAATTTTTTTTAAAAAAATTAAAAAGCATGTCTGCTGACGTCATGCTGACGTCAGCAGAGGGCCTGGGGGCTGAATCAGGAAACCCCGGGTCATGTGGGCGACCAGGGGCTGGTGCTGGTGCCGGCGGTGGGCGGGCCGGCGGAGCGGAGGGCGCGGGCGCGGGCGGCGGGGGCCGACGGAGCGGAGGCCGCGAAGGGCGGCGGCTGGGCGGGCCGTGGAGCGGGGCCGGCTGAGGAGGCCAGCGGGGCGGCGGAGGAGCCGCGGGGTGGCGCCCGGGTGGCCGCTAGGTGGCGCCCGGGAGGCCGCCCCTTAAAAAAAATTTTAATAATTTTTTTTTGAAAATCGCCGTCTCGGAGTGCGTGCCAGGGCCGTACGGCCTTGGTATGCAAAATTTTTTTGCCTCAGATGCCACTGTGTCCAAAATGGACAAGTTTTATATGGATTTAGGGGTTCTTGGGCCTTCCGGACACAATGGTGGTGTCCGTTTTTGCCCAAGGTGAGCCAAATTTTGGCTCCCCCCGAGATCCACAAAAAAAACTTCTGAAACCCTTGAAAACCTCCTGCTTCTGAAACACTTCAACAAAACACGAACAGCGAGCAGCAAGATGGCTCTGATACCATGTTAGATTAGGTGAAATACTAATCTCCCAAGAACACCTGCATGCATAACCCTGTCACATGGAAGAAGCAAAGCACAGAAGCAAGAAAAATCATGGAGGCCAAAAAGCCAGAGACATCTTATGGACATGCAAAGAGAAAATGCTATTATGATCCAATAAGTTAATTGTCTAAAAAGAATGTACAAAGGGTTCAACCATATAGGTGAACAATAAAACCCTAAAGCTATAAAGCAAAAAATAAAGCTAGGTTGCACATTATAATTAATAAATATATTAATTATAATGCACCTAAAAGATAGCTTAAGTAAATAGAGTAATAAATGACTTAATTAATTAAACCAAAGTGATTTAATTAATAAGCATAAAGTATGATTACTCTAACATATTCTAGAGATGAAAAATAACAAAAATATACAAAAAAAATGACTTCTCCATTGTTATAATCCTCTTTTGATCACAGTGATCATAGTCCCTATTTATTGCTTTATAAGATCAGCATTTTCCTCTTCTTGAATTTGAATCTTTACCTTATAAGAGCCTACTTCATTTGAGCCTATGTCACTTGTACCATGTGGACTAAACATTGTTCTATCGTTTGATATATTTATCTTAATAGAAGATGGGTTAAAAATGATCAAGCCTCAAACATCTGATAATTTGGTTTTTGTATTATATATAATAGTTAATAGACTGATGAGATAATGAATATTATTGAAAAGTAATGATTTTCATGGTAGTATTGTATGGTATCTCTATTGTTCACTATGACAATGCTCCTTGTATTATATAATCATTCCCTTACTTTGACTGCACATAACATTACATTTCAAATACTATTTTATGACATTACCTTTATATCTCATTAGTATATCTCTTTTCCCTTTCATTTCTAGCCACATGTTTTGGGTCATATTCAAGACTACTATATTTTTATGACAATCATTTTTCTTCACTGAACCCCTATTCCAAGGAAACTCAAGCATACCACTATTCCATCTATTAATCTTTGATTTTCCTGGATCATTGCCTTTGATATTTGAAAATGATACTCTAAACACACTTGGCTATCCTTCATATATTATAAATCACTATTGTGATAGCCTCGTGTGCATTACATGACTAATTCAACACTCTCTTTTCATTGTGTTTTCAAGTATCTTTCTATGCATTGCTTGGATGATAATTATATACCTTTAGTTGGCTCTTTGTTTACTATAGAATAATGACCTATTTTCATATCTATGCTTTGATTGGATCAAGTAACAATGAACGTCACTCTTCTTTACTATTGATCATTGTTATTTGGTGCATTATATCATTTTCCTTCTATAGAAAGTCACCATTTTGCCTTTTCTCTTCTTAGCAATGGTCTTCATTTTCTTTTCATAGATCTTGGAAAATTTAAACATTGTGACTTCTTCCCGATGTTATGATCTTTTGATATTCATCTTCATTCTCTTTTCCCACTAATATATTTGACCCCAAATTTCAACAATTTTTTTTGACCAACTAGCAAAATGGTTTTGCTTGGTCAGATTGTAGAAGGAAAACTTTGATTTTTTTTTAATCCATGCTTGTGTTCATCAAAATTATGACCATTCTCATGTTAGTGGAAAGTTTGACGAACACAGGCATAAGCTTTTAAAAAAAGAACATCACTTTTTCATTATTCTCATAGTGAGAGCAGAGAAGAGTTAGTATCCCATGCCCGCCAAGCCCCCTTTGCATATTCACTGTGCCTCCGTGGATTAATGCAAAATTCTTGAAGGTCTTTCTTTATTTTTCCATTACATTTGGAGAGGTACATGGATTTTCTAAAAAACTTCACTCTAAATCTTCTTTGTTTATTCAAAAAATTTTAGAGCTATGGTATTTGAAGGAATTCATTAAAGAATAAATTATTTCTATTTATTTAGTTGATAACAAAAATAGGGATCTTAGGTAGGTTTGACCCATTTTGCAAAAATGAAATATGAAAGAAATATTACCCTATTTCTAACATAAAAGGGGCATCTCGCTCCTCCACATTACAATGGAATTTTCAATAGGGTCCATGATTTTTTTTTGAATCCTCATCAAATCGTACATTTTGATGTTCCTCTGAAATGCATTGTGCTTGAGGTGATTCACCATTATTGTTGGTGTGATGAAGCCCAACTCTATAATGATTTCCTTATTCTGTAACACCAACATCTCCTTGCATGTAACAACAACATCTTCTTACATGTAATGACTACTTTAATAACCATTTATTCTTGGCATGCATTTGTTTTATTCCTATGATTTTTTATATATCTATTGTTGTGGGAAAATGTATCAGTGTGTATTGAGATAATAAAAATGAGAGAATCTTTATTGATAGTGGATGTAACATTTTTAAGGTGAACCACTGTAAATATCTATGTGTCATGTTTTGTGTTTTTTTTGTGTTTCTCTTTTAGTTTTATTAGATTTCTTGGTAATCTGGCAAACTTATCTTAATTTTTTATTACATACCAAATGATATTTGTATTGTCCCTGCTGAAAAGAAATATCACCTAGAAATTTAGCTTCGAGGATAGGGATGCTATGGTCTAAAATATTAACTGCTACCAATATATAAATTGACAACTAAAAAATCAAATTCATAGAAGATTCAAATATGGTAAGAAAATGAAACATCTATGTTTTATTTAAATGTAGAGAATCTATAGAATACATCAAATTCTAGAAATATATCAGGATTTTGATATATTTTGAATTACACAATGCATAATATCAGGAAAGATATTTGATAACACTACACACAATATATATATTATTGACTGTCGATAACAATACACAACAAGTGATAATTGTTATCAACACAAATATTAGCTGGCATGTAATCGATAATTAATATTAATATTTGTGTTACGTAGGGTTATTCCCTATGTGGCATAAGCCATGTATGGTCATGACTCTATGCAGACATGACTCTATGTGTGTGTGTGTGTGTGTGTGTCTATATATATATATATATATATATATATATATATATATATATATATATATATATATATATATATATATATATATATATATATATATATATATATATATATATATATATATATATATATATATACTGGTGGGTTATAATCAATCACAATGGTAATTATATACCACACCAAGTATTTGATCTCTTCTACAATAATTTACTTCTAAATTTCTGCATTAATATATTTAGTATCTAAACTTAGATAAAATTTAGTATCCATTATATCATTTTTTAACAAGTATGATTTGCGATAGTCAACAAATAGGAAATTCTTATTCTAATAATAAAATGGAGGCTTCTTCATGAAGGATATGTTGTTCTCTAGTTGATGAGTATATAAAAATCACATTAAGGTCTTGAAGGTTCCACAATAACAAAGTTATAATACTGAAGTTCGAATGTGTACATCATTGATGCTGGGGCCACCCTTGACCCTACTTCTTTGGATCTGCAAAATCTTAGTCTCCATATCTCTATTTCCTCAATCTAATTAATGATCACCTAAGACCCCTAACTTGGATCGACCATCTTATTTAGATCTTCCAACACCATGCCAACATGGATAATATATGTCCTAGAGATAAGCTCCTCCTAAAATTGAACCACTAGCATATCAATAGTTTTTTATGATTCTAGGCAACACCCAATACACCCAACTCTCCAACAACACTAAATGACTTATAACTCCCAATCCTTCCAAAACACAAGATAGGTACTTTGCACTTCTAGACACCCATTTTGAATTACTTCAACATATCCCAACCTTACCCCCTATTCCTTTGGACCAAATGGTACTGTCATAGCATTGTACCCTCACCAATGCATAGAAATGAGTCCAAATAATAAAGAAACTATAAGACGGTTTTATCCCCAAGACCTCAAATCTTCAATAGTCTTCTAAAGTGAACCTAATTGAATAAATATCAACTCAATTTCACACTATGGTTTCTAAAACACTAAAAGCCCCAAATCACCCCTTATAAACCATTAAATCTAGGGTTTTTCAAACTCTGACTTCCAAACACCTTCCCTCCAAATTGGTGATGGATTCAGCATTTTTATGACCTATCTTGACACTTTAAATTAGAAAATATTCCCCTTGTTCTTCTAGATTGCTCACTGCAATACCTGTCCATGCATTTTCTTCAAGTTTTCTTCATAATTCAACTGGTACGCATCCCTGTCATTCACTTTTTTGCTTATGCAAGGTTAGTGTGATATAATATAATGTTACATAGACATCATTCCATGGATTCCAGGCTTAAGAATCCATGGAATGCCTTCCTTCTAAAAGAAAATCAAAACAATTATAAGAAAAAGAACTAAATTATGACTGTTGCGCTGAGGTATACAGGACAATAATATGGAAAGGTCTTCAAAGAATTTAAGAATGTTTAGAAATTGATTTTCAAACCTTCTTCAACATATTTGCAACTTGTTCAAATCAACAACAACATAAAATCCATGCAAAGAGACATCCAAATGAGAGATATAATGATTTTTTATTCAGTGACACTCTGTACAGTGCTTGTAGATCCTCCTCTTCTCCCATACAATGGCTTCCACAATAATTAAATGGAATACAACAAGAAGTACCAAATGATGAATGCTCAATTTTTGTAATGGTGAAGCATCAGAACCATCCATTTCCTAGAACTTGATTTTGTATAGTCTTAATGATTTTTCTATAGTCCTAATGATTTTTCTTATTTCTTGTTTGCCGTCCCTTTTTGATTTCCTATGTCTATGCTTGGTGATAGGATTTTGAACAGTGTTGATAAAGCATGTTTATTTTTGTGATTATTTGATTGATCCTCTCACTTTTCCTTACTTGTAAATTCCATTGTCCCAATCAAGTTTTGTAGTGTGAAACTATTATACAAGGCATTAAATGAATTAAATACCCCAATTAGCCCTACTTAGTAACTGTAAGGAAATAGTTTTTTATTAGGTTTCATGTTTTCAATTGTGGGGTTCTACATTGTTTGTTGTTCTTGATAAATCAGGCCATGAATTTGACTTTTCCCATATCTGAGTTTGTGCCAATTATGGAGTTCACCTTCTTTTGATGGTATATTTGATTCAGTCTATGTGGAATACTATTTTTTTCAATTCTTTATTTCAGCTTGATATTTCATTCATTTTTCATAGATATAGAGAAATGGACTGTTCTGCGACTACACATTTGCTGATATTGTGAGACTACACATGCTAATAAAAAATGAGCTATCTAATTTAGGTTTACTATTCATGATTGTAAATGGTTGATATTTCTAATGGTACCCCTTGGTTTATTCCATTTAAAAATAAACATGTTTCCATTTATCCAATCAACAAAGCATCCAAGGTATAAAACCCTCATTCCTAGGGTCATTAGGCTAGGGTGTTCTAGAAATGGCTCCTCCAAACTCCTCAAAATACTCCTAAGGAATCTAACACATCTCTAAGGATCCCCCAACACAAGATCCAATGTAAAATACCCTCCTTATTAAGAGTATTTTCTCAAACAATGACTGGTACAACTCGGTGCACTCTTCAATCAACAATTTTCCACTATTCTTTGTGGTCTCTCCTCCACCTTGGCATATCCCTATAAAAAACACTATCATACAAGGATATAATACATTATGATGACTCCTCCCACCAATCATAGAAGCCACTAGGGTGGGAGAATCAATCCATTTAATGGAGACTTCAAATCCCAAAATGTTGATTGCACAAAACCCTCTTATGGAACAATCAATACAAAGTTATATTCATTGCATACCTCCAAGTAAATGGAAACATATTAATATAAAATCATATTAAACCATTATATAGTCAAAAAATAATTTCAAAACAATTTTGAAGCCACGGTTACAATGATTGTAACCCTCACAATAGACAACATTATTTTTAAATATATTTTCTTTTGATTGAATTGGAACCTTTGTCTTTGGTTCTCTATCACACCACACTCCACATACCCTCAAAACTCATGTTGATCAATGATACTAAAATGACTTCCTCTTCCTTAAATATCAATGATACAATACAATAATAAAAAATCAAAATGCAATCATTTTACTCCATTCTCAAATCAATAACACATATTATCAACATTTTAATTGACCAACCTATAAACAAACTTCCTTATAATGCTTGTAAGAAACTTTGGAGGAACTAGGGAACAATGCTAAGCCACACACACACACACACACACACAGGTGCGCACACACACACACAACATATACAACATATAAAACCTTCAATTGTATATAAGAGTTGAATAGAGAAGGTATATGCACAGGTGATGAACATGCAAATTTTCCTAAGCACTACTAGGAGCTTACTCTGCAAAAAATTTACTATTGTGAAAATCATCACAATTCCATTTGTTGTTGGGTCTAGCTCATAGTAATGCTTTGTCAAATCTTAATGTTTTTCACCTATGCATATACCTTCTATGATCAACTCTTATATGCACAGGTGAATGTTGTATATTCACAGGCGAAGGCTGATCAACTCCAATCTCCTATTTGTATCTATATGTTATCAAAGTAGTTCCATTGAGAATCTTGTCTACTTGAGAGATTTGAATTGTTAAAGAAATTGTTAAATATTAAATTTCCATTTAAAATTTTATTCATTGGTTGTGTGATTAGAGAAGGTATATGCACAAGTGATGAACATGCAGATTTTCCTAAGCACTACTGGGAGCTTACCTTGCAACAAATGTATTATTGTGAAAATCATCACAAGTCCATTTGTTGCTAGGTCTAGCTCCCAATAATTCTTGGTCAAATTTGCATATTTTTCACTTGTGCATATACCTTCTCTAATAAACTCTTATATGCATAGGTGAAGGTTATATATGCATAGGTGAAGGTTGATCAAATCCAATCTCCTATTTGTATCAATATGTTATCAAAGCAGTTCCATTGAGAATCTTTTCTACTTGAGACATTTGGATTGTTAAAGAAATTGTTAAGTAAATTGGCATTTGAAATTTTATTCATTGGTTGTGTGATTAGAGAAGGTATATGCATAGGTGATGAACATGTAGATTTTCCTAAGCACTACTGGGAGCTTACACTACAACAAATGTACTATTGTGAAAATAATCACAAGTCTATTTTTTGCGGGGTCTAGTTCCCAGTAATGCTTGGTCAAATATGCATGTTTATAACTTGTGCATATACCTTCTCTGATCAACTCTTATATGCACAAGTGAAGGTTTTATTTTCATAGGTGAAGGCTGATCAACTCCAATCTCCTATTTGTATCTATATATTATCAAAGTAGTTCCATTGAGAACCTTTGTCTACATGAGACATTTGAATTGTTAAAGAAATTTGCATTTGGATTTTTATTCATTGGTTGTTTGATTAGAGAAGGTATATGCACAGGTGATGAACATGCATATTTTCCTAAGAACTATTGGGAGCTTACCCTACAACAAATGTACTATTGTGAAAATCATCACAAGTCCATTTGTTGCAAGGTCTATCTCCCTGTAATGCTTTTTCAAATCCACATGTTTTTCACATGTGCATATACCTTCTCTGATCAACTCTTATTCATTAGTTGTATGATTAGATGCTTCATTTAGCATACATGTTTGATAAGAGGCTTCTTTTAGCATACATGTTGGAAAAGATGCTCTTTCAAAGCATTGAAGAATGTTTATAAATTGATGTTCAAACCTTCTTCAACACATTTGGAACTTGTTCAAATCAATAACAATGTAAAAACCATGCAAAGAGATATCCAAATGACAAATATAATGATTTCTTATTTAGCCATAGTTCATACAGTGCTTGTAGATCCTCCTCTTCTCCCATTTAATGGCTTCCACAATACTTAAATGGAATACACCAAGAAGTACCAAATGATGAATGCTCATTATTATAATGGTAAAGCATTACAACCATCCATTTCTAGAACTTGATTTTGTATAGTCTTAATGATTTTTCTTATTTGTTGTCTTTTTTCCCTTTTTGATTTCATGTGTCTGTGCTTGGTGACAGGATTTTCAACAGTGTTGATGAAGCATGTTTCCTTTTATGATTATTTGATTGATCCTCTCATCTTTCCTTACTTTGTAAATTCCATTTTCCCAATCAAGTTTTATAGTGTGCAACTATTATGCAAGGCATTAACTACATTAAATTCCCCAATTATCCCCACTCGGTAATAGTAAGAAAGTAGTTTTTTATTAGGTTTCATGTTTTTTATTGTGGGGTTTTGCATTGTTTGTTGTTCTTGATAAATCAAGCCAATTGTGCCAATTGTGGAGTTCACCTTGTATTGATGGTATATTTGATGCAGTCTATGTGGAATACTATTTTGTTCAATTCTTTATTTCAACTTGATATTTCATTCATTTTTCATATACATAGAGAAATGGATAGTTCAGAGACTACACATTTGCTAATATTGTGAGACTACACATGCTGATAAAAAAAAAAGCTATTTGATTTAGGTTTACTGTTCATGATTGTAAATGGTCAATATTTTTGATGGTACTCCTTGGTGTATTTCATTTAAAAATAAACAGGTTTCCATTTTTCTATCATGTTTACTTTGTATATAAATACAAAAAAGTTAAGTTTACTATTTTAAGTGAACAAAATATCTTAAATTTGAAAAAATGGCTGTTCAGTGGTTGTATTTGCAAGTTGCAAACAAATCATCCTTCTTCAATCAACATTCTAGTCAATCTACAAGTAACGAGTCATTCCATTCAATGTCATACTTACAACTTCACAAAACATCTTTGTGCATACACTTTGAGTTATGATCACCTTACCATGCATCAACTTGTCACCTTTTCCTTAACCAATTAAATTATGTCTTCAATTATCTCTGCACACAATGGATATTAGTCCAACTAGATAAATAAATCACTATCCTAAGTGTGTCCCAAAGAATAGGGAGCAAGGAACACTTTATTTTGGTTCATTTTTGTGACTGTCTGAGAAGGGATTTGTTTAACTATCACAATTTGACAATATAGTGAATTGGAAGGGAGTAAAGAACTACTAATAATGCTATATACAAGATAATACTAATGTTAATATTTTTATATTTGATAGATGACAACATTAATGCTAGTATTTATATATTTGACAAATGACAACATTAATATCTTAATTTAGAGTATAGGAGACAATTTTTTGGTACATTATAGCCTAAATTTTTGCCTGTGAAGAAAGACCATGTCTGACAATATCAACCCATAACAAAATAAGAAAACATTTGTTGGATTGTGGTCTAACTTGAAAAGAAAAGGTGATGGAAAATGTTATTGTCCCTGTAAAATTTGCAAGGGCTTAAAGACTTGAAGATATCTAATCAAAATAGTTGAGCAACATTGTAGGCAATATGGTCACATTGAAGGGGTAAATGAATTTAGTCCATTGGTATGTATTTTAATATATTATTTTAATAATTTATATACATAAGAAATCAATTGATGATGACATCATGGTCATGGTTAATTTAAGGTTATCATTTTGATATAGGGAAACCACCTTGGGTTTCATGTTATGGACCATGAAAATTTAGAGAATGTGGATTTCCAATTGAGGGAACATTGAGGTGTGAATATCAAAGCATAAGATAATGATCCCATGGAAGAAGATGATCTTGTGGTAGATAATGCAATTGAAGATGATGGTACTAGTGCAGTTGATCATGATGATCAAGATGATGGTATTGGCACAACTGATGATGATGATGAAGATGACCTTGATGTACCTATACTTGAGAAGGCATATGAGCCCCTATACGAAGGCTCCCAAACAACTCTTCTTGCTGATGTATTGTTGTTGGTGAGCTTGAAGGTTATGAATGGTTTATCCTATTAATATGATTTAGAACAACAGAGAGGGGGGGTGAATCGGTTGTTCTTAGGTCCTGATGTATAAAATAACTTCAAAAAATTTTCTTTAAATTAGATCAAGCAACCAAAACAAACTCGGTCATCACTAATTCAATAATAGGAACATATAACTCAGTAGTCCACTTACCTTGCTGTATCTAACTTGTAAAACATAGAAATGTTCAAACCAAAAAATTCACACAAGTATTGACAATAGGATTTATAGTGGAAACCCAATATGGGAAAAACCACTTTGTAACATGCTACTATTATTTTCACTCTTCTGAAGTGAGCTTGGTTAAAAGCCAACCTTGTCAAATGTTATAATACACACTGTCAAGTGCGACCCGGTTAAAGGATTTCAATCACCCTATTAAAAGTGAGCCTGGTCAAAGGGCTTACATACATTCCATTAGAATGCAACCTTGTTCAAAGGATTTAACATATGACTGTTAGGTCAACCTCTGTTAAAAGGATTTTGACTGTTACAATGGTTAGAAAGTAGCAGTAGTATTGATCTGAAAACATACAACTCACTTTGCAAATATCAGATCCAATTCTGTACACAAATGCTGGTTTACTAACTTTGAAACTTTTTCATCTCCACTTTAGATTTGCTCAGAACTTTCCTTCAAGAAATCACCACATTTTTCCTTCAGCCTTTTCGCTTATACAGTTAATAATTTTTTTTTGTTCTTCCAGCATCTACTTCACCCATACACACTCATACCTAATGCTTCGATTCCCTTAATACTTTCTTTTGTTAGGTTAACTTATCTTTTGCTACTTAATCTCCTTTGTAGATCTTAGGGTTTGGTCAAATACATTGAATCTACCTACTTCATGTTCTTCGTCTCCTCTTCTAGAATCATCTCAAATCTCATTAAAGATTTACAATAAAATGTTTTACAAAGAATTAAATGCTTCAATACAATCAATAAATAAAGTCAACATGTTTTACATAATCCAAGAATTCAACAATGTCGGCTCCAAATCTGAATTCTCTTCAAATATAAAATTGCTGATACTTGGTCAATACTGTGATCATCCACTCGGTCTCCATGTAAAATGCTTGGTCACTACTAAAACTGTTTCCTCAGCAGATACTATCTTCCTCAGAAATTTACTGATACTCGGTCGACACTAGATTTTTGCTTAGCATCCACTAACTTGGTCGACTCTGTCATAACTTGGCTTAAACATGATTTCTTCATTTTTTCTCGGTTAAGCCTACTAGTTTAGTCTTCAATCTTTACTAAGATAAACAATACATTGTCTCATCATTGTGCAACATAATCAAGTACACTTTGTAGTATCAAGATAACTCAACCTTTCCTTAGGTGCTATTATTACCAACCTTTCTTTCCCTTCTCACCATAGATATAGTACTTTCCTAAGTAGCAATAGGCTTACTAGTTAAGGTTTGACATCAATGACAATACAATAATTTTTTCAATTGTAGTTTCCAACAATCTCCCTCTTTGGCATTTATGGAAACACCATATGATATCACCTAAATAACACATGGATTACCAACCAATCCAAAATAAACTTATCTATCTATCAGAGAAAATTTATAATATCCTTAGCTTCATTCTGATTCAGAATCTGTAAATCTCACTTCTGTGACCGTTAGAAGTATTTGGATCTCCCTCTATCTTGATCTTTCATTTTAGTTCAATCTCCCTCTTTTAGTGTCATGTGTTATAGTATAATCATCATTTCCCTCTTTGACAAAAATGCCAAAGCAGCAACTCAAACATACATCCAATAGATGTAGATATATCTGTTCAGCACAGTGTTTCTCCCTTTGTCATCTTGCTTATGAATTTTTTGTTGTCTTTGCTTCTTCTTCTTCACAGCTCTAAGACAGTCCTAAAGTGTGACAATCTTCTACATCAATGTGTCAAATGTTTTGTTGTAGCATATTTGATGCAGTGTTCCTAGCTTGGCTAGGCAGCCTTAGTTAGGGGAAGGACCCCTAATTGACTTCTCAGGTACTCATGAGCTTCTTTAGGTAAAGCTTTAGTGAATATGTCTGCCAATTGTTCTTTTGTATTCACATATTCCATTCGGACTTCTTTGTCTTGTACCAATTCCCTCAAATAGTGATACTTGATTGCTATGTGATTGGTCTTAGTGTGCATCACTGGATTCTTAGAAATATTTATAGCACTTGTGTTTTTCATAGAATATAACAATAGGTTCAGTGATTTCTTCTTTCATGCTTATCAACAACTATTTTATCCATATCAAATTTGAACAGTTTACTACAACAGCAACATACTCAGCTTCAGCAATAGATTGGGAAATGCAATTTTATTTCTTTCTTGTCCAGGAGACTAATCTCTATCCAAGAAAGAAAGCTCCACCACTAGTGCTCTTTCTGTCATCTACATTTCCTGCCCAATCAACATCAGTATATACTCTAAGTTCAAATTTGTCATTCTTCTTGTAGTATAACCCATAGTCAGTAGTTCCTTTCAAGTACCTCATGATTATTTTCACCACCATCATGTGTGTTTCCTTAGGATTGGCAGAGAATCTTGCCACAATCCCAACAACTAATGCAATATCAGGTCTACTATGTACAACATACTACAATTTTCCAATCATGGATCTGTAAAAAGTTTGGTTAACTTCTGCAGCATCATCATTCTTAGATAACTTTTGTCTAGTAACCATAGGAGTTCCCACTAGTCTAGCATCTTCCATTCCAAAAGTTTTCAGTATTTCATTAACATACTTAGACTATGTAATGCAAATACCTCTCTTCATTTGATATACTTGTAAACCAACAAAGAATTTAATCTCACCAAACATACTCATCTCAAATTCAGTTTGCATTTCATGTGAAAAACTTTTACACAATGCATCTTGTCCACCAAAAATAATGTCATCAACAAAACATTTGGCCAACAAAATACCTCTACCTTCTTCATCTTTCATATATAGATTGCTTGTGTCATTTATCCTAGAAAATCCAATCTATATCAGATAATTATGCAACCGCTCATACCATGCTTTGGGAGCTTGTTTCAATCCATATAAAGCTTTGTTCAGTTTGCATACAATGTGTCTTCTGTTTGGATCAATAAAACCTTTTGGCTATTCTATGTAAACTTCTTCTAGTATACCATTTAAAAATGCAGACTTGACATCCATTTGATATACCTTGAAATCTTTATAGGTAGCATATGCAAGCAGAGTTCTTACTCCTTCCAATCTAGCTACAGAGGCAAATGTCTCCCCATAATCAATTCCTTCTTCTTGTGTGTAGCCTTTGCATACTAGTCTAGCTTTGTTCCTAGTGATTTCACCTTTTTCATTCAACTTGTTTCGAAATACCCATTTTGTTCCTATAAAATTCTTATGTGTAGGTCTCGGCACCAGAGTCCAGGTTTCATTTTTCTCAATCTGGTCAATCTCTTCATTCATTTCTTGTATCTAGTCTTCATTTTCTAATGCCTCTTTAGTTGTCTTAGGTTCAAATTCACATAGTAGGCATGTTGGATCTTTTGTCTTGCTTTTGGTCTAAATTCTAGTGTCTCTATCTCCAATTATTTGTTCAGGTTTGTGACGTCTTCTTACATATTTTGCCAAAATAGGTTCAACATTTTTCTCTTCTATTTCATCAGGTTCCCCAACAAGATTGTTAGATTCAGCTTTTGAATTCTCAGCAACCTCTTCCTGAACCTCAGTAGCAGTATCTTGTAGCTTAGCATGTTCTTGTTCTCTCTCAGCACTAGTTTCCTGATGCTCGGCATCATCTGTCTGTCGCTCGACATCGCTTGCTCGAGACTCGGCATCAGGTGCAGGTTTGTTGCCTACCTCTTCTATTTCCTCAATGTACACAAAAGATCTGTAATCTTCTGGTTCTCTTTTTCTATCAGCCTCATTTCTTTCTAAATACTCATCAATTTTTACATTCACACTTTCCACAATTTTGTTAGTGTTAGAGTTCAAACACTTATAAGCTTTACTTTTTGTGGAGTATCCTAGGAATATGCCTTCATCACTTTTAGCATCAAACTTTCCATTCCTATTATCTTTCAATATGTAACACTTGCTTCCAAAGATTCTAAAGTATTTAACACTCGGTGCATGCCCATACCATAATTCATTGGGTGTTAGATTTGTACCTTTTTTTATTTGTACCTGGTTAAGAGTGTAAACACTTGTACTTATAGCTTCTTTCTAGTATTTCTATGCCACATTCTTTTCAATCAATAATGTCCTTCAACAATCCAAAATAGATCTGTTCCTTCTTTCTACTACACCATTCTGTGGAGGTGTCCTAGGTGCAAACATCTATCTTTTGATTCCTCTTTCATTGCAAAATAGATTAAATTCATTTGATGTAAATTCTCCACCATGGTCAGATCTAAGACATTTCAGGTTCCTACCTATCTCCTTCTCAACCTTAGCCAAATACCACTTGAAAAATTGAAAAGCATCAGATTTTTCTTTTAGAAACATTACATGCATCATCCTAGTATGATCATCAACAAACAAGATAAAATATCTAGCACCACAGTAACTTTGTATACCCATAGGTCCACAAAGGTTAGTATGAACCAAATCTAAAATGTGTTCAGAAGTAAAGGATTTGCTCTTGAAACTTGACTTAGTCATTTTTCCTAATTGACATTCTTTGCACATCACATTCTCAGGTTTCTTCAGTCTAGGTAGGCCTCTTACTTTCTTCTTCTTACTTATCTCTACCAGATTGTCAAAGTTAACATGACATAGCCTCTTATGCCATAACCAAATTTCATCAAGTTGTGCAAACATACATAGTTCTTCAGATAGGTCAAGATAGAACAAATTACCTCTAGTCTACTCACCACTTCCAATCAGTTCACCAGTAGCATCAAATATCTTAGCTTTCTTGTGATGAAATTCCACTTGGTAACCAGTTCTGTTGAGCTGAGAAACACTTAACAAATTATAATTCAGTCCTTCAACCCAATAAGCATTATACATGAGATCTTATCAGTCAGTTTAATCAATCCTTTTCCTCTAACAAGACATGGTGCATCATTACCAAAAGTTACACTTTTACCTTTATAATGATGTAGGGTCTCAAACTTACTCTTGTCACCAGTCATGTGATGTGAACAACCACTATCAATAATCCATTTATCATTCTTGTTCACATAGGAAATCAATGCAGTTTTCTCATCCTCATCAGATTCATCTTTCATTGCAACATAGACTACCTTAATTTCAAAATCATCACTATCAGTGTCAGTCTCTTCTTCAGTAATGTAATAGGATTTCTTACCTTTTTCTTTGTCATCTTTGTACCTTCGGTAGCCTTTGTAATCTCTTCTATCTTTGTGTCTGTTGTTTCTTTCTTCATCTTTATCCTTCCTGTCAAGACATCTAGCAGCTATATGACTGACCTTGTTACATGCAAAACATATTATAGGGAGTTTACATTTGTATTTTCCTTTTACTCTTCTCATTCTTCTAGCCATAAGAGCTTCTAGATCTTCAAGATCTTCATCAGAAGTGTCACTGTCATCTTCACTTTCACTTTCACTTTCACTGATGCATCTTTCTTTTTCCTTTTTTGGCTTATTCAGAACTAACTATGACTTAAAAGAAGTTTCAACATTTCCAATACTACCAAAAGTGAAGTTATCATAGTTAGACAGTTCAAAAGCAGTCAACTTTCCAATGAAACCTTCCAAAGTAAGCACATTTGCAGAGTTACATCTAGATTCCTGAATAGCTAAGATCTTAATAGCATATATAGGACGCAGAGTTCTCAACACTTTTCCAATTATGGTCTCATCATCAATAATTCCATTTTCTCCTCTAATGGAATTCACAACTTCTTTTATTCTACCACAATGTTGTCCAATGTTTTCATATTCATTCATTCTCATTTCATCAAACTTACCTCTAAGACTCTCAACTTTAGCTTTCAGTACATATAGATCACCACCATAGATCTTAGCAAGAGTGTCCCACATGTCTTTAGTAGTTCTGCAATCCTTAATGTCCTCAAATTTCAGATAGCTTAGGGCAGATGAAATTTCTAGCATTGCCTAATTGTGTTCTTTCTTAGCTCTCATTTCCTCGACAGTCAAAGGTGCAATAGGTGTGACATAGTCATGCTCAATGTAGTATTTTGCAGAATCACCAATACCGACTAGATGTAGCTTCATCAAGCTTTGCCATGCAGGGAAGTTTTCCTTATTTAGCTTCGGTACCTCCTTCTTATACATCTTGATCATTTTCTTCAAGTCCCTTTAAACTTGCTTTCTATAAACACCAATAAGCAACACAGCTTTGATACCAATTGTTAATATGATTTAGAACAACAGAGAGGAGGGGGGGTGAATCAGTTGTTCTCAGGTCTTGATGTATAAAATAACTTCAAAAACTTTTCTTTAAATTAGATCAAACAACCAAAACAAACTCGGTCATCACTGATTCAATAATAGGAACATATAACTCACCAGTCCACTTACCTTGTTGTATCTAACTTGTAAAACACAAAAATGTTCAAACCAAAACATTCACACAAGTATTGACACCAAGATTTATAGTGGAAACCCAATATGGGAAAAACCACTTTGTAACATGCTACTATTATTTTCACTCTTCTAAAGTGAGCTCGGTTAAAAGCCAACCCTGTCAAAGGTTACAATACACACTGTCAAGTATGACCCGATTAAAGGATTTCAATCACCCTGTTAAAAGTGAGCCTGGTCAAAGGGCTTACATACATTCCATTAGAATGCAATCTTGTTCAAAGGATTTAACATATGACTGTTAGGTCAACCTTTATTAAAAGGATTTTGACTGTTACAATGGTTAGAAAGTAGCAGTAGTATTGATATGAAAACATACAACTCACTTTGCAAATATCAAATCCAATTCCATACACAAATGCTAGTTTACTGACTTTGAAACTTTGTCATCTCCACTTTAGATTTGCTTGGAACTTTCCTTCAAGCAATCACCACACTTTTCCTTCAGCCTTTTCGCTTATACAATCAATAAAACTTTTTGTTCTTCTGACATCTACTTCACCCATACACAGTCATACCTAATGCTTCAATTCCCTTAATACTTTCCTTTGTTAGGTTAACTTATCTTTTGCCACTTAATCTCCTTCATAGATCTTAGGGTTAGGTCAAATACATTGAATCTACCCGCTTCATGTTCTTCATCTCCTCTTCTAGAATCATCTCAAATCTCATTAAAGATTTATAATAAACATTTTACAAAGCATTAAATGCTTCAATGCAATCAATAAATAGAGTCAACATGTTTTACATAATCCAAGAATTCAACAATGTCAGCTCCAAATCTGAATTCTCTTCAAATATAAAATTGCTGATACTCAGTCAATACTGTGATCATCCACTCGGTCTCCATGTAAAATGCTCGGTCACTACTAAAACTATTTCCTCGATAGATACTGTCTTCCTCGGCAATTTACTGATACTTGGTCGACACTAGATTTTTTCTCGGCATCTACTAACTTAGTCGACTCTGTCATAACTCAGCTTAAACATGATTTCTTCATTTTTTCTCGGTTAAGCCTACCAATTTAGTCTTCAATCTTTACTAAGAAAAACAATACATTGTCTCATCATTGTGCAACATAATCAAGTACACTTTGTAGTATCAAGATAACTCAACCTTTCCTTAGGTGCTATTGTTACCAACCTTTCTTTCCCTTCTCACCATAGATATAGTACTTTCCTAAGTAGCAATAGTCTTACTAGTTAAGGTTTGACATCAATGACAATGCAATAATTGTTTCAATTACAGTTTCCAACATATCCATTGTAGCAATCAAATGTATGTTAAGGTATGTCATATATGTCATCTTTTTTCATCTTTTTTAGTCTTAATTTCTTTATAGTTAACAAAGGGTGAATCATGTACCAATTAATATTCTTTATATTAACATTATATTTTTTGTTGTAGGTTGATAGGTGAGTGTTTGTTACCATCATCAAACATTCTACCTCGCTCGTATTGAGAATTATCTACCATTATGAAAGAAATTGGAATGGAGTATCAAACAATACATGCATTCCGAATGATCATATACTATATATCATAAACAACATGAATTTACAATAGAATGCCCTGATTGACATATTAGTAGATATCAATCAGATCAAATAACAAAAAAGGTGCCTCGTGAGGTTCTTTGGTATATTCCCATTATTCCATGTCTACAATGATTATTCAGGTGCACTAGCTTTGCACAATTTATGGATTACCATGCATGCAATAGAAGTTGAGATGACATTATGTGAATGCCTATGGATGGTTCAGCATTTAAGGAAATAGAGGAAACTTGGCCACACTTTAAAGAAGAACCTCATAATATCTGTTTACTCGGTGTGGCCTATTTTTGTTATCAACAATAATATTCCTCCTTGGATTTCCATAAAGAGGGAGCACACAATGTTGGTGGTGTGATGGAATGGAGACCCCAAATCCAATTACACATGCAACATAGTCTTTACTCACATGATCGAATTACAAGAGAGAGTATGAATTACTCAATCTAAAATTTGTGGTGATACGACTTGTTGCCTCCTATGTAGATGGGGTGTTTAATTGCTCTCAAATTGGAGAGACAACAACCATAAGACCGATTCTACAATGGAGGATTTTCAAAAGCTATGATGATAAGAAAAAAATGAATTTGAGCTAGAATGAGTGCAATTTAATCTAAGATGCTTTGAAAGAAATGTGATACTAATCTAGATAACTTGAAAGGAAATATGAAGTGCAGATTAATCTAAAGAAATTTGAAGTAAGATGATATTAAACTAAGACAAATTAAGCAAACTAAGTATATGAATATGCAATATTAACTAAATGAAAACTATACTAAAATGCAATAAAAGCTTTGAATTGATAAAATTGAGACACGAAAATACTATAGTCTATTTACTCTCAACAATTGCCCTTTTTTTGAATGAAGAAAAGAGGTCTATTAAATAGAAAAGCCTGAGGAGAGAATGAAGAGGCTCTTGATTTGAAACTCCCGACTCTTCATTCCCATTTGAGACAAAAATGCATAAATTACTTAATAAAAGAATGGAAAATGCCACATAGTGTGACCTTTCCAATATTATGAATTATTAATTCAAAAATGAGTGTCCATTCAAATAACAAGTAATTTATTAATTCCTTTTTATGGGTAATTAGCTAAAGGGGGTAGATTTTAATTTAATTCCAAGTACTTAGGACTTTAGGATTAAATTAATTTATCATAGGGGTAATTTAGCTAATAAAATTCAAAGACTTTAGGAATTAATTTTAATATTTGATTAATGTAATTAGAGTTTTTGCAATTGACATCAAGTCGAATTAAGTCAAGTAGGAGAGAGAAAATTTCCTAGGAAACTAGGACTTTGGAGATGTAAAAATTGACAAAAATGCACCAAAATTAATTGAAATTAATAGGTGTCAATTTTAGGGTATTACATTTGCCCCTCTTTGAATTGATGTGCAAACAACATGTTGATTCAAAGAATAGCCTGAAGTGACAGATGACAAGAAATTCAGGAGTCTAGGTTAGGTTGCCAAGACACCGAACAGATCAAAGCATGATTTTCCAAAGTCTAAGTTAGATTGTGAAGACAATGGTCATGAGAGAAGACAAGAATTGGGGTTAGGTTTCCCCAATGCCCATAATGAGATTTAGATGCAGACTTAAGACTGTCTCCAGAGTTAGGGTTAGATTGCCCCAATACAAAGCTTAGCCCTCCGAGACCCAGGTTAGATTTCCCAGATAATGGTTTAAGAGAGATTTCAAGAGCCATCTTCAGAACAAAGCTTGACTCTTAGGAATTAGGGTTAGATTTCTCCAATACCTAAAATATTTCAAGAACCATCTCCAAAATGAAGCTTGATTCCTGAGGATCCGAGTTAGATTGCTCAGATACCTAAAAGATAGATGACCAGATAGCAAGATGCGAGGCACCGAGATGCCCCAAGAAATGAGAACTAATGACTCAGATCAGACCGATTTGAGAATTGTTTTGACAAGATTCAAATGATGCAATCATCTTGCCCCCTCGGGAGAGAAATCAAAAGATGACATACGAGGGATGATTGACAACAAGAGGTTGCAGAGTAGAAGTAATTAGACTAGATTTGAGAAGCTGTAGAAGCAAATCAGAGCAAAGTAGAGGTCTTGTTGACCAAGTTTGACCATGGTTGACCAAAGTTGACTTTGATGAAAAGAGAAAAGATTCTGAAAACATGATGCAAATATGAGGGTTTGGCAGGAAAATGACGCCAGAAGGTTGATTACACAAGTGTTCGATCCCAAAAGGACCCCAGAATTTAAAATGAAATTTCAAGCTATCTAGAGATGTTAGATTCCAATTTCAATCCTAAAAATGAATTCAAAGCAGTCGATTTAGCCAAGAGTGCAATTTTCATGCAAAACGGAGCACTTTTGACAATTAGGTCAAAAGCTATATAAGGCCCGGAGGGGTCATTTTCAATTCATTATTCACCTTCGTCTTCTTGTGATTTTGAGCTTTGAGAGAGAAATGGAGGGTCTTACTCCCGATGACACGCTCAGCCACCGAAGTATGACACACCTATAAGTAGTCAATAAACCTCTTTGTATTTCAATTTGTACTACTTTTTAGGTCAATTTAGGTAGATTTGACAACTTTAGGAGCATGTTCTTTCAATTTTGTGTGAGGAAGTAGTTTCCTCATGCTGACTTAGGTCTCCCTTTGTGCAAGGAAGTAGTTTCCTCATGCCAGTAAGGTCTTCTTCACGCAGGCTCTATCTGGAAGCTCACACGAGCTGAAAGGGGGTCCCGCACGAGATTTTAGTAGTTCACGCAAGGTCAAGTCCTATCTCACATGAGCTGAAAGGGGGTCCCACATGAGATTTTAGTAGTTCATGCAAGGTTGAGTCCTGTCTCGCACTAGAAATTAATTTTCTTGTGCGAAAAACTGCTGCAGGGTTTGAAGTCTTTTGCCAAAATTTGTCAAATTTGCATGAAGTCAGCCAAGTGTAGCATCACAGACCCATGTCTAGGATAGATGTCTTGTTACATTTTTTGTTGTTGTGTTGAAAACCACCATATCGAGATACTGATCCAATATCATCACTTGCTTTGCAGGTTGACTTTCCTGATGTCACCTTCAGGAGGCACCATCCTGTGATCACCACCCTAGTGCAGAGACTGACAGATGCAGAGAGTGCTCATATTGAGGGGCTCAGTTTGGGATTCTTGCATGATTTACCTAAAATTTAGGTAAATCACAGTCTTCTTGGTGCATTGGTAGAGCATTTCCATTTGGAGATGAACACTTTTCACTTTTCGATGGGGGAGATGACGGTGACTCCCGGGGATGTATACAGGATCCTGTGGATACCAGTCCATGGTGCTTGAGTGGACTACAAGACATAGCTATGGTAGGGTACAATAGCCTTGAGGATGATCTTCAGGGACAATCTAGTGATGGGTTGGGCCATCTCCTGGGATGATTTGATCAGCAGGCACGGTAGTGCTCATCCATTTGCCATTGTTCTTGCTATGTTTATGAGCTACTACCTTGTTCCAGATCAAGGTCAGCATGGTCTAGAGTGCGGCTGGGGCACGATGTTGCGGAGGATGTTGGAGAGACCAGCCATCAGGTTTGGGTGGGGTGAGTGTATGTTAGCCCACATGTATCATGAGATGCATGAGATAGTATATTGTGGCACAAGGATGATGGTGGCAAGATTCTTCATCTTATAGATCTGAGCTTGGGAGCATCTCCCTATTTGCAGGTTGATTTATCATGACACACGGTAGCAGCTGGAGCCATATATTTATAGGTACATAGGTTCGATGACCCAACCTCTATTGTGTAAGATGGAGCAGTGGAGAGGATAGCTGGATGACATGGTAGTTGTAGTATGGAGACCTTGGGTGGCTACTGAGCCATGGGATGATGCTCAGAGAGAGCTATCACATATGTTTGTATCACATCCACTGATTGGACGTAGCATCACCATCATTGAGCGATTCCTTGTTACACACATCCTACACTAGTTTGGTAGGCAACATGACATATCACAAGAGTACTACCCCTACGCCCACTTCTCTGATGAGGAGAAGAAGGGGTGGCAAGCTACATTGGATCCAAGGTGGTGTGCTATAGAGGCACACATTCCAGCCATGTGATGGGATTAAATGGTGGGTATCACCAATGCAGGGGTGACACCTACATACAGGGATTAGTTGATTGCATGCCCTCATCCAAGGTTCATAGATCTAGTTGGTATGGGGGCACAACAATAGCCTATACAGCAGTAGAAGGCACTAGATCAGTAGCCACTAGCCCAGCAGCCACTAGTTCAGCCAGCTGCATAGTAGGGACAATAGCAACAAAGAGTACTAAGACCCCGAGCAGGACAGATTAGCATCCCTACTAGGATGATGGGCTTAGATGCAGGAGCTAGGAGTAGTGGGGCCTAGAAGAGGTCCACCTAGTAGCAGACAGGGGATACATCGCAACAGGCACCACCAGATGATGATACTAACATGCTTGACATTTCGGTAGGAGTAGGTTCATCACAGCTATATGAGGCTCTTAGGAAGAGCTGGGAGAGGGTAAGGTAAGTCCAGTGGGAGCATGATGACTATCACACTCAAGTCATCAGGGAGGAGACCTGAGTAGTTGACGGGGATGTTGAGATCAGGCAGCTATGAGAGGAGCTAGCATGATCACGGATTGAGACCAGATATGAGGCTGCTCAGGTAGCATACTACTATGCAGCTTATTGCAGGGTCATTCCAGATCTGTTAGAGCAAGTACCACCTTTTTTTGATTATGCTGGAGCTCCACAAGCACCTCCACCAACACCTCCATAGGCACCTCCACAATAGGCACCTCCATAGCAGTCGATGCCCCTTCCCCAGAGACCATTGCCACCACCTCCTCTAGGTGGTGTGGGACCTAGTTAGCATTTTGATATATTTGTACATTGTAGCCCATTTTTGATACTGTGCTTGAGTAGCACCTTCTCTTTTGTACATGACATTATTTGAGATATATATATGAGATTGATAGTTTGATATCATTGTACTTGTTTTTATATTGCTTTGATATCGATGTTTATGAGATGTTTTTATATGATTAGATGTATGGATAGAAATGTATGAAATGCACATGCTTTTTTTATGAATATGAACATGGTTTATTTTTATGATGATGTAGTGATAGATGGATAGAATGTATGCATATGTGTAATGTATGATTTGAGTTATGCTTATAATGGATGCACATGTAAATGTAGATGCAAATGAATTCATGGATGTAAATGGAAATGAAAATGTAAATGCAATGAATATGTAATGTATATGGTACTAATCATCTCACATAAGATTGTTGCAATATATGACAGGTACTAATCAAAATGAATATGTGCTAAAGATCGAGATCAAGGACCGGACACTTGTGCAGCCAAGATGAAACTGGGACAAAAGATGAGAACCTTTGATGAATAGAAAGCAATCAAGAGAGTAACAAGATATCATCCCAAATCCAAGCTTAACATGAACATGCAAGCCTACACTAAATGCAAGCCTAGAATGAAAATGCAAGCCCTAGGACTTGGTTGTTGGAGTCACCGTATTTATCATCATCAAGTTCATTTAAGCATGGGATGATCACAAGATGTCATACAATTCTCACTAACATTGCAATTATGAGAATATGAATATGACATAAGTCTTAGATTTGTCAGAATGAGGTGTAAACATTAAGGCACAAGAAGCCAGAATGACTTGAAAACCTATTCATTTTGATTTAGCAAGTTAACATAAGCATCAAAGCACAATTGCTAGAATGACTTGAATGTTTCTTGCAGACAAACACACTAGACACGCGAGAGTTCCTTCTTTTTCCAAAGAGTTCTCGCAGTGACCCTTACATTCACTTAGCAGGATGAGCATTAGCCATTTTACTTGTAACAGAAAGAAGTCACTCAAAATAGATGAGAAGAACCAACCTCACCAAAGTGTCCATATAAAAGGAGTCAAGGTACGCATGGCCATCCAATACAAGATGAAGGCTCTTACAGATGGACACCCCTCTTAGATAGATTTTTTTGGATCATTGGAACTAAACTAGCAAACAAAAAGCAAAGGAAAGATCATGCCCCCAGTCTTCATGTTTCTCAGTCAAGAAAGACATCTTAGATTCACTCGAGGAGAAATGATAAAGAAAACAAACAAACAAGTAAAGGAAAAGCTCATCATGCTTCAGAGGAACACAAGATCAGTTTGTAGTTTTAGTTTATGTTTTTGTTCAAGTGAATTGAAGTCGAATCAGAAGCAAACAACATTTGCAGCCTCAACGGGATAGTGACAATAGGAAGATGCAGTGAGAACCACTGGTGACCGTCGTGAGGGACAAAGTCTCAGGAACCAAGTATCAGCAAGCGAACATAGTGAGAACCACTGGTGACCGATACAAGGAAGATTCTCGAAAGAGAGAATAAAATGCGAGCAAAACATCAGCAGGCAGACGCAGTGAGAATCACTAGTGACTGATGTAAGGAAGAGATCCCAAAAGAGAGGGGTTCAAATGAGAGCTAAGTATCAGTAGGAAGGCACAGTGAGAACCACTGGCAACTGATACAAAAGAGATCCTCAAGGAGAGAAATCTCAAAGTAGCTAGGCATCAATAGGCAGACACAGTGGGAATAGCTGGTGACTGATGCACAAACAAAACTTCCAAAAGTGATAGGACAATGCCCCCTAGACTAGGAAGATTTCCCCAAGTGTGAACCAGTTCCAATCCATGAAGAGTTGAGGAAAATCTCGAAGACAACTAAAGGCAAGAGCATGAGCTGGAAAACTAAATTAGGAAGTGAACTAAAGCAGGAAAGCAGGAAAGAAAACTAAGGCAGGAAAGTAAAGAGACTAAAGCGGGAAACTAGGAGCCAAGTGATGCTGAGATGAGATGTAGCTTCAGGAAACAAGAGGTGCCTATTTACCAGGCTTTCACCATCTTGGAAAAGATTCTATTTTTGCTACCATGACACCTGTTTGCCAGGTTTTCATCAATGGCACATTTTCTTCTTTTTCAATTTTTTTTTACTTTTCTCCTTTTTTGATTTTTTTGTAATTTTTTGAATATTTCATTTTTTTGTATTTTTTATCTTTTCACCTTTTTTTTTGTATTTTTCAATTTTCTATATATATATTTTTTTAAATTATTACCAAGGTGCATGTTTACTAGGTTTTCACCAAGATAATAGATATATCAAAGCATCTGTTTACCAAGTTTTCACTAAGATGATCATTTTTTCAGGACATAATGCAATTTTTAGGATTTTTGGAATATATCATTTTTTGGATTTTTTCAGGACCAATAAATATGTACATGAGCATGCCAAGAATGTCTCAACTGTAGAACTTCTTCAGATGAAGAGCATTGATAGGATCTTTGAGTTTCTCTCCTTCAATGGTGGAGAGTCGATAAGTCCCAGATCCAAATGCTACAGTAATGACATACAGACCAAGCTAGTTTGGTTCAAATTTCCCTTTCTGGACTCGCTACTACTAATTTTTGGGGTTCTCTCTTAGGATGAGATCACCCACTTGGAATTCCCTTTGTCTGACTTTCTTATTGTAAGCTTTAGACATCCTCTTTTGGTATGCTCTTAGATGATTGAACGCCACCTTCCAATGTTCATCAAGTAACTCAAGCTCTTGAAGCTGGGATATTCTATTTTCTTCATTAGTGATGAGGCCCTTCAGAGAGATTTGCATTGTCGAAATCTCAACCTCAATAGGTAATACTACCTTTAGCCATAAACCAAGGTGAAAGGAGTGGCCCCCGTTGGTGTTCAGATACTTGTTCTATAGGCCCACAAAGCTAGATTAATCTGGAGATGCCAATCTCTACCAAATTTATGAACTGTTTGGTGCAAGATTTTCAGAATTGTCTTGTTAGAAGCCTCTGCTTATCCATTACCCTAAGGATAATAGATGGATGACCAATGCTGAATAATTTTGAATTTAGTGCATAAGACTGTCAGGTCCTTATTTTTGAATTGTCCCCCATTGTCAGTGATAATAGATGAGGGTATACCATATCTGCAAATGATACAGTTCAATATGAACATAGCAATGGTCTTGCTATCAACTACAACAAGAGGCACTGCCTCAACCCACTTGGTAAAGTAATCAATAGCTGTAATGATAAACTTGTGCCCTCTTGAAGATGAAGGATGTATTTGACTGACCAAGTCGAAGGCCCATTGTTGAAATGGCTAGAAATTGATGAGAGGACTAAGTTCATGAGCAGGAGCATGAATTAGGTTCCCATGAAATTGGCATTGCTTGCAAGTCTTAGCATAGTGAACAACTTCTTTTTCCATGTCCGGCCAGTAATAACCAGCTTTAATAAGTTTTTGAGCTAACGTCAAACCACTAGAATGATACCCACAAATACCTTTGTGTACCTCAGCTAGCGCACACTTGGACTCATTAGGTTCTAAGCACCTAAGGAGGGTACTGTCCAGACCCCATCTATACAAGTCATTTTCTATGAGGACATACTATGAAGCAGTATGAATGAGGTGATGCTTTTCATTCTGGGTATAGGTGTTTGGAATAATCTAGTCACAAAGGTAGGAAAAGATATGGTGGTAGCGAGATGAATCATGTCCAATGACTGAATAGATCATCCTAGATTTAGGAGTATCATAGGCAAGGTAGTGTAATGCCTCCACCAGGAACTCATGTTTGAAGTCATTTCCCAGCATTTGTAACATTGAAGCAAGAGTGGCCATTACATTAGCTACTTTATTGTCTGCCCTTAGAATCTACTGGAAAGAAATGTGTGCAAAGTACTATTTAAGATCATCCACCATCCTTTTGTAAGGCATTAGTTTGTCATCTTTAGTTTGGTAGACATTGTTGACTTGATTGATGTTTAACTGTGAGTCTCCAAAGACCTTGAGCTCATCCACACACCATTCAAGGACCATCTTCATTCTATTAATGAGAGCTTCATATTCATCTATGTTGTTCATGTAGGGAAACAACATTTTATATGCTTTTGGAAATGAGTATCTTTGAGGTGTAACAAACAAAATGCCTGCACCAGATCCTTATTGATGAATGATCCATCAAAGAACATGCTCCAAGATTGATGTGTGAGAAGCATGATGGATTCATTTGGAAATTCAATACTCAAAGGTTGATGATCTTTTAAAGGAGCTTCCACCAGTTGATCAGCAATTGATTGTCCCTTAATAGCTTTTCTTTCCACATACTCAATGTCAAATTCACTAAGTATCATTACCCATTTTGCTAATCTACCAGTGAGGGAAGCCTTTCTTAGTAGATACTTCAGTGGATCAATTTTTGCAATAAGCCTCATGGTATGAGCTAGCATATGATGCCACAATTTTTTAGAAGAAAATACTACTACTAAACAAGCATTCTCAATGATAGAGTAATTAATTTCATAGGCAACCAATGTTCTACTGATATAGTATATGGCTCTCTCTTTATTCTTCTAATCTTCTTGAGCTAGGAGAGCACCCAAAGATGTGTTTGTTGCTGAGATGTATAGTATAAGTGGTTTCCCATGAACAGGAGGCATCAGTATAGGTGGATTAGCAAGATACTATTTTATTTGAGTAAGTCCCTTGTCACATTCCTCATTCCATTCATAGGTCACATTCTTATGCAAAGTTTTAGTAAATGGTTGTGACTTGTCAACCAACTATGAAATAAAACACCAGATAGATTGTAGCATTCCTTATAATCCTCTCATTTGATGGATATTCTTAGGTAGAGGCATGTCCATAATAGCTTTCACCTTTTTAGGATCAACTTCTATGCCTTTAGCGGAAATGATATAACCCAAGAGTTTCCCAGAAGTAACACCAAAAGCACATTTCTTTGGATTAAGCCTAAGGTTGAATTGTTCCATGCGATCAAGGATGGGACCCAAGTTTGTGAGGTGAGTTCTTCACTGCATGCTTTTGGCTAAAGTATCATCCACATAATCCTCCATCATTTTATGCATCATATCATGGAAGATAGTAGTAACAGCTCTCTGGTATGTCGCTCTAGCATTCTTAAGCCCAAAATGCATGACATTCCAGCAAAAGGTACCCCAAGCACATGTAAATGCGGTCTTTTCTTGATCTTCTGACATGATTTTGATTTGATTATAGCTAGAAAATCCATCCATCAAGGAATACATCTCATATCCCGCTATCATGTCAACTATCATATCAATATTAGGCAGTGGGAAGTCATCTTTCGGACATGCCTTATTGAGATCCCTGAAATCTATACACACACGAATGGACTTATCATGTTTAGTGACTGGAAAAATGTTTGAAATCCATTCTACATAATCAATAGTTCTTATGAAGCCATCCTTAAGAAGCTTTTCCATCTTTTCTTTAACCAAAAGTGCTACATGTGGATGCATTTTTCGCATCTTCTGTTTAACAGGTTTGATACCTGGTGTGATGGAAAAATGATGCATGATTAGATTGGAATCTAATCCAGGCATGTCAGATTAGGTCCATACAAAGTTTATTTTCTTTCTCTAAAAGAAGCTCATGAAATCTTCTTTTTCTCCAGCAGATAATGATTGTACTAGATGAATAATCTGTGGAGCAGCCTCTGTACCCAAATTGACCGACTGTGTCAGCTTAATCAATATTGATGACCTCTCTTGAAAGTGGCTTTGAAGTGTATCAAGTATCTCATCCTTGGGTGCCTCAAAGAGCTTTTCACCCTTGGATACATCTTTTATTTTTACTATTTTTGGCTCTAATACTGCCACAAAGTGGTTTTCACCATTAGAGCATCTATTTTTTCTTCTTTTAATTTTTTGACTGAGATACTTGATATCCACCTCTGTCATGTTGACACTACTTTCACTGGTGGAGGACATCATAGGTTCAATAGCATGGAGGTAATAGGCTAGATCATAATCATTCTAGAATGTTAGGACTTCATTGGATTCAGAAGGGGAGTTCTAGTTTATCAGATCGGGATGACGGAGTGAAAGGGAAGTAGTGACTGGTTCAACTACATTCATGGTATAACCCTCAAAAGCACTGACAAGCAAGTCAAGACCTAGAGCGATCTCATCCAAAGGAGTGTTTGAATCCCTAAAAGACCTTGTGTTAGAAGTAGAGGACATGTTAACATTCATGGCATCTAATTCATGCGGCCTAGCGCTAGACCCTTCACCTACTTCGAGGAGTCTTTCATACACGTGAACTGTATCTATATCTACATCATAAGTAGCATCAGATAAAGAGTCAAACTCATATTCATGTGAGTTGGTACTTGATGTAGGAATTTCATTAGCAGCGCCATCAGACTCATTATTATCCCTCGTGGCATTAATAGCTTGCTGAAGTTGTACTTGTTCAATGTACATTTGAAAATGAGGTGGCCTATATCATTCACCTTGAAAATTAGGATCATCATTTAGTGTTTCTTTCCATTCCTCATATGTGAATTGATACACTGAAGAAGTTTATCAGAATCATTATCAGTATCAGTATCTGTCTCTACCATATGAATAGGTATGATAGGCTCATTAGGTTTGGCAAAGAGTGCCGCAAGATCCAGGGGAATAGGACATGGAAATGTATCTTCATCAGAGCTATCCTCTGGAGTAACTTCTAGAGTGGCATCTTCAATTTCTTGTGCAGATTCAAGTTTAGGCTCAGGAGCTGACACAAATTTCTTGGTCCCCAAATGAAAGGGAGTCTTTTTAAAGCCTAAGCCACCAGTATCTTTTGTGCGGCGGCTTGTAGCTTCAATGGGTTTTAGTAAGCCATTATCATTTTTCCCTATAGGAACACTCCCATTATAACTGAAGTGCTTCATGATCTTGAAGGCCTCACTGTATGGTTCTTGCTCTAAATCTGGAGGTGGAGTGGTTGTTTCAGCTATTTCTTTTCCTTTATAGATCCATGCTCTGATAGCTCTCTCTTCATCCTCATCTTCTAAAGGCGTAGAGGCCCTTACAAAGATGCCATCATAAACTATTTGAGGAGGAGCATTAGAAATTTTGTTGTCCTCAGAAGGTCTCCCATAAGAGCATAGAGACAGAGGAAGAGAAGCTAGTGATAGCATAGGTTCCATTCGGTATTCTCCCATGCCTGTACCCTTAAATCTCAGAGTTTGTTCCATTTCTTTCAGCTTAGCATCATAAAACTCAGTAGATTCTCTATTTGCTAGAACAAAGCTATCTATGGTTTGCACAAGAGTGTTGCAAGAGAAATTGGTATTTGCAAGTACAGTGACTTCCCCCCATGGAATGGAAACTTAATGCATTAATGATATGTGGATGGAACAACCTGTATCTCTTGAATCCAAGGCCTACCCAACAAGATATTGTAGGTGAGAGGAATATTGAGCACTTGGAAAGTAACATCTCTCTCAATGGGACCTATGTGGATAGGTAGCACCACTAAGCCTTGGGACTTGTGCTCTTCCTCATCATAAGCTTTGATGGTAATCTTTTTGCGAGGATCTATAGAATTCTCATCATAACCTAGCTGAGTGAGTAGTTTAGCGAAACAAATATAATAAGACCAGCACCATTGTCTATGAGCACTTGGCAGATGCACTTAGGACCTATCATGACCTCTATATGTAGGGGAGCATTATGCGGGTGACTCAAAGAGTGATCATCTTCTGCAGAAAAAGATAAATAGTGAGGTGAAGTAAAATGACCCACCATATATTGGAACCGGTTGAGATTGAGATCCTTGGGAACATTTTCCTCAGCAAGGGCCTTATCCAAAATCTATCTATGAGCAGGCGAGATCTTCAGCAACTCAAAAATGGTAATCAGAGCATTAGTTCACTAGAGTTGATCTAAAATACTATAACTAGCCGAGCTAGCTGGAGGAACAGATTTCATGTGTTTGTTGGCAGGGCCAACAACAATCTTATCCACAATTTGCTTTAGAGTAGATGCAAGAGTATCAGGTCTCTTATCCACAGCTTTCTTTGGAGTGGACGTGGAAGCATCAGGACCTTTCAAAACAAGTTTGCCTCACGATCGAGTGACAACATTAGCACAGTCTTGAGATTGTTTAGATTTAGATGAACAAGGTGTAGAGCTATGCAAGATAAAAGGAGTCTTAGATTTGGGAGTATTGCCGCTCCCTCTAGAAGTGATCATGTCACAATACTCTATCTCGACAGGTTTGATCACACCAATAACATTGTCATTATTAGTGCACGTGTAATTGACTTTAGCATTGGTATTTTTGGCATTTGAAGATTCACCCTTCTCATGAGGAGGGAATGGATCCTTAAAAGCTTGGTGATTTGAATTCTTATTATGGCTCTCCACAAGGATGTCACCATTGTCAATGAGATCTTGAACTTTATGCTTCAGTTGGAGACAAGTAGAAGTCTTATGACTAATGTTCTAGTGATAGTCATAGTAAGCATTATCATTCCACCAATGAGGTCATGGTTGGGGGTCATAAGTATGCTTTTCTAAAGGAGTAAGAACCTGATTCTCTATAAGAGTTTTATAGACTACATCAAGAGGCTTTCCAAAAGAGGTGAAATCACACTTGGGTCGAGAGGCCCAAGGTTTGTTCCTAGCAAATCTTGAAGTTTTTTGATTGTCTGTTGTGGTCTTTTCGACAGCCTTAGCCGCTTGTATACTAGAAGTAAGATTAAAAGTAGACTTTGAAGGCTTCGCGGTAACATTATCCACTACTCCATCATTTACTACATCTCTATTCTTATTGGTAGTCTTTCCTTTATCCTTGTTTGTGGAGAATACTTGTCTATTGTCCTTATTCAAAGTTAATTCTCCCTTCTTGATCATGAAGGCCTCTATTCACACTACTTGTTTGATCATACTATCAAAAATAAGAGGACCTTGTAATTGTACTTGGTATTCAAAGTATAGGACAAGATTTTCCAAGAAGATGTCGAGTCTCTCAGACTCTGGTAGTTTGTGAGGACACCTCGTACATAATTGTCTCCACCTTTGGAGGAATGTTAGGAAAGATTCTCCTTGTTGCTGTTTTAAGTTGCAAAGATCTTGGATGTTGACCAAATGCTAAATATTATGCAAGTAGTGCTGGAGAAAAATATTAGCCATTTCATCAAAAGTTTTAATACCAGTAGGAAATCTAGAGAGCCATTCCATAGATGGTCTTCCCAAACTATGAGGAAACAAGTGCATAAGATATGTTTGATCATGCATGAATTCCATAGAAAATGCACCAAACTCCCTTAAGTGATCTTGGGGATCAGTTGTACCCAAGTATTTGTCATATTTAGGGAGTTCCACACCTCTAGGAAAAGGTGGCATATGAAGACTTCTGTCAAAAGGGAAAGGAAAAATACTTTCCATCATAAATTGTTGAGCGGGCTTGTCTTTATTCCTCACAAGCTGACTAATCTGATCTTGCATTTCTTAGACCATCTTTTTCAACTTTGTGGTCTTAATTTCTTCTTCCTTAGCTATGAGTGTTTCAACTTGATAGTCTCGAGGTAACTTGGCCCCTTGTTTAGCTAGCTCAAGGAAGTACTTTTCTTTCTCCTGTAGGAGAAGGATCTCCATCATTTTAATAAGATCCTTATTAGCTTTGGAAACATCTATATCCTATTGAGTTATCACTTCATTTTCATTCCCAAGAATCTCATAAATACTCAAAATTTGATCTTGTTGCTGATCATCTTGGTTTTGATCGAATGGAGGAGGATGATAGAAATAGGCGGGTTGTCGATCACCTTGAGGTTTGCTCTGAGATTGATCATCATTGTGGGACTGATTTTGGTCATGTTGAGGTTGACCATGAGGTTGCTCATTTTGAGGTTGAGCATGATGTGGGTCATTAGAGGATTGACCATGATATTGATTTTTGTGAGATTGATCAAAGGTTTGACTATACTTGCCCGGTTGGAAGTCAAATGGATCTCCCATCTTGTTGTAGGCTTGTGTCATGCACAAATTCTTAGTGAAATGATATGTCTAGTGCCGAAAGAATGCAGCCACAGTAACCTTTGGTGAATGAACAAGATCAAAAGATTTAACAAATTCAGGCGAGAAGATATCATCAATAGTATCACTAGGTTCAATGATAGAACTATTCTCAGTAGGATCAACAAGTACAATAATAGGATTAGTCCAAGGAAGAGGTCTTCCAAAGTTGTGAAACAATGAGTTCTCCTGGAAGAATGAGTTGTCTTGGTCTTGAAATGAGAAACCAGGTTGCACTTCAAAAAATGGATTAAAACACTCTTGAAACACTGGAGGTGATGGTTGAGATGGACTATCTTTTGAAGTATTCAATGAGGAAATCAAGGATATCTCACAAAGCTCAGATTTCACAATAGATTTAGGAGGATCTATTTCTTGATTAGGAGGTTCGCTTCTACCTTGATCAGGATTCTGAATGGGATAAGTCTTGCCACTTCTAGTCATGACAATCATAGACAAAGATGAAACAAGAGAGAACTCAGGATAATGCTAGACTCAGTCTCTAAGAACAATGCAAAGGAGATAAAGGTTAGAATAGCCAAGATGTGAGATGGACCTGGTATGAATCATCAAAAGAGGTGGCTAGAACAGCTGAGATAAGACTATCGCAACATGAGATACAAAAGGCATAAAGAGATAAGGTAAACCAATGAGAGATGATATGAGTCAAAGAAAAGATTGATCGATTCCTAACTAAAAACAACCAATTTTTGATAGCAAAGGATAGGAAAGTAGAAAAATAGACCTCAGACAAAAAGAAAATCAGATAAAAAGTCAAACAGTCAATAGAAAATAGGTCTCTATTTTTGCAAACTAGGCTACAGTCTCGCACGAGAGTACTAGGCCGCGTGAGAGAACACCAACCTTCACATGAGAGAACAAAGTATCACATGAGAAAGTGCTCTGAAGTGTGAAACTTCATGTGGGAAAAGTGCAAACTCTGACAATCTGACATAGTTTTTGAGGTTAAAGTTGAATTTTGAGATACAGCCTGAATCGATGTTTGATAGAAAATCTAGTTTCTTGACAGGTTTGAAGAATAGTTTAATCAACAATCTCATTTTAGGATTTCAAGCATTTGTTTAAAGACACAAAGGTTCAAATCAAGCAGTTGTGATACAAGAAGCAGTCATTAATAGACCTATCAAGGAAAAAGCAACTTGATAGCATTAGGGGAGTCTTTGTTTGATAATGATTGGACAATGTTTAAGACTTGATAACAAACACATATCTTAGTCCTACAAAAAAAATGGTGAGAAGCCAAAACCTTTTCCCCATTGCTTATGCGCATATGTGCACCTCACATAGCTGTGTCACCCCCTAGAGAGTGCCCATGTTTTTGGTGTTTCCAAGGACTTAATGGTGTATGTTCAAAGGTTACCATTGTAGCAGGGGCCAGTGTCGCAACCACCTTCAAGCATCTAGGTGTATGCCTATGATGGGAATCAATGGGAGAGATTCTTCCCCCTCCCTGTGCAAAGATTATGACTCCTTTCAGAGGTGAATAGGGTAGGCCACTAGCTAAGGAAAGTTTTTAATAGGATTTTATTCACACTAACCTTTGGTACCCCTGATACAAGGTTGAGGCCTTGCAGCCACACCAACACCCGAAAGTCATACACCCCCGCAAGCAGGGCTAGGGGCGACACCGCTCAGTATAACATACAGAGCCTTCTCAAGACGATAGTCAAAGTCTTGAGAAGGAAGCTAAAATGATTTTGGAGTCTTTAGACTCAACAAAATGTTCTTTATTAGAGTGAGGTAGAATCACTGGTGATAGGTACGTACTCACCTGGGTTGTTCCCAGAGGTTCAACTTTCGACAGGCCCTCTAAAGGTGACACTGGACTTGGTTTAGATTTGGGAGTCAGATTTTCTAGTTCTCCCAAAGGGAGAAGAGCATACTTCTCTATCTCATTTCCTCACCCAAACACATCAAGAAGATTCATCACTGAGTTAGCTTCACTCCAACACAACTACAAGCTTTTGGGTTTCTATTTCTCTCAAAGAGAGAAGAGCATAATCCCCTGGCTAATAGAAGCATAAAGATTCACTACCTTTCTCTGCTTCACCAATAATTTGTCATATTAATAAGATCATTAGGATTTCAGGTTCATTCATGGTCATCACCTCCATGTAATGAAGAGCCAAATTCCCTACTCACTATCAAAATCCTCAAGAAATTTTAACGGAGCCCTATTTAGACTATGTGAATGAAAGAAACAAACAAACACAACATTTTAGCAAGTCTTCGACTATCATCCTACAATCAAACCATTAGTATGTTTATGTTCTTGGTCAAACATCTTGTAGAAAACTATTACGCTGTGAAAATAACAGAGAAATAATAAACAACAGCAAACAGGAAATTGTCAAAAATTTGAAATAGGAAAGACAGAAACTGAAAATTTTAAACCACTGTATCCAAATCTCATGAAAGGAAGTACTCCATAGTGTGCAAGAAAGTACAGGGCACTGTGTGAGGATGCATCATCTCATGCAAGAGAGTGCTACAAGGAGTGAATCTTCATGCAACACACTCTAGATTCTCATGCGAGAATCTATACACAGACAGTATAGATGTACGACAAAGCTTAAATTTCCTATAAAAAAAAATGAGAATGAGGCCAAAAATTGATCTTTCTGCCCCACGGTGGGTGCCAAAATGGTGTGATGGAATGGAGACCTCAAATCCAACTACACATGCAACATAGTCTTTACTCACATGATTGAATTACGAGAGAGAGTATGAATTACTCAATCTAAAATTCATGGTGATACGACCTGTTGCCTCCTATGTAGACAGGGTGTTTAATTACTCTTAGATTGGAGAGCCAACAACTATAAGACTGATTCTACAATGGAGGATTTTCAAAAGCTATGATGATAAGCAAAAATTGAATTTGAGCTAGAATGAGTGCAATTTAATCTAAGATGCTTTGAAAGAAATATGATACTAATCTAGATAACTTGAAAGGAAATATGAAGTGCAAATTAATCTAAAGAAATTTGAAGTAAGATGATATTAAACTAAGACAAATTAAGCAAACTAAGTATATGAATATGCAATATTAACTAAATGAAAATTATACTAAAATGCAATAAAAGCATTGAATTAATAAAATTGAGACACAAAAATACTATAGTCTATTTACTCTCAACAATTGCCCTTTTTTTGAATGAAGAAAAGAGGTCTATTAAATAGAAAATCTCGAGGAGAGAATGAAGAGGTTCTTGATTTGAAACTCCTGACTCTTCATTCCCATTTGAGACAAAAATGCATAAATTACTTAATAAAAGAATGGAAAATGCGACACAGTGTGACCTTTCGAATATTATGAATTATTAATTCAAAAATGAGTGTCCATTCAAATAACAAGTAATTTATTAATTCCTTTTTATGGGTAATTAGCTAAAGGGGGTAGATTTTAATTTAATTCCAAGTACTTAGGATTTTAGGATTAAATTAATTTATCATAGGGGTAATTTAGCTAATAAAAGTCAAAGACTTTAGGAATTAATTTTAATATTTGATTAATGCAATTAGGGTTTTTGCAATTGACATCAAGTCGAATTAAGTCAAGTAGGAGAGATAAAATTGCCTAGGAAACTAGGACTTTGGAGATGTAAAAATTGACAAAAATGCACCAAAATTAATTGAAATTAATAGGTGTCAATTTTAGGGTATTACAATTGGCAATAATTTTCCTAGGTATTTTTTATTTATAGTCATCTAAATTAATTTATTATAAATACCCCATGAAAATGGTCATAATAATTATGTAATGTTTTTGTTAATTCAACTAAGTACCAAGTTAAATATGTGAATGTATATATTGAGCCCCTTATCGACGATTTGTTGGTGTTATGGAATGGGGTCACTATGTATGACATCTCTAGACCAATAGAACAAAGATAGTTTCAATTTCATGCAATGCGTTTATGGACAATACATGATGCCCCTGGGCTAACATATTTTTTTGGTATGTTCTCTTGTTAACACCTCTTTTTGGTATGTTATAGTGCTAACACATTTTTTTTGTATGTTTAAGTTGCACATGATAGTTGTTATTATCAAAATTAACATATTTAATCTAATTATACATGATCTTGTAGGTCTTCAGACAAAGGGAAAATTTGCATGTCTAGTTTGTTGTCCAAATATGAAATCTTGTCATTCAAAAAGTTTAGGAAAGAAGGTGTTTGATGACTATAGACACTTTCTCCACAGAAATCATAAGTACCAAATTCCCAAAAAATATATTTTCAATGGGAAAGAAGAGACTACATCAAAGCCACAGAGAATGACACCTCGCCTATGGAAGTTGGAATACAATAGAATAAATCGTCGAGGTAATGTCATTCTGTCTAATAGTTTTTGTTTGAAATTTATATTTTTAAATTGTGTTTTTTTACTGATGATGTAATTGATGCTCATGAAGGTCGTCAAGGCATTAATGACCAACTTCCAAAAGGACTAAAAATTTACCCTACAAAATTTAGTAGGTTGTCATACTATGAATAACTCTCAATCATGTTTTTATTTGATGCTATGCATATCGGAAAGAATGTAACAAATACATTATGGAAAATATTGGATGGAAGGCGTGACAAAGACAAAATTGTCAAAATTTGTAGTGACATTCAAGAATCCAACCATGGAATGAAAAATGCCATTCGATCAAATAACAATGGAGACCGGATTGATATAAGTGCCTTTCCTTGGTTATTGTTGGAGTAGCAGAGAAATTCTATAAAATAATTCATACAAAAAAATTGATTTCCCTTAGGATTTGTTGCGAACAGAAACAATCTCATATCAAAGAAAAGTGAATTTGGGCTAGGGATGAAAGCACATGATTGGAATACATTTATTTGTATACTGCATGTAGTTTTCATTTTATCATTTTATAAAATATTAAAAAGATCATTTAACAATTATTGCAGTATGTTCTACCTCTATCTCTTCCACGCCACTTCGACAACAGTGTCAAACAAGTTATATATGATCTTGGAAAATACATGAGATAGTTTTCATTGAAAGAAATCAATGCAAAAGTGTCTACCTTTAAATTTTTTCAATGCACAACAACACTACCTCATACATCAAGTTGAGGAGATTGAATTGTGTGTACCTATACAAACTAGGTCAATGTGGATGGTTGAGAGGCACTTAAAATTTTTTAAGGGCTTGGTTTGATAGAGGCACATCCCGAGGGTTCTATGGTGGAAGGATATATGGTATATCAGACCATGGTGTACATTAGTGAATATCTTCCTAAATTTTCAATAAAGATCCATGTAGATCGTATTTGAGATCCCAACTCCATTAACAAATTTGAAGGGTAGTACTTGATGGGGAAAGGTAGATTTAGGAAATTGAGAGGTAATTATAATATGTTATTGTAGTTAATTAATTCCTATTAATCATCAATATAAGTTGTTTCTAATTGGTCTATTTTTTTATACATTAGGTCGAGAGTGGGATGCACTACATTTGTATATTGTGAACAATCTTGATTGGATGATAGTATGGATTGAACAATGTCAACAAACTAGTTACTCATTAACATGGGAAGGTATTGCTTCATTGGTTGAAGAAGCTCATAATAATGGAGATTCCAATGTTACGCCAAGTGTAATTGATCTAGCATATGGTTTAAGAGGTAGATAGGTATGTAAAAATTAATCATCATGACCCATATGTTTAATATCAACTCACGATGCAAATAACTTTCACACGCTTGAAAAATTGTAGGTCAAGCACCACAAAGCTATGTACTATCATGGCCACAAATTTTGCATAAAAACTTGGATGACATGAAGAAAACTTGTGATTATGGGATAACTGTAGTCTTCGAGGTCACTAATATTTCTTCTAGAAATGACATACATCCTCAACAATCTCAAAATTGATACTATAGAATCTTGGATGGTATACTTGAGTGTGACTTTAAGTCTTTCAAATTAGTTCTATTCATCGTCAAATGGTATAGGCTATGATTGAATCAAAATGATCCTGATAGAATTGTTATTGAACATGATAATGGATTTACAATAATTAATAGAAAGGTCATTTGAGCCAATTGGAGATGAGCCCTATGTTCTTCCAAGACAATGTGAGAAAATGTTTTACTTAGAGGTTCTACATAAACTAAGTTGGTCATTTGTTGTTAGACATAATTCAAGAGGAAATCCGGTAAAGTGTAATGCGATGGAAGAAGAAGATACCGATGAAGAAGAAGAAGAAGATGCTGGTGGTGGTGGTGGTGGTGATGATGATGATGATGGCGATGATGATGTTGATGATGATGATGATGATGATGATGAGATGGATGAATAAGATGATCAATTCCATGATTGAAATGTACAAGGTATGTGATTTGATTATTTATATATATTTATATTGATTAGTATATATTTAATATTAATTTATTGATGTATTCAACTCTAATGTCATGGTATAATTAATTCATTATGTTTAATTCTAATGATTACAACATATGTGATTTATGATACACGTGTTTCAATTATTACTCATATATTTAATAATGTTCAATTAACTGGTGTTTATTACATGTATATATTTTGTGTGATTGTCACTCTTTGTGGAAATAGGCAATTGACTACACACATGGACATTGTCCCTTCTATTGACAATCTTACATTCTACACATAAGATAAATACAAGGAATTAAAAAATATATAATTAATTTATTATTTTCAATTCTAATGATTACAACATATGTGATTTATGATACACGTGTTTCAATTATTACCCTATATTTAATGTATTTATTGTTTAAGAAATTTTCAATGTGTTGCTTATGATGCTCAATTAAATGTTGTTGATTACATGTATATATTTTGTGTGATTTTCACCCTTTGTGGAAACAGGAAATTGACTACACACATCATCACCCCTTATGTTGATGATCTTGCATTCCACACATAAGGTAAAGACAAGGAATTAAAAATATACAATTAATTCATTGTGTTCAATTCTAATGATTACAACATATGTGATTTATAATACACGTGTTTTAATTATTATTCATATATTTAATGTATTTATTGTTTAAGAAATTACCAATATATTGCTTATGATGCTCAATTAATTATTGCTGATTACATGTAAAATTGACTACACACATCATCACCCCTTCTATTTTTGATCTTGCATTCCACACATAAGGTAAAGACAAGGAATTAAAATATATATAATGATTATGATGAATGCATATTTTTCATGTTGTCTTCTAAATAATTTGTAGCATACACATCATGTAATTTTTAGCTAACTTAAAATAAATGATTCACATATGCAGGAAATTTAACCCCTTTTAGGAGGATCCTGCATAGTGACATAGATCAACAGGTATAAGTCAATGCACCCTATAGAAATAGTTTATTAATTGATTTCTTTCTCTTTATGCCCATCTTCACTGAGTGGTTTAATAATAAGGTATTAGGTTGCTCATGATTTAACACTACTACCCTCAACATCAATTTTAGGGCCAACTTCATCATTATAACCCACATTTAGCAACATATCTTGCTCCTTACCAACTATATATCTCATTTGATGGACTACAGGAACCACCAAATAGGTACTTGTCAGATCTATCTTCCCCGAGTGAGGGAAATGTAGGAATAGAAGATGAAAGTTTGACATGTAGTAGACCTAAAATAGGGAGATCAACTAGAGGTCAAAAGATTAGAAGAAAATTCAATAAACACATGCAATTTTCCTTGCTAAAGGGGGGTCATGTTCTTATGATGATGAGACCAAAGGTGACATCAAGGTGCCCTTGAGGTACACACATCTTCAAAAAAAATGGGTACCCAAGGAACTACCTTCAATTAACATTGATTTTTCTGTTAATGAGAGGATATATCGCATAGCTCCATCATCATTATATGGTTTGGGCCTATTTTCCATGGATGGCATAAAGATATATATTATAAAAAATTTATTGAATTGATGGAGTATGTCAGAACTTATTACAATTATAGTGATTGGATGCAGATTGTTTGATATAAAAAAGTATGTGTAGGTATGCACTGTCAACAAATTATATATAATGGAAAGAAAACATTTGATCAAAGTAAAATATTTTCTATGTGCATTTATGGAAGACCAAAATAAATAGTGAATATTGTGGGTTTTATAAATAGTATGCAACCTGGGTCAACTAATAAGTGACCCAATTGCATATTCGGGGCGCGTCAGCGGAATCGTGTTTTTGTATGTGTGATAAAACCAATAAGTGCATGGGAAGAACTGCTAATAGATTACCATTTGAATTGCATAGATACAAGAAAATTTACTATCATGGGAGTGGTAAGTACTATCTACCATTTAAACTAACCTCCAATTTATGACTCCAATATACCATTTTATTAATAAGTTTTTTTGCTAAGTCTATTGCTTTCATTCCCTAAAATGTTTATATTTAATCTTTGTCACAAGATGACATGGATACACCACATGACAAAGGTGGGGATGTTACTCCCATCCATTCTTCATCAAAGGTAAGCTTTATTGTAATTGTACAAATTAGATAGAAGATAAATGTTATATTATTATATTCTTTTCTTTAGGGTTTTGAAGTTATTCTCATAATTTTATTGATATTCATGTCACAAATTGATGTTCACAGAAAGGGAAAAGCGATTGCAACAACCGAGGCAATAGCATTAGATATGGATGAGGACATCATATATATCCCTAATCCCATAAATATGGTCAAGAAGAAATTAAAAAGAATCAATTCAGAAATTCTTTCCATTTTGGTTGATCCAAATCCAATTGAGGAGATACTGGTGAGGAAAGAGGAATTGTTGCGAAAAGATTGTTGTTATGAAGTAAGCAGTAATGAATCTTTGGTTATAAAAAAATTACAATAAAAGTTTAAATTTTATACTCTTTTATGTCATGAACTAAAATATGTATGTGTTCTTCTTACAGGATTTTTTGTGTTTTTAAGAAACTGTTCATGGACATCGCAGTGAGGCCTATAATAGTACACCTCCCTTAGGTAAAATAATCCTTAAGTTGACATATTACAAGAAATTTTTGTTGTGGAACATTCACAAACTTCATTGGACTTACTGATTATAAATCTACACTTTTTTGGACTTACTGATTCTGTAGATACAACTAGAGGAAAAGGTACAGTTACAAATAATTCAAAATTTCTAAGAAAATCTTCACTCAAACTTTATTGAAAACTACTCGTACTTTTATTATTTTAGAATGTCTTTACTAACAATGTATTTTTTAGGTCATCAAGTGTAGGTGACTCCTCCTCCTATGAGGATCAACTCTCCGAGATTGCCGACTGCAATGTTGGCAACAAGGAGCGTTCATACATCCACGCCTTCACAGTCTATAGTTGGTAAATCCTTGTTTTTCTATATTTGGTTTTGTGTTAATTATGATTTGATAATTTGTACTTTAATCTTGGGTGCATTTCATAGTGGATTGATTTTGTGCAGTACAAGATACACCTGCTATGAATATAGATCATACAAGTATTTGTGATAATTCACCATCATTTCCTCGATTTACCCATGCTCCTAGTTCAGGAATGTTGCGGACGTCATTGTTGATATCTGATAAAGACTAGATTCCTTTAAAATGTCTTAAGGTTCTAGCTACTTTAAAATTATTATTATTTATATTCTAATTGTAATTTACTTATTCATAACAAGTTTTGGATTGATGATCCCATGATGTTTTTGGAGGGAATGATTCTTTTTATCCTAAGCTTAATGAGTTAACATTAGAGATATTCGGGCCCACCATATGTATAATGTGGAACATCATATGTGAACTAACCCTATCACACTATTTTTATTTCATATCATTTCTAGAATATTTTTCCTTTCATCCATTTCTTGTACTATATTCAAGGTACACAACTTCAATTATTTTTTTATCTAACAATTTTATTTTTTCTTAAAAGGTAGAATTTACAAGATAAAAAAAAAGACCAGCTCATAAAAGCTTTAGAGCATGCCTTTAGTAGTAACATTTTTTATGAGAAGAAAGATCTTGATAGAGCTTGCAAACATCTTAAGACTATGAGGGACTCATATATAAAAAGTTTAGTGCATAACCCAAAGTACGAGCGTTCTCCCTTTATTTTAGAGATGCAGTGGAGGGAATTCATTTTGGATGCAAAGGAGAAAGTGCAAAATCAAAGAGGAATTACACCATCAGAAAATGAGAATAGAAGGTATGGGATAGTATTAACTAGTTGAATGTAATTATGCAGTAATTAGTGATCTTTATATTTATATAATCTAACATATTTCAAACTTTTCATAGGTTGTAGGACACATAAAAGGCCACAAGGGCCAGACTACAAAAGCACATGTAACACAAACTTGGTTTTGGTGGTTATCTAAAACTTCAAGAAAGAATTATAAGTAGTAGTAAATGAAATTCCAGATCAAAATTTTTATAAATTGCAAACAATTTTGTTTAGTCAAACAATACCTGCAAAATTGACGATATTAAGCCAAAAATGCAGTTCTCAGAATTTAATGTAAAGGCCATGGAAGAACACAAAAAATTTTCCTTCAAGGAAGGCTATAAAGGCATGCCTGAACGTCTACACCAAACTTGTAGTAGCCAAGCCCAAGAGTTTCCTGCATTGGTTCAACACGTAAATAGGCCAAATGAAAAATATTTTAAATTGAATACTTGAGCAACAATCTATTTGATGTTAAATTCAAACATAAATTGACTATTTTTTTTAAACAATGATAACAATGTGCATGATATTGCTGATGAACTACAACTGATTTGAATGCATTGAATATCTGTGATTTGAGATCACTGAGTTGATGATTAGATATGTAAGATGATTAAATCAGTAATATGTTGTCATTGATGTCAACTAGTCTTGATAGTACTTATCTTGTAAGTTACTATACCTAAACATCTGTAGAAAGGAAGAAAAGAGATGGAAGAATTGATATATCTACATGGAGAAAGATGGACATGTCAGATGAGGATAAGGAATACACTGGGTAACTTATGAATGAGTCTACGACCTTATGTTATTGACTTGATTATGTTGCATTCATCTATGATGAAGGAAAAGAGAAAATTGCACAAGGCAGTGTGGTCAGTTAAAGAAGCATTTTAGTATACACTGACGGGATGCAGTGTATACCTACAATAGTATTAATTGAGCTTGTGTTCACCGATGCATTTCTTTGTTAACCAAGCAGAAGAAAAAAACTAAATGATTACTTTAGCCGACAAGGATTGATGAGTTGTAAAGTACCTTGAAATCAGAGTAATGGATAATGTTTGTTATGAAGATTGATGGCTAACACAATTCAAGGAGGATCTAAAGGATGGAACTAAAATGTGTTATTGACACATCAGCTGAGGAAGGTTAAAGCGAAAAAATATACAAAGGAGATTAAGTGGAAAAATCTGATGGATGAAATCAGTTTACATGTCTATATAAGAGACTAAAATTTCACAATGAAACTAATGTCGGAAGAAAGAAACTACAGAGATTTCACATGAATAAGTTTCATGCAAGCCTGATCAAATTGGTTAAAGGAGAACCCAACTGTAGAGATAATTGAGCATCAAGAAGCTATAACCGAGCGACAGTAAGTTAATGGAAATTGATTGAAACATAATAGAAACATTGATTAGAGGATTTTAATGAGCTTAAGAATGGATCTGATAATTTTCAATTGAAGTTGTGTTGTATTCAGATCAAATTGCTATTATAGTTTAGCCATTGTAAACAGATAAATCTCTTAATAGAGTAGACTTGGAAAGTCTTGTAATGTCATTCATAGAGTGTACATTTGTTATCTTGTCAACCCCATAATGAATGCTGGTTGGATGATAACGGTTGGTCTTAAATCTTCTAACAAGATCACACCTAACAGTGTGTTTGTAACCTTTAATAGGGTTGGGTCTTCACCGACCTCACTTCAGAAGAGTGAATATTGTTGGGTTGCCGGTCCCAGGTGGTTTTTCCCTTAGCAAGGTTTCCACGTTAAATCTCTTGTGTTATGTATTGATTGTGATGATTGTTTGTTGTCATACTTTACATATTGCATATCTGATTTGATTGATAATCATTAGATGTTTTAACTAGTAATCGGTAAATACACAAATAGAGCACTATCTTATGTTACCGAGCTGCAGAAGTTTCAGTAATTTATTTTTGTTTATACATTTTGGATTTAGGACTGTGGATAATTGATTCACCCCCCTCTTAGTTATTCTAACAATTGGTATCAAAGTATTGGTTGATTAGAATAGAGTTTTAAGGACTTCAGCACAAAGATCTCAAAATGTATAAGAGGGAAGTGCCAAAGCTTAACAAGGATAACTTTACAATATGGCAGAGCCGAATGAAGCTGCATATATATGGAATTGGGAATTCTGCCCTAGAACTGATGGAGAATGGCTACCTTACACCGCCCACTAGTCCCTTGATCCTTGATCAACTAAGAGATAGGCATGAACATAATGTTACTATGATGGAGATTGTTGCTGCCTATTCAGATGCAAAATTTGAAGATATCAAGATTTGTACTACTATGAAACATATGTGGGATAAACTTGCTCAAGTTTATAGTGGTGATGTGAATGTCAAAAGAGCCAGAGCTGAAAGCTTGAGGGGAATATTTGATGACATGAAGATAAAGGAAGGAGAGAACATTGTGCAGTACACAAATATAATAAAAGAAGTAGTTCATGCTATAAGAGGATCTGATGGTGTAATTGATGAAGAGATAGTGGTAAGAAAAGTTTTGAGAACCTTATTTATAGTCTATGCAATAAGAATATCTACAATACATGAGACAAGGTCTACAACTGGTAACACACTTACTTTTGATAATTTGATTGGTAAGCTTACAACCTTTGACCTGAATAATTTTGATAACAGTGTTGTACCATCTATTATGTCTACTTTCATGACTTCTCTGAAGATTGGTAAGTCTAGTAGTGGAAATAAGAATAATGATAGTGATAGCAATACTGATGATGAGCTTTATGAACTTGAAGCTCTTATGGCCAAAAGGTTACCTAAAGGTAAAGGGAGATATAGAGGTAAACTACCTTTAGCATGTTTTAACTATAAAGAGGTTGGTCATATTACTGCTAGATGTCCACATAAGAAAGATGATGACAGGAACAAAGATCGATCTGGTGAAGGAAGCTATGGGAGAAGAGGCAACAGTGGTTACCGACACTACAACAGAGATAACTGAGATAAAAGTGATAAAGGAAAGAAGGTGTGCTACATTTCTAAGGAAGAAGATTTCACCGATACCAACACAGATGATGATGTGGAGGTAGTATTTGTGGAAATGAAGGATGATTCAGAAGAAGATGAAAGGTATGTAGAGACAACACTTATCTCTAAGGTTAATAGAAATGATACATGGATCATAGATAGTGGTTGTACACATCACATGACTAGTGATGAAGAAAAAATTGATTACCTTGAAGAATACAATGGAGGATCTGTAAGAATGGGTAATGATGCACCCTGTATGGTTAAAGGAAAAGGAACCCTAATGATAAATGATAAAATAAAATGTGACAATGCTTATTGGGTAAAAGGGTTGAACTATAATTTTCTAAGTGTGGCACAGCTAAACAATTCAGGCCATCAAGTTTCTTTTGAGAGCAAGAAAGTGAAAATATTTGATGATGGAGGAAGACTTGTTGGAACTGGTACACAATCCAGAGGTAATTTGTTTTATCTTGATAATGATCAGTCTTCTTGTTTGATAATGAAAGATGAAGATGCATGGCTATGGCATAAAAGGTTATGTCATGTGAACTTTGATAACATTATTAAGATCAGTAAAAAGAAAAAGGTTAGAGGTCTACCTAACTTATCTAAGCCTGATCATGTTATGTGTCATGAATGTCAGAAAGGTAAGATGACTAAATCTAGTTTCAAAAGAAAAGATTACTCAACAAAGAAAATACTTGAGTTAGTGCATACCGACCTATGTGGTCCTACGAGAACTCAAAGTTATTATGTAGATAGATAATTTATTCTTTTTGTTGATGATTATACTAGATTAATGACAATCATGTTCTTGAAGGAAAAGTCTGAGGCATTTAAGATGTTCAAGTGGTATAAAGAAAAAGTTGAGAAAGAAACTGGTAAAGAATTGAAATGCTTAAAATCTGATAGAGGTGGTGAATTTATCTCTAATGAATTTACTAAATTTTGTAATGAGAATGGTATTAAAAGACAAGTTTTAGCACCGAGGACACCTCAAAAAAACATAATAGCTGAAAGGAGGAATAGGTCAATAGTTGACTATGCAAGAAAATTGATGATACAAAAGAATGTTGCTAAAACAAACTAGAGAGAAGTTTTTAGCACTGATGTTTATATGCTAAATCAAGTACAACTAAAGAAGGACACCAATAAGACACCCTATGAGTTATGGTTTGGACACAAAACCACTATAAGTTATTTTAGAGTTTTTGGAAGTAAATGCTTTATTCTGAAAGATGAAAGAAATGGGAAATTTGACTCAAAAGGTGATGAAGGGATATTTCTAGGATATTCCACCAAAAGTAAAGCATACAAGTGTCTTAATAAAGTAACTAATAAAATGATTGAAAGTACTAATGTTTGAGTTGATGAGTTTGATGATAAGAATGTAGAGGAAAGCACAAAGGAACTGAAAGACTATGGTAGATTCACTTACATTGAACAACCAAAGTACCTACTGATATAGCAGATAGTGACAACCGAACAATAGGGAAACAATACCAATGGATAGGAAGGAAATACTGATGAGTATGTAGAACCTATTGAGAAAGCAAATGAACCTGCACAAGATGAACAAGGAAGAAGAGATCAGATACTGGTAAGATTTATCAGAAGACATCATCCTGAGACACAGATCATTGGAGACAGAAAAGCTGGCATGCAGACAAGGAGTAAAGCAAGACAAGGTACATGTCTAGTTTGTAATTATGAACTGAAGAATGTGAAAGTTGCATTAGAAAATGATGAATGGGTTAATGCAATGAAAGAGGAAATAGAACAGATAGAAGAAGAACAAAACTTGGAGTTTAGTACCTTGACCTAAGGACAAGAATGTTATCGGTACTAAATGGATATTCATAAACAAGCTAAATGAGAATGGAGAGGTAACAAGGAACAAAGCCAGATTATTATGCAAGGCATATGCACAGGAGGAAGGAATAGATTATGGTGAAACCTTTGCACCTATTGCTAGATTAGAGGGAGTCATAATGTTACTTGCATATGCTGCTCACAAGAAGTACAAAGTCTACCAAATGGATGTTAAATCTACTTTTCTGAATGGAATACTTGAAGAAGAAGTCTACATAGAACAACTTGAAGGATTTGCTAATCCTGATAAAAAAGATATGGTATGTAGATTGCATAAGCTTTGTATGGTTTGAAGCAAGCACCAAGAGCATGGTATGAGAGGTTGCATAATTATCTGTTGAGCATTGGATTTGTTAGAACTAGTGAAAATAGCAATCTGTACATGAAAGAAAATTTTGATGATACTATTTTGATTGCTGAAATATTTGTGGATGACATAATATTTGGAGGACAAGATCAAATCTATAAGTCATTTGCTGATGAAATGAGAAGTGAATTTGAAATGTCTATGTTTGGAGAGATTAAGTTCTTTCTAGGCTTACAAGTGATTTAGCAGAATGATGGTATATTCATTACACAATCCAAATATATAAAGGAAGTATTGAAGACATTTGGCATGGAAGATGCTAAACCTGTGAGAACACCGATGGCTACTGGATGTAAACTGACTAAAGATGATGGAACTACTAAGGTAAATTAGACACTCTATTGATCTATGATTGGTAAGTTAATGTATGTAGTTCATAGTAGGCCTGATATAGCACATGTTGTTGGAATAGTTGCTAGATTTTCTGCAAACCCTAGAGAATCACACATGGTTTCTACAAAGAGAATCTTAAGATACTTGAAGAAAACTTAAGATTATGGACTATGGTATCCTAAAGAAGGCAAATTTGAACTGAAGGTATACATTGATGTTGACTGGGCTCGAAATGTGGATGATAGAAAAAGTACCACCGGAGGAGCATTTTTATTTGGTGAAAGACTTGCTACATGGACAAGTAAGAAAAAGTCTTGTATTTCTCAGTCTACAGCTAAAGCATAGTATGTGGCTGCTGCTACTAATTGTTCAAATATTTCTTATATCAAGCAAGTGTTGGAAGGAATGAATGAGATAATCATTGAGCCAGTGATTATATATTGTGATAACACTAGTGCCATTAATATTTCAAAGAATCTAGCGATGCACTCTAAAACAAAGCATATATCTATCAAGTATCACTACTTAAGGGAACAAGTACAAGAGAAGCAAGGAAAGTTAGAATTTGTTACATCAAAAGAATAACTTGTTGACATATTTACAAAGCCTCTACCAAAGGATACATATGAATAATTGAGGACTAGACTAGGGGTCCACCCCCTATCTATCGGTCACTAAGGTGATCTGGAGGTTGCATTAGCCTAATCTTATTAGAAGATCATACATGTTGATGCAAGTAGAGTTCACACTTTGGATTTCTATCTAGAGTTGTGAAACATTGAAAGACTGAACAAAGTTGCACATCAATATAATAAGATATAGAAAATAAACTAGATAACAGAGTTACATGGCTATCACAGATTTGTATGTTTTATTATTCTTTGGCATTTTTGTCAAAGGGAGAGATATTTCCATATGAAATACACATTTGAAGCCAGACACAAAGGGAGAGAGATAGAGACAAAAGGAGAGAGATACAGAAAAGGGAGAGTATTGAAAGATTAGTTACTAAAAGAACCAAAGATGAATCTAAAACAGCACTAAAAAGATCTAATCTGCAGAAGAAAGTCTGCACTGATAATGCTGATGAGTAACGTAGTGATTAAACATATAAAATATTAAGCTAAGGGAGAGATTGTACCAAGCTACAACATTAGTTCATATAGTTATAGAATATGGAATATTTTGTATTGCTTGTGTTGCCATGAATGCCAAAGGGAGAGATTGATGAACTACAACTTATTTGAATGCATTGAAGATTTGTGATTTGAGATCACTGAGTTGATGATTAGATATGTAAGATGATTAAATCAGTAATATGTTGTCATCAATGTCAACTAGTCTTGACAGTACTTATCTTATAAGTTACTATACCTAAACATCTGTAGAAAGGAAGAAAAGAGATGGAAGAATTGATATATCTACATGGAGAAAGATGGGAATGTCAAATGAGGATAAGGAATACACTGGGTAACTTATGAATAAGTCTATGACCTTATGTTATTGACTTGATTATGTTGCATTCATCTATGATGAAGAAAAAGAGCAAATTGCACTGTTACCCAAAATTTCCTATCATACAAATTTTGGCCACAGGTGGAGTGAAATGAGGCTCCCACAAGGGTTGAGCCCAGCCTGTTAGGCCATTTTCATTTCATAGCAAAAATCCTATGAAAATGGCCTATTTCCCTACAATGTTCTATGAAGTTGTCTTTCTCTGTTGCAAATTGTTTTGGCTTGCACCCAAAATCCACAATGTTTCATGGCTTGCACCTTTAGCCTCAAGTGGTTTTCCATGTCAGTATACTTCAGTCTAGGGTGCATGGTCTAATATTCAGAAAATCCAAGTGAACTACCCTACCCTAGTTGTGACATAGTCTTGATCTGTGAGCTAAATTTATGATGTTTCATGGCTTCCACCCTTAGCATATAATAGTTCATTAAGTTTTTGAGGTCTGGTTAAGTGTGCATGTTCTGAAATGTTACAACTAGGGAGTTATGGTTGTTTTAAGATCTGCAGGAAATGACTTGTTTTATGTCGCAAGGTTTCAACATTTGTCCAAGCATAAAACCTCAGATGTTTTCTACTTCTTCACATCTTCGTAGCTCTTCATTGATGTCAGCATTTCCTATCCGTACAGCCTACAACCAATTTTCATCTACCATGGTGGGCCTAATTTTTTAAAAAGTTCTAAGCGGTTAATTTATCTAGTGTTTTGGTGTGTGATTAAGAGGGTTAATCTCCTTTTAATCGGATGGTTGTCACATGTTCTTAAAGCTTAATCTTATTCCTTGCAATCATGCAAAAACCATCGATCTTCCTTATGATGCAGCACTTCAAACAAGTGGGTTCAGTTGCAAGGTCATGCTGACATGCTTGTTTCTCATTGGCCGAGAGACTATGATTTGTCTTGTTGGCTTGTTGACTGTTATGGAAAATTTTGAGGACCACCTAATTTGTCGAGAAATAAATTGATCAGTGACCATGTTTTAAAAATTTGATCAATTAGCCATTAAGGCCAACATTTGAATCTTTCTGCAAGGCTTCATGTCGGTTTGTTGTAGTAAACTGTGAAAGACAAAGGGGTAGCTTGGAATTGATTTTCCCAAGATAGTTGTAGGTAGAAAATTGATGTGAAGATCTGGGTAGTCATCCTGACCTATTTCTACATCTTGAGGTTCCATGCCAGTTTAAATATCAGCTACCGATGAATGAGAAGGGTTGGCGCCACCTGTGACCATTTATATTTTTAAATTAAAATATCTACGAAGATTGGATTTGAACATTCATGGTGAGCCTGACTATAGAGACAAAGTCATGGTGATGGCATAAGGTTTTCAACTTGCAATGAAGTAGATGGATCAAGGCAGCTTGTCTATAGACATTTATGGTGATGGAAAAGACATGCAGGCATATATCTGATCGACCAACATATTTCAAGAAGGCATTTATGATCAGAAGTGACAAAGTTAGGGTTTCTATTATTATATAAAAATCTATGTAACCCTAATCAAATTTTTACTTCAAGCCTACGTGCTAAAAGGGAGGTGTATATATTAGTCTTTTGGAGCTTTTAGAGCTCAGAGTTTTACGATTGTAAAAAGAGAGTTTTTTCCTTTCTTAGGAGTCATCTGTGGCATTCTTTCTGCCCTCTGGCTTCTATAGTTTTTAATCTTTCATTGATTTACCAGATTTAATAAAGGCTTTCCATGGTATCTTTTCTGCCCTCAAGTCTTTCCCTTTCCTATATTTCTCTTAATGAGTATAATATACTGGCTTTGTTAGAGAAATCCTGGAGTTCCAGGGCCCTTCTTTCTTTCAGCTTATTCATGTGCTATTGTGTATGATTTTATTTGAATGATCTTGTGGGTATACTTTAACCCCCTATCACTCTATCTCATTCCTATGCCTTTTGTTGAAGAGAACGTTTGCTTGCAGGTCACAATCTGAGTCTTTTGTTTAGACCTCTCTATGAAACACTTATGAAAGCTTGTTTAGGAAGATTATGTTCTATTAGATCTGAGAGCCTTCACTCTAATTTGGTCAATATATTATTTTCATGTCATTTCAGTGTATCACCTAGTAGGATAGTTGGCTTCTAGTTATTTCCCCTTCACGCATTTTTCTATCCCTTTCCCTTCAAGAATTGACTTTCCTGTCAAGAAGAAAATTAAGGTGATTATCCAAGAGGAACTAGCCTAGAACCTAGAGGTCTCATCTTAGTTAGCATAGGTCCCACAATCCTGGAGATGATTCCCATGTTATACTAGGTTATCAAGACCAAGAGAGCTTGAAAAGGGTGCAAAAATTAGTGTCTAACAATTCTGGCACGCCTAGTGGGACATCATAAAGAAGTTTATCTGCAAAGATTATGCTATCTCTAATATACTGATTGCATAACATAGACCTTAGAGAGGTTAATTATCAAGTATATCTAGCGACTCCACTAGTGTAAAGATTTAGGAGCAGCCTTGTTCAAAGTTTATGAGAAAGATTGAGACAAGGAGCTCAAAGTCCACTGAATTCTCAAAACTACCCCCAAAAAGAAAATATAGAGGGAGATCAACTCAGAGGACATCCCCTACAAGGAGAGTATAGTCTACACCACCTGATACTTTAGAGAGAAGATATTTTCCCTCTCATCTTAGAAGAAGAGGAAGATCTCTAACTAGGGATTTAGAAGAGGATTCAGACCCAACATCAAATACAACCCATTCAGTTGCTACTCGGCAAATTTTGGCCCCTACAATGGCTCGACAGTTTGCCTTTGCACCTTTCAACTAAGGAAGTCCATTTAAATTCACTCAACATCATGATGTTCCCCTAGTGGCACTAAAGAGCCTACCTAATTTCATGGGTGAAGGACAAATGATAGCTTTTAAACATATAAGAGATGTGACCACTATCTATAGTATACACAATATAACTCAGGAGGATGTGGCCACTAAGTTGTTAGCAACCTCTCTCAAAGGTAAGGCTCTTGAGTGGTTTATAACTCTAGTTGTTGGTTCTATTAATTCATGGGATGGATTAGGGGATGCATTAAGTAGATACTTTGAAGATAAATCAAACAACTTATCCTTGGTTGAGCAGCTAACAACCATAAAGAGAGACTCTTAAGAGAAAATGGCAGACTATAACAATAGATTTCTCAAGACATGGAATATGATTCCAATCTTAGTAAGGCCATCAATTGATCATGCTTTCTCATATTTCTTGCAAATCTTGAATAACTAGATCTCTATCATGATCCAATCTATGGGAGGTACCTCTTTTCCCCAAGCTTTTGACATAGCTGTCAGGGCTGAAAATTGTTTAATCCAAGTAGGCATGATAGCATGAAGGCCAGTCATGCCCATCTTTCCCAACCTACAACCCATTGCACCTCTGCAAGCACTTCCTTTTACCCCTATTCTCACCATATTAGCACCTCAAGCTAGTACTAGCAGTGAGGAGTCAAAGGAAAGTTTCTCTCAAGAGCTGCAAGAAATGAGGAATAGTCAGCAAAGTAGTAAGAAAGAAATGATAGATCTAGTGTTGATTTTAACTAAAGAGGTGAAAAACCTAAAGAAGTAGAGGCAAGGAATCAGACCACCATTCCAGCCACAAGGTCAGAGTCCTAATCTATAATATCAGAATCAAGGACAGTCCTATCAGCAGAATAGGCCACCATACCAAGGAGGTTATTAGGGACAGGAAAAAATTTAATCAAAGACCATTCCAACCCTATAATCCAGCACCCCTTAATTTTGTGAACCCAGACAAGGATGTGGTTCCTAGTCAAAACAACATGGCTTTGGACAATGAATGGTTCTTTCCTTGTAACCAACCCCACAATTAGGCTACATGTTCAAATGGATGGATGAATCAAGCCCTAATGGTTCAGAATGCCTCATATGCTCAATCAAAGGCCCCCCCTAGTGGATCAACTCCTCAATGAGAATCAAAAACTGATGAGAATTATCTTTTCAATTGGGAGCAAGAAGACTCCAATGGAGTCAATGGTGAATCTTCCATTGCTTTCAACACAAGATCAAAGAGAAGAGCTCAGGACATGGAGTGATCAGATTTTGGGATTAAAGCCACTACATTTGTGGAACCATTGCAACCATCTGCTCCTACCATATTGAAGATGACTCCCATTATTCCTATCAAATAAGGAAAACCTTCTAAAGAGGTGGAGCTTATCATAGTAAAATCACAACAAAGAGTACATACTATAACACCTTTCAACATTGTAGACAACATGAAGAGGGTGAATGTTACTATGTCTATGTGGGACTCTTTGGCTATTCCAAGGAAACCTAAGATTTTGAGAAGGGCCATGGGTGAAGTGACAGCTCCTCAGCCTGCAAATGATGCAAAAAAACTAGTGTTGGTCAACACTGATCTAGAAAAGGAGGCTCCAAGTAGCAACTCCAAAGTAAATCCCCTGCAAGGTAGGAACTTAAAGCCACCTCCCTTTTATGTATCTTTGATCATTGGAAAATCCTTAGTACATAATTGTATGGTAGCTAGTGGAGCTACTAGTACTGTAATTCCAAAAAAGGTGGCTAACCAATTAGGACTTAAATATGAACCCTTCTGAAAGAAGGTTACACAACTTGATGGATCCTCTATCAATATAGTAGGTGTAGCCACGGACACTAGTCTAATCCTCCATGCAAGTCCTAATTTCTTCATCCTACTTCATATATATATCATAGATCTCCCTACTTTATTTTCCATATGTATGTCAAGGGAGTTTACAGCCAAGATAGGAGGCTATCTTTCTTCTGACTAGTATCACATGCTTTTCCACACAAGATATGGGACTAAGGTCACCATTAAATCCAAATCATTGGCAGCACACCATATAGAACCATATGTTTCCAATATGATCAATGCAAGTTGCCTTGCACTTGATAGCAATGACTTCCCAATTATTAGAGAAACAAACACTAAGATAGAAAATATCCTTGATATTTTACTAGATGAACTAGAACCAAAAAAGACCTCAGAGGCCCAAGAAAATGTTATTTGGGATGCTGGTTTGGGAAGCTACTTGATACAAGAAAGTGGATCCATAGAGCCAAACCTTCTCAAAGAGGATATTGATTCAAAAGATCAGAGCAATCAGGTTTGGGAATTGTTTTTTGATGGTGCTAGAAGAAGACATGGCTCTGGTGGTGGTGCTATGCTAGTGTCCCCAAAAGGAGAAAGATACTATACAGCTTTCAGATCTAGTTTCTCTTGCACTAGCAACACTGTAGAGTATGAAAGCCTAGTAAATGGACTAGAGTGGGCTAGGAAGAAAGGGGTCAAAGCCCTAAAATTTTATGGTGACAGTGATTTAGTAGCTAGCCAAGTGAGAGGGGCAAGTGCAACCAAAAATGACACCATGAAAGCATACAAACATATAATTTGGGATGCAATTAAAGATTTCCATGCTTTCAATATCATTGCCATCCCTAGGAAATTAAATCAAAATGCAGACAAATTAGCTATTGTTGGGTCTCAGTATGACATTCCTGATAGTGTTTCAAAAGAAGGAGACTAGCAGGACATTAAAGTAGTTATTAGACCTTCAGTTCCTGATAACAATGTCAATTGGTAAGTGTTTGACAATTATGAGCAAATTCTACAGTTCTTGTTTGAAGAGGACGTCTTTTCAGAGTATAACCAGGATAGACTATTGTAGAACTATGGTGATCAAGTGATACAACTTAGTTCTAATAATATGCCTAGAGGTCTTGTCACCTTAGAAGTTGTCTTCAACAAGGATGATCAAGTGAAGAAGAACAAAGCTAGCCTAGTGGTTCAACAAGAACATTGTGTTGAATTGGAGTTAGAACCAGGTAAAAGCTTACAATTTGGAAAAGTAAATACTGATTCAGAAAGGTGGGCTTACACCCAATTATTTAAAGAATTTAGTGATGTATTTTCATGACAATGTGAAGACCTTAAAGGTTTTAATCCAGCCCTTGCTCAGAACACTATTGAGCTAGATGCTAATGCCAAACTAGTAAGGCAAAATAAAAGGCCTATTAATCCCAAGCTTGAACCACTTATGCATAGAGAAGTGCTCAAATTAATAGAAAGTGGTATCATCTACCCCATTAAGCATACTAGTTAGGTTTCCAACTTTGTTCCAGTAAGGAGGAAGAATGGGGAGTTGAGGTTATGTGTTGACTTCAGGGATCTTAACAGGGCTTCTTTACAAGACCACCATCCTTTACCCTCTATGGAACAAAGCTTGCAATGTGTCTCTGGATCTAAGAGATTTTCATTATTAGATGGCTATTCAAGATATAATCAGATCCTAGTTAATAAAGAGGACCAATACAAGACTGCATTCACAACCAAGTGGGGAACAATGGCATATCAAAAGATGCCCTTTGGTTTGTTAAATGCAAGTGCTACTTTTCAAAAGGCAATGGATATGGTCTTTAAAAACCTCATGTACAAGTTTGTACTGGTCTATGTAGATGACATAACTATCTATTCCAAACATGTAGAAGATCATATAAAATATTTGAGGAAGATTTTGGAAAGGTGTAGAGAGTTTGGGATATCTCTTAATCCCAACAAATGTGTGTTTACAGTTCATGAGGGGAAATTGTTAGGATATATGGTATCCAAGAAAGGAATAATAGTTGACCCAGAAAGGATTGCAGCCATCCTAGAGCTACCCTTGCCACATCACAAGAAAATCCTTCAATCTTTCATAGGAAGGATTAACTTTATTAGGTGTTTCTTGCCCAATATTGCAGATTTACTGAAGCCTTTGAGAGCCATGTTAAAGAAGAGTTTAGTCTTCAACTGGACTAAAGAAGGAAAAGCCAATTTCTAGGCTATCAAAGAAGCTTTAATAGAAGCTCCTGCTCTATTAAACCCAAATTTTAGTAAGGATTTTATCCTTTATACTTATGGAGGTCACGACGTCATATCTACAATCTTGACCCAAGAAAATTATGAAGGATTGGAGGAACCTATTGTTTTTTTTAGTGAAGCTTTAGAAGAGTATGAATAGAGATACTCTTTTGTGGAAAAGCATCTACTTGATGTGGTAAAAAGCCTTAAAAAGTTTAGATATTTGTTAATGCATAGCAAGGTACACTTGAAAGTTTCTCATCCAAGTGTCAAAGAATTTTTTCTCTCCAAGCACCTAAATGAAAAGAGAGCTGTTTGGATTACCAAAGTAATGGAGTATGACATCGATATCCAAACCACTAAGCTAGTTAGAGGAAGAGGTCTTTGTGAGCATCTGACAGTGGGTGAAAGTTCAAAAAAATTAGAGCAAACAGATGCATCTTTGGTTGTGCATTCTACAAAATAACATGCTAAGGTAGCAGGTTGGTTGCCTAACATGATTCATTACTTAAGGACAAGATGATGTCCTACAGACCTAGATTTAGCAAAAATGAGGTATTATAGATTACAATATGTTCCCTTTGTGCTGGTAAATGAAGTTCTTTTTAGATAGGATCAAAATGGTGTCCTTTTAAGATGCATTGATTCAAAAAAGGTAGCTGATGTCCTATTTGAATTTCATGATGGACCTATTAGATGTCACTTCTCTCCTAGGACTACTAATTTTAAAATCATGAGGGCCAGATACTGTTGGCCATCTATCTTCAAGGATAGTCATGATTACGTGAGAAAATACATCAAATGTGCCACGTTTGCAGGCAAAGAAAGGCTTGCAGCTCTTCCCCTTCAGCCAATCAAGACAAAGAAACCTTTCATGAGATGGGGCATTGATTTCATTGGCATGATTTATCCTCCATCTAGTGCAGGCCACAAGTGGATAATCACTGTGACTGATTATTTCACTAGATGGACATAGGCAGTTACCTTGAAAGAAGCAAATGAGAGTGTTGTCTTAAGTTTTTATGATGATATAGTTCAAAGATTTGGCACTCCATACTCCATAATATTAGATAATGCATTGGCATTCACAGGCCTTAAAGTCTCAGAATGGGAAATCAGAAATGGAATTTATCTAAATACAAGTTCAAATTACTACCCTCAGGGAAATGGTTTGGTAGAATCAACTAACAAGAACTTGATTAGGATAATCAAGAAAACCCTACAAGATAACCAAAGAGATTGGCATACCAAATTAAAATCTTCCTTATGGTTAGATAGGATAAACCCAAAGAAGATCATTGGGAATTCTCCTTACATGTTAGTATATGGCAGAGAAGCTAAGTTGTCCATTTCAACTGAATTACTAGCTTTAGACTTGGCCACTCAATATGTCTTGTTCGAAGAAGGAGACTCCTTAAAAATCAGATATGCTTAGCTTATGGTGTTAGAGGAACTCAGAGATAAATCCATGAAAGATATGGAGTTCCATCAGGTAAAAATGAAGAAAAGTTTTGATAAAAGAGCCAGGGCTAGAAACTTCAAAGTTGGAGATGTAGTTCTCAAATGGGATGAGTTCAGATCAAAGCCTGGAAGACACAAAAATTTTGATTCCTTCTGGGGTGGACCATTTGTTATCACAAAGTGCAAGGGATATAATTCTTTCTAGTTGTCTACTATTGAAGGAGATGCCTTGCAAATATCGGTTAATAGATTCCACTTGAAGCCTTGTTTTGAAGTTAGTCCTTCCTTGTAGATCTCTATTTTAGTTTTCCTAGTTTTTTTTATCCCTGCTTTCTAGTTTAGCCTTTCCTACTTTCAAAGAAGTGCTCATGCATAGTCTTGTCCCTCCCTCCATCTTTCTCTTTGTCAAAGAGTTTTTTGTGTTAAAGAGATGACTCCTATGCCCAATGGATTGCGTCAAGGTCACTGGTTTCCATGTCTAGCAGGCTGACATCTAGCAAAAATCACCAAAATGTTACCCAAAATTTTCTATCATACAAATTTTGGCCACAGGTGGAGTGAAATGAGGCTCCCACAAGGGTTGAACCTAGCTTGTTAGGCCATTTTCCTATCATAGCAAAAATCCTATGAAAATGGCCTATTTCCCTGCAGTGTTCTGTGAAGTTGTCCTGCTTTGCTGCAACTTGTTTTGGCTTGCACCTAAAATCCACAATGTTTCATGGCTTGTACCTTTATCCTCAGGTGATTTTCCATGTCAGTATTCTTCAGTCCAGGGTGCATGGTCTAATATTTAGAAAATCCAAGTGAACTACCCTGCCCTAGTTGTGACACAGTCTTGATCTATGAGCTAAATTTCTAATGTTTCATGGCTTGCGCCCTTAGCATGTAATAGTTCATTGAGTTTCCAAGGTCTAGTTAAGTGCGTATGTTCTGAAATGTTACAACCACAGAGTTATGGCTGTTTTAAAATCTGTAGGAAATGGCTTGTTTTATGTCGCAGGGTTTTAATATTTGTCCAAGCATAAAACCCCAAATGTTTTCTACTTCTTTGCATCTTCGTAGCTCTTCATTGATGTCATCATTTCCTATCCACACAACCTAGGACCAATTTTCATCTACCATGGTGGGCCCAGTTTCTTAAAAAGTCCTAAGTGGTTAATTTTTCTAGTGTTTGAGCATCTGATTAAGAGGGTTAATTGACTTTTAATCAGATGGTTGTTGCATGTTCATAAAGCTTAATCTTGTTCCTTGGGATCATGCAACAATCATCAATCTTCCTTATGATGCAGTGCTTCAAACAAGTGGGTCCAATTGCCAAGTCATGCTGACATGTTGATTTCTCATTGGTCGAGAGACTTTGATGTGTCTTGTTGGCTTGTTGACTATTGTGGTGAATTTCAAGGACTGCCCAATCTACCGGGAAAGAAACTGATCAATGACCATGTTTTAAAAATTTGATCGATTAGCCATTAAGGCCAACATTTGAATCTTTTCGCAAGGCTTCATGTTGGTTTGTTGCAGTAAATCATGAACAACAAAGTGGTAGCTTGAAATTGATTTTCCCAGGACAGTTGTAGGTAGAAAATTGATGCGAAGATCTAGGTAGCCATCCTGACTTGTTTCTGCTTCCTAAGGTTCCATGCCAGTTTAAATATCAACCGTCAATGAACAAGAAGGGTTGGTGCCACTTGTGACAGTTTATATTTTTAAATTAAAATATCTACAAAGATCAGATTTGAACATTCATGGCGAACCTGACTTACAGAGAAAAAGTTATGGTAGTGGCATAAGGTTTTCAACTCGCAGCAAAGTAGATGGATCAAGGCGGCTTGTCTGTAGATAGTTATGGAGATGGAAAAGACATGCAAGCATATATCTGATCGACCAACATATTTCAAGAAGGCATTTATGATCAGAAGTGACAAAGTTAGGGTTTCTATTATTATATGAAAATCTATGTAACCCTAATTAGATTTTTACTCCAAGCCTGCGTGCAAAAAGGGAGACGTATATATTAGTCTTTTGGAGATTTTAGAGCTTAGAGTTTTATGATTGTAAAAGAGTGTTTTTTCCTTTCTTAGGAGTCATTTGTGGCATTCTTTCTGCCCTCTAGCTTCTACAGTTTGTAATCTTTCATTGATCTACCAGATTTAATAGAGGCTTTCTGTAGCATCTTTTCTACCCTCAAGTCTTTCCCTTGTCTATATTCCTCTTAATGAGTATAATATACTGGCTTTGTTAGAGAAATCTTGGAGTTCTAGGGCTCTTCTTTCTTTTAGCTTATTCATGTGCTATTGTCTATTATTTGATTTGAATGATCTTGTGGGTATACCTCAACCCCCTATCACTCTATCTCATTCTTGTCAATATATTATTTTCATGTCATTTCGGTGTATCACCTAGTAGGTGTAATCACCTAAAAATGGACAAAGATCAAATCAAACAAAATCAAGTCAAATCAAGGAAAATCAAGGACATAATTGAATCAATTGAATCACAATGCATAATTAGCCAATCAAAATGAAAATCAAATCTTAATTCAATCAAAATCAAAATTGAGAGCACTTTAATCAAGTGAAATCAAATCAAAATACAATTAATTTAATTAATCGTATAGTCTTGGATTAAATCAAATTCAACCCATTCAAGGGGTACATGGCTAAAAATATTCATTTAAATTAGTTAATAAATCCTAATTACTCTCAACAACCACAAAGAGAGGAAAATTAATCAACCAATGAGAATAAAGGAAAGGCATTCACATGGATCAAGCCAAATTCAATCTCATTCACTCAAAGTGAAAAGGAATCTTGACCATTGATCTTGTCTACTTGTCCCAAGCTTTGAGGACACAAACTTTGCTTTGTCTTCAAAGGGTGGAACCAAAGACTTAACTCAACCTTAATCATGATCAAACACAACTACACCCCCTACCATTGGAAAATCTATAAAAGGAAGGCCTAATTCCTTCATAATTGATCATCCACACATCTGAGAATTGCATTGAACCTCTTGCAATTTGAGCTTAGAAAGGCATTTGAGAAGCATTTTAGCATTTACTTTGATCTAATTGTTAGCAATAGCTTGTTATCTTTATCATTCTCATTCTAGGACTGTCATTAATGGAAGCTTGCTGAGAGCTATTCATTAACAATCTTAGTTAGAGAGCCATAGGATGCTCAATTAGTCACTATTTTGCTAAATAGTTGTTCTATTGCTTTGTGGTTGCATTTAGTTACTATTTTCATTTATTTGACTAACCTTAATTCTATGAAGGCACTTTCCCTAGTGTACAAAATGGCACCCACTGTGGGGCAGAATGCTCTACTTCATTAATTGTACGTAAATTTTGCATTATTTTCAAATTTGCATATCATTAACCCTCGGCTTTTTCAGGAAGTAGCGCTTTTGCCAGTTTAAGCAGCGCTTCTGTGAGAGGAAACAATGCTTTCATTCACTATTCCGACACTTGTGCGGCAAAGTTGTGCACCTTTGCATCGATCTACAACACCTTTGTGATTCCTATCTTCAGTCACCTTATCTTTCAGCGCTTCTACATCATAAAAGGGCGCTTTGCTCTTGACTACTAGGCACTTTTACCGGTTTTCTTAGCGCTTTTGCATCAATTTTACCGCCTTTGCTTAATCCAGTAGTGCTATTAAGAATTATTTGTGCACTTTTTCACTTTACTAATAGAATTAAATAGCGCTTTCAATAAGATTAGTTGCACTTTTGAGCAATAAAATAGCGCTTTCAATTAATTTTGGTGCACTTTTGTAGAATTTTAGGAATTAATTAATTTGACTGTGGAAAAATGACTTTTATTCTACAGGATGATAGGGCATAAAAAGGTGAGAAAGCCAGAGACAAAATTCAATCAGGAGGGCAAAGCTTTAGCCAAAAAGATCAAGAAGGAGAACATAGCTCATATCAAATCAGTTCTCGAAACAACACAAGAAGAAGACAATCAGGTATATCAAAAATATCTTGATGTTATTGAGGCATACTAATCAAAATTTGTATCTCTAAATTGGAGTTTTAGTCCTTAAGTTCAAGTTTTCCTTAAAACTTTACAATTAAGGTGCTTAAAAGTTCAATACATTATTAGTTGCTTCATTCATTTTTCTTTGATTTTTCCTCATTTTGATTGTTGGTGTTGACTAACTTGTTGGAGGACAAGAACATTTGGAGGAGGAAGGTGAGTTGAAAAATAATGTCTAAAACCTTTCAAAAATGCCCCTAGCTTAGGCTAGCTACAAAAGGAAGGGTATTTCTCTATTCAAGCTTGCACTTGATCAAATTGCAGTATTCTTTGAACATAGCTTAAGTTAAAATAGGAAATGAATTACACACTTCAATTCTAAGAATCTCCTTGTCAAGAGATTGGGAAAGAACAAACATGTGTTTAAGTGTGTGGAACAAAGAAAGACAATAGGGATATGCTCTTCACTCTTTGAGTGAAACAAACTCCCAAACTTATCGGCCTAAGTTCATTTCTTGTTTTTTCATATACATGCTAGAGCAATAGTGGGCTCACCTCCCAAGTTTTCCTTAACGAGGCTAGTGAGAGGGACAACCCAAAGTGGGATATGCTCACTTTCACCGCAGGAATCCAACCCACTCTAAAATGAAACACATGTATCCTTAATGGGGTGCATGACAAACGGATTTTAATTTTTCAACCTTCCTCTAGTAGTCCTCATGGATTGCACAAAATCATACTTTGGTGCATGTGGGAAGCCTCCTAACATACTTGGAGGATGAGAGATTAAAGTCTATTTGAACGGAATATATACTAAATCCTTGATAAAATAGCAAGACTACCTTGTAGAGCCATGTTTACAAACCAAATCTTGTGCTAGGTAGGTGCTTGAAGTGCATTCTTGTGAAAAACCCATGATAACGTTCTCCAAATCAAACATTTTGTGTTTAAGTGGGTAAAAAGAGACAAGTGAATGCATTATTGTTGTGTTTGCAATACATGAACAAGTGAGAGATATCCATTGAAAATCATCTTATATTTTTAAATGTCTTCAATAAAAATCAACAATTTTCGAATCAAGGATCATTCCAAAAATGAACCCTTGTTGGATGCTAGTTTCCACACGGTCCCAAACATATAGGGTATCATTACCAGGAGATAGCACTATTTTTGCAAACCCAAGGCAATAAGTAGAGTACCAAAGTGTGTTCAAAGATCCTAATCAAAAAGAAATTTTCACAAACTTGTTTGAACCAAGACTTGAAGAGATGGGTGATAGAAATTCAGCCTATCATAATCACAATATCAACAATGCCAACTATAATCCTAAGGAGACACTTGAGGAAAGGTTTGAGAAAGCTTCCCAAGACAATGATTTCCTAGAGGTTATGGAGAAATTAATAGACAAAGATAGGGAGAACTTATTCCTAAACCTAGCACAAAAGGGGGTAAAGATGCCCTATGACTTTGATATTGACCAACTCAAGAAAGACCAACACCAAGATGATCCTATGAACGTTATGACTAGGCAAATTAAGGCCTTCCAAGAACAAATCGATACCATGAAGAAGGCAGCCGAACCTAAGTCCTTTTCCATAGAAGCTTTTTGTCCTTTTCCTTTCGACAAAAGTTTAGCAATGGTATCTTTTCCTTTCAATACCATCTTTCCTAAATATGATAAGTATATGGGTAAAAAAGACCCACAGGACCATTTAAGGGAATTTTTCACCCTAAGCATAGAGTTCATGCACAATGATACTTACCTAACGAGACTCTTTCCTAGAAGCTTAGGAGGTCCTGCAATGGAGTGGTTTTCAAAAGTAACCCCCGGAATAAAGTCCTTTGAGGAGTTAGCCTCCAAGTTCATAACCCATTACTCTTACAACATTGAGCATCAAATTAATATGCTCAAGTTGTGTGATACTAAACAGAAAGATGGGGAGTCCATCTTAGGATTCCTACAAAGGTGGAGGACCGTTTTCGCAAGATATCCATGAAGTATCCCAGAGAAAGAGAAGATGGAAATCTTCACTAACAATTTGACCTCAGAAATGAATTATAGATTACAACTTCAATGTCCCCCAACATTTGAGAAAATCATCGAAAATGGGATAAAGATTGAAGATGTCTTGGTCAAAAGAGGTGAAGTTAAATTATTTAAGGATAACAAATCCAACAACAACAACAACAACAACAACAACAACAACAACAACAATAACAACAACAACAATAATTATGTGCCTAAGTATTTCAATGATCAAGGGTCCAACAATAACAATGATAAATCTAAATCATGGATGAAGAATAACAATAAAAACCTTGTAAATGATGGAGTTGTGGAGGCACACAACTTAAAGTCTACCCCTTTTATAATACCATATGGAGCTAATTTTTCAAATAATGTTAATCAATCAAGTAAAGCTCCATTTAATTCCAATAATTCCAACAACAATCCCAACACTTCCAACAATAAGACTTGGGATAAATCAAAATCAAACTCCAATTATAATAAAACAAAATTCACCTACTTAGGTGAACCTTTGGAGAATGTACTAAGAACCTTGTTGGCCAATCAAGTTATCACGTTACCTGACATATCAAGTTATGAACCCGAAGTCAAACCTCATTGGTGGAATGCATCTCATCATTGTGAATACCATCGAAAAAGAGGTCATCCAACCAATGAATGCATGAGATTGAAGCACTTAGTGCAAGATCTAATTGATAATAACACCATCAAAATTGAAGGGCCTCAAAACAATGAGGATCACACGACCTACAAGAATCCCTTTTTGAATCATGAAAAAGGTGAGTCATCTAATCAAACTCAAAAGAAGGGTAATGAGAAAGTGAACTTTGCTCACACATATGATAACATGATAAACACTCTACGAGAGGATCAAACCATAAACATTATCATAGTGAAAGATAAGTCAAGGGAAGTATCATCAAATGTTGTCACTAGGGGGCAAGCATAAATTTTTTTTCCTACCTACCAATGCTCCAAAAGTGGTGATATCAAACCAAGCTTCAACATCATCATCAAAGCAATACAACTTGGTAGATCAATTGCAAAGAACTCCCGCTCAAATTTCTATTCTTGAGCTACTCAAACTATCACTAATTCATAAGGATATCTTGGGAAAAGCCTTGTTGGAAAAAAATGTGCCTCTAAATTTGGAGGTATAAAATTTCCAAAATATGGTAGGACACCTAATCACGCCTCATTGCCTATCATTTTCTGAACAAGACACCATGTCTCTTAATCATCCCCAAAATCTTCCCTTACACATAGAAGTGTTGATCCACAAGCATAGGGTAAAAAGAGTCCTTATAGATGGAGGTGCTGGCCTAAATATTTGTACCCTTATCTTGGTAAAAGCCCTAGGATTTTTTGAGGAGGCTATTGACCCAAAGAAGAAAATAACCATAAAATCCTACGATGATGAAGAAAGAGCATCAAGAGGAGTTATAGTCTTACCCATAAGAGTTGGTCCCATGCAAAAATAGACCATATGCCAAGTGTTAGACCTAAATTTGACTTACAATATTTTTTAGGAAGGCCATGGATCCACAAAATGCAAGTCGTGCCTTCAACTTATCATCAATGCTTAAAGTTCCCATATCTAGGTCAAGAGATAATGGTAAGTGGAGACCTCAATCTGTTCCAATATTGTAATAATGTCAAGCCTATCAATGACTCCCTAGTCCCACATAATACTTAAGAGTCTATACCTAAGCAAATGGAACAAGGTCAAAATTCTAAAAACACCTCTTGGTTGAAGGGAAAAGCAAAGATGGAAGAAGAAGTTATTATTAAAGACAAATCAAAACTCATTAACCCAACTACCTCGACTAAGGGAAAAGAGAGGGTTAATGAAGATAACATTATTGAAGAAATAAAAGAAGATCATATACAAGCTACTCAAGTGTTCACCAAAGAGGCCCATTATCAAAAGATGGACCAAATGATGAAATTTTTTTATAAACAATGTAAGATTAAGAAAAAGGGAGTAGGCAAATACTCCTTATCTATGATGGATCTACATCTATCACCCAAGTCCTTTGGGAAACCCTCAAATTTGCCTCATAGATATAATGATAACTTTGTGAGGGAAAGTACATCATCAACCATGGATGAAGAGGACAATGAGATCCTAAAATAGTTGTAAAAGGATGAAGAATCAAGTGCCCATGTCAAACATATCCAAAATATAACCATTCCCACACATCAATATGGGAAAGGGTTTACAATCATGAAAAAGATCGGATACAAAGGTCAAGGACCTCTAGGTACAAATAATGAAGGGATCATTGAACCCTTAGAAAGTACATGGTGAGATTCTAAGGAGAAAGCAGGAATAGGGTATCTTGAAGAAGGATACACTCAAAAACATCATCCCCAACTTTATAGCCAAATACTACAATTAGAGTCTCATAGTGATGAGGATTCTAATGAATGGGAATGGGAGACCCTATCAGATGAGTCATGCCAAGACAAGGGTATTGATGTTATTCATACTTATGCTTCTACCAAAAATAAAGGACCCATGACAGAATCGACTTCAAATCAAGCATCTAGTTCTAGCCAAGTGATTCTAAATGATGCACCAAGTATAGTGATAGAAATCAATCAGTGGGTAGGTGAACCATACGTTCCTTCATAGAGACCTACTATGGAAGAATCAAACACTAGGTTTAATCCACATGAGTTCTATCCCACAGAAACTCAAGAGGACTCTAGTGAGGGGGACTTTGACCCTTCTTCTTTAGAACATTTAGAGGAAGCCCATGTCTGAGACTTTCAATATACAATGTATGAACCCTCCAATACTAAGATATACACCTTAAACCCAATTGAGACAAACCCAAGTGTTGATCCATTAACTCTCATTCATCTGGACCTAATTGAATGGAATGCCATTGACCCAACTACCTTGCCAATTTTCTTGAATGACAACATGGTGTCCCAATACCTCAATGTGGTTGAACCTTCTTCTATCATAGAATATCAGGAATAAATGATCAAAGCGAGCATCCAAACTTCTAATCCGAGAAAAAGTGAAAAAACAAAAAAAAAAAAGAAAAGGAAAAGAATCAAGTGTTGAAAACCACTTTGTGGCAACATTAGATCAAGAAAAAAACAAAGAAATAAAGGATGTTTCAAAAGGTGAAAACCCAACTGAGGAAAATATGGAAGGGAGTTTGGATGTTCTACTAGAACACTATGAAGAAAGATCTTCGATCTTAATCGAGCCAACAGAAAATGTAAACATTGGATAAAAAATAGAGCCAAAGATCATTCACTTAGCAACGTCTCTATCTAGCGAAGAAAGAATAGAATTCATCAAGTTCTTTAAAGAAAGACAAGTTAACTTCACATGGTCTTATGATGATATGCCAGGTTTAGACCCAAATCTGATAATGCATCATCTTAATATCAAGGAAGGAGCAAAACCCGTTAAGCAAAAATTAAGGAAAATGCATCCTCATATAACCCTACTTGTCAAAGTGGAGTTAGAAAAATTATTGAAGGTGGGATTTATAAGGGCCACTGATTATGCACAATGGATCTCAAATATAGTGCCAGTATCAAAAGTAGACAAATCCATCAGAATCTACACAGACTTTAGAGACTTAAACTTGGCATGTCCTAAGGACAATTTTCCACTTTCGAGTATTGATGTCATTGTAGATTTAACAGTGGGGCATTCTATGTTCTCACTCATGGATGGATTTACTGGGTATAATTAGATCAAGATAGCACCAGAAGACCAAGATAAGACCACTTTTACATGTGCATGGGGTACATTTTGCTGGAATGTTATGCCATTTGGGTTAAAGAATGCAGCAAAGAGAAATGACCATAATATTTCATGATATGATGCATAAATTCATGGAGGATTATGTGGATGACATATTAGCCAAATCTCATTCAAGGAAAGAACACCTACCAATATTGGCAAAACTTTTTGAAAGGCTAGAAGAATTCAAAGTGAGACTCAACCCAAAGAAATGTGCTTTTGGAGTACAATCCGGAAAACTCTTAGGTTACATTGTATCTGCCAAAGGGATAGAGGTGTATCCCACTAAAGTAAAGGCTATAATGGAAATGGAAGAACCCAAGAACATTAGTCAGATGAGATCTTTACAAGGAAAGATCCAGTCCATTAGGAGATTTATCTCCCAATTAGCAAAAAAATGTCACAATTTCAATCAACTCTTGCACAAAGATACAATATTCAAGTGGGATGACAAGTGTGAAGAAGCCTTTAATCTATTGAAGAAATATCTTATGAACCCACCAATCTTGATGCCACCTATCAGAGGCAAGCCCTTGATCTTATACATTTCAGCAATGGAAAATTCATTAGGGGCACTTTTAGCACAAGAGGATGAAATAGGAAAAGAGAAGGCAATTTACTACATTAGTAGAACCTTAGTCAAATATGAGCTAAACTATACATTTATGGAAAGGGCATGCTTGGCTGTAGTTTTTGCTTCACAAAAATTATGCCATTATATGCTAGCCCACAAGATAAGGCTCATTGCTAAGATTGACCCTTTGAAGTATCTACTAAGCAAAACAACATTGAATGGAAGACTAGCAAAGTGGGTGATGATACTAAGTGAATTCGACATAGAATATGTTGAGAGAAAATCAATTAAAGGACAAGTAATTGCAAACCAATTAGTAGAAGCACCACTTCATGATGATCATCCTATAGAAATTGAATACCCAGATTCAGAGATTGTAAATGTTGAGGCAAAAACATGGCAGCTTTATTTTGATGGTTCTTACACTCATCATGGATCAGGAGTGGGCATACTTCTCATCACTCCTCAAGGCTCTACTATCCAAAAATCCTACAAATTGTTATTTCAATGCACAAACAATATAGCAGAGTATGAAGCATTGGTTATTGGAATAAAGTTGGCATTAGAGTGGAAAGTGACAATATTAAAAGTTTATGGAGATTCACAATTGGTCATAAATCAAGTTAATGAAGAATATCAAAAAAAGGATGACAAATTGGTACCCTACAAAACCATGGTGGACAATCTCAAGAAATATTTCATACTCATTACATTTGAGCAAGTACCGAGAGAAAAGAACAAAGCAATAGATGTTATGGCAACTTTGGCCTCACTTTTGCAGACACCTGATCAGAATGATAGATACGAGTTCTTGGTAGAAGTAATTCAACCCGTGTATGACCCAACCCACCCTCACACCATTTGTTTGCTAACTACAAATGAATCACCCTGGTATGGCTCAATTTATACTTACTTAAAGGATCAAATCCTTCCCTTAAACCAAACTAGAAACCAAAAGAAAAGCTTCATTCGACAAGATGCCAAATATACTATAGTTTCTGAAATATTGTATCGAAAAAGTCTTGATGGAATGCTCCTTAGGTGTTTAGAAGAGGAAGAATCAAATTTCACCTTACGAGAAATCCATGAGGGAATTTGTGGATCACACTCAAACGGATTATCCCTAGCCAAGAAACTTCTAAGGATAGGATATTTTTGGCCTACCATGGAAAAAGATTCATGTGACTTTGCAAAAACTTGTAAGAAATGTCAATTCCATGGGAATTTGATACATGCACCCACACAAGAACTTCATCCTATGACAACAACATGGCCATTTTATCAGTGGGGACTAGACTTAATAGGGATGATTTATCCACCATCTTCGAATGGTCATAAATTTATCATCACAGCAACTGAATATTTTATAAGTGGGTGGAAGCTGTACCCCTATCAATGACAAAAGGCAAACAAATTTCTTTGTTTATCCTTAATCATATAATTTGTAGATATGGCATACCTCAGGCCATCATAACAGATAATGCAAGGCATTTCAAGAACAAAGACTTAATGGAATTATGCACCAAGTTTCATGTGATTCATCATTCCTATTCAATCTATTACCCTCAAGGTAATGGGCAAGCCGAAGCAACAAACAAAAATATATTGAAATTTTTGAAGAGAATAGTGGATAATTCAAGAAGGGATTGGCACATCAAGATAAACCCAACCTTGTGGGCTTATAGAATGAGCATTAGAATGCCAACAGGGGCTACACATTTCTCATTAGTCTTTGGCATAGAAGCATTATTGCCTTTAGAGGTAGAACTTCCATCTTTGAGAATATCTATGCATGGGTTGATCAATGAAGAAGACTATAGGGTTGCAAGGCTACAAGAACTAGAACTTTTAGATGAAAAACAAAAGCAAGCATTTGATCACTTGAAGGTTTACCAAAATAGAATGTCAAGATATTACAATAAACACATTAAGCCAAGGACATTTCAAATAGGGGATTTAGTTTTGAGAGAAAATCCTAAGAACCAAGCAGAATGAGAAAAGAAAGGAAAGTGGGAAGCAAACTGGTTAGGACCATTTCTCATTGTTGAAGATTTTGGGACCGACACATACAAGCTAGCAGATTGTGATGGTGAAGAATTGCAAGATCCAATCAACAACATACATCTCAAGAATTTATACACATGAGGAAGACAAAAGAGTATAAAGAGTATCAGATGGAGCAGCATCATATTTATTGTACATAGTGAAAAGAGATCCTGAAAAAGACCAAAACATTTGAAAAGTAGAAAAGATAAAAAATAGTGAAAAATCAAGCATGAAGAAAGAAAAAATATTCATATATGATCTTGAGAAAAAAATAAAATTGAAAAAGAAAAATACAAAAAAAAAATCAGAAAAAGAAAAAGTGCCTTTGTGAAAACCTAGCAAATAGGCACCTTGGTAGCAAAAAAGAGAAAAGCTTTAAAAATAGAAAAAGAGCTAGATCCATTTAATCAGTGAAAACCTAGTAAACATGGGCCATTGAAAGTCCAAGTCAGTTGCATACCTAGAAGGTCACCTTGCAAATATTGCATTTGCCAGCATTTGTACATATTGCATAATAAAACCCTACAGTTGCATTTGCAAATACCTCAAGATTTTGGTTAATCAAAAAATTGTCCTAAGTCCCACAAATGAAATCAATATCAAACTAGGGGAGATCTACTCCAAAGGAGAAAGGATTAATCAAAACAAGCTTTATTCAATCAAATAATTAATTCATCACACTCGAAAGAGGAACACTTAATCAAATTTACATCCCAATCCAACTTGAGCCTAAAAATAAAAAATTGATCCAAGAGCTTCATTGACCTTATCTTTATCAGGATTAAAAATTTGAAATGGATGGAACTACACTTGAATTATGGATTTGAAAAACATGGCAAATTTTTTTCTAAGTGTTGACTCAATTGATGAAATCATTTCTTTCTAGCAAGTCGATGAAAGTTTTAGACTAGACAAGCTAAGATGAAAGGATGCTATTTTCTTGATTTCTGAATGACTATCTTAAAATCAAAGTTTCAAATCATGTATTTATTTGTCTAAGGATGTGATCATCAAAGAATCATCGAGGACTTGTATATACGATAAAAATGAGATTTCTGCTTGTTTACACAAACTAATACCTTGGCTATTATGATCTTCAATATCATAATACCAAAATCCACTTGCAACATAGAATCTGATAAAATCAGTATTTGCACTCTCATGATTGGCTTCAATCAGTGATAGTCATACCAAAGAGACCAATGGGAAAGAAAACAAAGAGGTGAAAAGTATTCATATCGTCATAGTTGAACTAGTGATGGTTGTACTAAAACAAGATTCCAAAAGCGCTCAATGATGATTATAATCTCCAAATTTTGAATAATGATAGGTAGCAGCATTCATTTTAGATTAAGTGCATTCTATATATTGTTTTCCTTACTTAGCCTAATTTGCAAGAGGGGAAATTCAATCAAAAAAGGGTTGTATATAAATCAAACAATCAAAAGATCATCAAAAACCAATTATATAGGATTGAGTGTGTTGGAAATAAAAAACAAAGTGCATTGCATTAGGTCATTTGCATGGATTAAATCATTATCATTAAGTCTTGAAAGTGCATTGCATTAGGTTAATTGCATTGATTAAATCATTATCATTTAAGTCTTGCATTAATTGAGATGTGTCCAAACATTTGAATTATCAGGATCATACATTATAAAGTTCATCATTATCATTAAAAGTTCATGCATGAGAAGGGTCATTAGCAACATCAAACTGCATCCATAACATTGCATTAGTTAGAATTAATCATTGCATTCATTAAAATCATTCATTACAAACATCTCATTCATAATAGTACCATTCATACATATATCATTGAAAGACCATCATTGCATCACATCTACATATCAAAAGCAATATATTCATTATCCATCTAATATCCATTAAAAACATAAAGTAAAACCATTACATATTGCATTCATCTATTCTATGTCATATATAAGACAACCATTTCATCATCATTAGGACATATGCATACATGAGAAAATTCCATTCTGCAAAAATAAAACAAAATCATATAGAATCATATAGCTGCATATCATATGAAACATCTAGAAATAAATCCAACACATGATGACATCATATATAGTCAAATCAATCAAAGTGTTAGAGTCCATGGTACCATCATTATAAATGAATCAGAAATCAAAGTCTATAACATGATCATCAAGAAAGAAATATCTAGAAATTAGTGTCCATCAGATATTAAAGTATCAACATAAAATAAACATCAACTGATTAAAAATGATACAACATGAATCAAATGTCTCGATGATAACAAGGAAAGGAAAGCTCATATAAGACCACTCAAGTAGGAGAATCATCACCATCATTAACATTTTGAGGACCAAGTGCACTATCTGGTGGACGGCTTGAACTAGCTTGTAACCCATGCTAACTCATAGCTACCATAAATCACTGCATCACAGAACACATCTGTGAAACCTGCTACTAAATAGAAGATATTTGAGTCTGCAAGGAAGCAACATCTGATGCTGAGGTAGGGGAAAAACCCTGAGCCATAGTAGACTGTGGAAGTGGAGTATAAGAAGAAGGATCAGATGAAGATGGATCACCCAACAAGGGAACAAACTGAGAAGAAGAAGGATGTGACAAAGATGAAGGCATTGAAGCAGTACCATGTGCCTGAATGGTAGGAACAGTAGAAGGAATAACATGAGGAACCAAAGGAGGAATGACCTGCTGAGCAGGAGGACCCTGTGCCTGATCAAGAAACACCTATGCAATCTCTACATCAACAGCTCTCTCTCTCCTAACATGAGGCCTATGTATAGAAACTCTAGCCACCTGATGTAAAAGTCTATCCACTCATCCATCTCCACCCTAATCTCTAGCTTTAGGAGGAATAGGAGCAGTAGCTAACATTGGTATCTGTATATGACCTACTCTCTCTCCATGACGACCCCATCGTCCACATCGACCCCTGATCCTACCACGATGACCACCACCTCCGTCATCATCTCCATCATCATCATCATCATCATCACCCCCATCCTCATCAGCTCCATCATCTCCATCAAATAACTCCTCAATGCTAGGAATCCTCTCAGAAGGATTAGTAAATATAGGAAAAGGATACCTATGTAGCCATGCACCATACTCATCTATAATACCAGCATCCATCACCTATGACCTAGGGTTCCAGGGATAATATCCCAGATCCTGAATCTCTCAAACAGCTATGCCATAATCAACACAAGGGCCCCATAATGATCTCTCGGCCTGAACATGAGCATACATCACTACACCCTAAGGCATATCCTAAATGCACCCATACTGACAGAACGCACGATGGAAGCAGAATCTCTCAATCACAAAGGTAGATCGACCAATCATCCAACAAGGATAAAATATATAAGAAAGCTCACTATCATCCTCTGGCCAAGTCTCACATCCAAGATAGGGCCTCCAAATGACAGTATCCATGTCATCTATCTGACGTCGCCAGTAATCAAGCTTACCCATGTGGGTTTGCTTGATAATACCACTATACATCCATGCAAATGGTGAACCGACCAGATGATCTTGAGTAGTCACAAGACGTGTTACCAGAAGGTGCTCCCAAGTCCATAGCTATAATAAAATGGCTCCAATAGTCAAAGTAGTAGAACATCTATACATGATAGTGTACAACTCATGATATAACTGTGCTAATAAATAGGAACCCCAATCGAAACGGCCAGGATTTTCCATCAAATCCTCTAAGATTGGACCCCAACCAACAACAAATCCATGTCCACATTGATCTGGAAGTAGGAAGCCACCAATGAGAGTGCCAAGAATAGCAGGTAACACAGGGAACGAGATGAACTGAGCCCACTGAATATGCTGATCACCAATAGAAGCATCACCAAATACTTGGTGACAGGCTGAACCATCATACACAGTATCATAGTAGACAAGCTCTCCTAAGGTAGGCAACTAGAGAAGATGATACACATCTTGAGGGGTGATGGTCATCTCACCCATAGGAAGATGGAATGTGTTATGGTCTGAGTGCCAACGCTCAGCCATAGCAGTATTAAGGCCCTGATTCACATGGAATCGAGGAAGATAGAGAAGAAATGAAAGACCACACTGGGCAATGTGGTGACGGTCAACAACACTCAGAGCAGGAATCATGTTCTAGGACAACGGATAAGATCTACGAATATGTAAAGAACTGACCTCCAACTACAAAAAGAAAGTTTAAACACATCAGAAAGGAAATCAGAAATTATTGGGATTATTCTAAGTAGATCAAAAATTCATCAACACTTATCAAAACCACAATCAGATTTCATGTTTCTACACAGATAGAACATAAATTTTATCTTCACCCATCATCTGGATCTAGATTGGCAACAGATATCCTAACTATAATTGAACCCTAACTGACACCTTACAACTTATTACAAAATCTCAAAATTGGGAACATAAACCTAACAATCGCTTAACGACGTTGACAAAATTGCAACTTGGTCAAAAATCTAAAAAACCAAAATTTTGCAGAGTAAAAGCGTTGTCTTATGGAGTAAAAGTGGAAAACATTGAAAGCACTGCCTAAAGGAGTAAAAGCGCACATCTATATTGCAAAAGAGACAAAAATTTTAAAAGCACCCAAATGTACATTAAAAGCGCTCTTAAAAGTTGTAAAAGTGCAAAAAATCAGCAAAAGTGTAGGTTAAAGTTGCGGAAGTGCTAAACCTAGGCAAAAGCGCGCAAATAAATTGTAAAAGCACGGAAGGGCTTAAATTTGGTGAGTGAAAGTGCCATAGCGATTCGCGGAAGCACCCTTTAAAAGTGAGGAAGTGCACATTGAGAGGCGAAAGTGCCCTTAAAAGTGGCAAAAGCGCCTATTCATGGAAAAAAAATGCAAAAAAGGATCTCTATTTGGAAAAAATTAGAAAAAATTTGAAAAAAATGCTATAAACGAAAAAAATGGAAAGGTACAAGTACTCATTGGAGGTCCTGAGCTAGGCAATCGATGATATTGTCAGCATTTCTTGAACCAATGCTTGTGGATAGGGATAGACATCGTGACAAGTGGAAAAGGAAAAAGAGAGTAAAAGTCAAAAGTAAATGGTAAATGAATGGTGAAAAGGGATTTTAACCCCTTTATATAGGTTTTTGACCTAAAAGGAGGTAAATTTAACCTATGCAAGTACATTGTTACCCCTTTTGACTTAATAAAATGATGTGATCATCATAATAATTGACACTGGGGCATTTAAAATAAGCGAATTCAACATCGATATAAAAAATACAAATAAAATTCATCAAAAACCTTGAACTTTATTAAAATCAAATGAACAACATCAATCCTAAATCAATCACCAATCAAATCAAGTATGAATTTAATTTCATTTCTAAGGGGGCATACCACTGGATAATCAGCAGCATCATCATTGACAATCGAGGGACTGATCATCAAATCAAAGCGAAAGCTTTTATCAGAAAATTTTTCATCATCAAACGAATGGGGCATCACATCGAAATCAATCATCATAGCAGGTACATTGAAATCAATCATCACAGTGGGTATCATATCAGAATCATCATATCAAATCAAACATCATATCAAGATTCATCATCAGAATGACCACTATATCAGAATGATCATCAGAGAACCATATCAAGAGAGTTTCATATCAATCATATCTACATCAACCTCATATTGAAAATCAAGATCAACCATCGAAAGACACCAAACCACATCAGAGATCAACCATCAATGAATCAACACCTATCATCAAGCAAAATCAAAGTATTCTTTGAATCGACATGCTTTGCACGTCAACTCAAAGAGGGGCATTTGTAATCACTTGAAAATGGACAAAGATCAAATCAAAGCAAATCAAGTCAAATCAAGGCAAATCAAGGACATAATTGAATCAATTGAATCACAATGCATAATTAGCCAATCAAAATGAAAATCAAATCTTAATTCAATCAAAATCAAAATTGAGAGCACTTTAATCAAGTGAAATCAAATCAAAATACAATTAATTCAATTAATTGTATAGTCTTGGATTAAATCAAATTCAACCCATTCAAGGGGTACATGGCTAAATAAATTCATTTAAATCAATTAATAAATCCTAATTACTCTCAACAACCACAAAGAGAGGAAAATTAATCAACCAATGAGAATAAAGGAAAGGCATTCACATGGATCAAGCCAAATTCAATCTCATTCACTCAAAGTGAAAAGGAATCTTGACCATTGATCTTGTCTACTTGTCCCAAGCTTTGAGGACACAAAATTTGCTTTGTCTTCAAAGGGTGGAACCAAAGACTCAACTCAACCTTAATCATGATCAAACACAACTACACCCCCTACCATTGGAAAATCTATAAAAGGAAGGCCTAATTCCTTCATAATTGATCATCCACACATTTGAGAATTGCATTGAACCTCTTGCAATTTGAGCTTAGAAAGGCATTTGAGAAGCATTTTAGCATTTACTTTGATCTAATTGTTAGCAATAGCTTGTTATCTTTATCATTCTCATTCTAGGACTGTCATTAATGGAAGCTTGCTGAGAGCTATTCATTAATAATCTTAGTTAGAGAGCCATAGGATGCTCAATTAGTCACTATTTTGCTAAATAGTTGCTCTATTTCTTTGTGGTTATATTTAGTTACTATTTTCATTTATTTGACTAACCTTAATTCTATGAAGGCACTTTCCCTAGTGTATAGTAGGATATTTTGCTTCTAGTTATTTCCCCTTCATGCATTCCTTCTATATGTTTCCCTTCAAGAATTTACATTCCTGTCAAGAAGAAAATTAAGGTGATTATCCAAGAGGAACCAGCCTAGAACCTGGAGGTCTCATCTTAGTTAGCATAGGTCCCACAGCCTGGAGATGATTCCCATGTTATACTAGGTTAGCAAGACCAAGATAGCTTGAAAAGGGTGCAAAACTTAGTGTATAACATGCACAAAGAAGTGTGGTCAGTTAAAGAAGAATTTTAGTATACACCGACGGGATGCAGTGTATACTGACAATAGTATTAACTGAGCTTGTGTTCACCAACACATTTCTTTGTTAACCAAGCATAAGAAAAGAACTAAATGATTAGTTTAGCTGACAAGGATTGATGAGCTGTAAAGTACCTCGAAATCAGAGAAATGGATAATGTTTGTTATGAATATTGACAACTAACATAATTCAAGGAAGATCTAAAGGACAAAACTAAAACGTGTTATTGACACATTAGCCAAGGAAGGTTAAAGCGAAAAAATCTACAAAAGAGATTAAGTGGCAAAATCTGATGGATGAAATTAAAATGGTTTACATGTCTATATAAGAGACCAAAATTTCACAATGAAACTAATGCCGAAAGAAGGAAACTGCAGAGATTTCATGTGAATAAGTTTCATGCAAGCTTGATCAAACTGGTTCAAGGAGAACCGAACTGCAGAGATAATCGAGCATCAAGAAGCTATAACTGAGCGATAGTAAGTTAATGGAAATTGATTAAAATAGAATATAAACATTGATCAAAGGATTTTAATGAGATTAAGAATGGATCTGATAATTTGCAATTGAAGTTGTGTTGTATTCAGATCAAATTGTTGTTATAGTTTAACCATTGTAAATAGATAAATCTCTTAACAGAGTAGACTTGGAAATTCTTGTAATGTCATTCATAGAGTGTACAGTTGTTATCTTGTCAACCCCATAGTGAATGTTGGTTGGACAATAACGGTTGGTCTTAAATCCTCTAACAAGGTCACACCTAACAGTGTGTTTGTAACCTTTAATAGGGTTGGGTCTTCACCAACCTCACTTTAGAAGAGTGAATATTTTTGGGTTGCCAGTCCTAGGTGGTTTTTCCCTTAACAGGGTTTCCACGTTAAATCTCTTGTGTTATGTGTTGATTGTGATGATTTTTTGTTGTTATCCTTTACATATTGCATATCTGATTTGATCGGTAATCATTAGATGTTTTAACTAGCAATCGGTAAATACACAGACAGAGCACTATCCTATGTTATTGAGCTGCAGAAGTTTTAGTAATTTGTTTTTGTTTATACATTTTGGATTTGGGACTGTGGATAACTAATTCACCCCCCTCTTAGTTATTCTAACAATTGCAATGCAACCTTCTAATCCTACCACAGAACATGCATCACATGAAGAAGGCCCTGATGTGCATCGCAGAGATGGAGGTATTCATTTTCTATTGAAAATTAATTATGTAATTATTAATTGGATTTAACATCTTAAATTGAAATTGGTGTAACCTTATTGTAGATGATGTGGCACTGTCAGCTAAAGAAAATCTTTGTTTCATTCTTTTAATTAATGAAATACTTGTAACACTAATATAAAATGTTGTGAATTTAACCCATGTAGTTGTTATTGTAGCGGACCCCCCTTTGGCACACCAGCCTTGTGCTCCTCGATACGTGAGGAGGAGACATGAGTTGAGATCATAAGTAGTAGAGGAGGGAAAGGATGTAGACATTGATGCTCCACTTAGTTTTTACCTTAAAAAAACAAATAAAAAACAAAAAAAATGATTGTAATAAACCTTTTTTGATAATGAAATAATGTTGTCTTAATGAATGTAATTTTGTGCTAGTAATGTTGATGAATGTTATGTGTTAATGAATTATTGATGAATGTTGTGTATTATTGATTCAAAAATATGTTTTATGTCATCCTCCATCTACCACTGAATCTTTTGAATGTTGTAATATCATATTTAACTTTTTTCCTCTCAAAGGAAACTAACCAACCCACACAAAACTCCCTAAAGACCGACCTTGGATAGTTATAAATGACTATTGTAGTTTTAATTGTAGTTTTGCAAATACAAAGTGTTGTCAAGGTCGATACAAGTTGTCAACCTATTAAATCCTTGCCTTCCTATCACCTCTAATGGTCTTTAAATGACCTTAAAATTCATTGGAAACCATATTACTCCTATTCTACCCAAGATATTCATAATTGACCCTCTAGGCCTACATTGTCATTTTTGACAATTTTATAATTTTTGGAATTCACTATTGCACTATCTTCTCATAAGACCCTTATTACATCATGTTAAGACCCAAGTGACCTTATTGCATCCATTCCATGATTACATAATCACATTTGATGACTTTCCATCTATTGAAATCTTCTAACCCTCAATGACCATTTGTGCGTATATAGCACTTAGATAGCATTGTTCAAGATTCATTACACAAAATGGTTTAATGACCATATGAACTGTTTATAATGACTTTTTTTGCATATCAAATGGCCCTTCAAGGTCTTCATGTTAAGACCCTTAAGACCCTTATTACATCATGTTAAGACCCAAGTGACCTTATTGCATCCATTCCATGATTACATAATCACATTTGATGACTTTACACCTATTGAAATCTTCTAACCCTCAATGACCATTTGTACTTATATGGCACTTACATAGCATTATTCAAGATTCATTACACAAAATGGTTTAATGACCATATGAACTTATTACAATGACTTTTTTTGCATATCAAATGGCCCTTCAAGGTCTTCAACAACTCCTTGAGGTCTATGGATGACACTAGTGTACCTCCTTGTCCCTTGTATACCTTGATGTCCTTTTGGTGCCCTGTACCATACTCCTTAAAAAAAAAACATTATTACACTCATCTCCATGTCCTTGGAGTTTTCTCACCTTCACCTTGCATTGATCATATGGTAAAACCATACCTGATACATTCAGTGAGTTTGGACGTTACATTGATCATTGTTAATATATTCAGATTTTGTAAGGAAAAATTACAATCTATTAATGACTTTTATGACTAAAAATAATATTGACAAAAGTAGACAAGGAAGGAGAAGATAATACCCGATTTGTAGCAATTAGTTTTCCTTCATCTTGACCCTCATCTTCATTTATTTCCAACTACAAAATGCTTATTAGAAGTATGAGATAATGACAGATGTAATATTGCTACAAAACATCAATTTAAGTGTTGTTGTAGGTACTGCTAGCTGAAGGTGCGAATTATCCTTCATATGTTATGTCCTCTATATGTTAGACAACTCACACCTCATGTCTCATTTATAAGAGAGAAGACATGAACTATTTGAAAGGTAGGAGTCGACCTAGAATTTGACATAATATAATATCTCAAGGACACTTTACACAAGTCATCCCTTGAGGTAATATGAAAATCAAATTACAAGGTAGATAGGAAGTCATCCCTTTGGGACAATGCCAAGATGAGATCTTTATTCAATGATTTACTAACAAAATGTATGAAGTGTATGTTAAAGTGAATAATAAATAAGATTATTTATTATTCAGCTTAGCATATACATCATTGATCTTTCTGAAAAGACCATAAATATCAACAATCATTGATCAGATGAATATGGTAAAATAGTTTGGTGGTTTTTGTATGGTGAAAGAATTTGGTGACTTTTGTATTTAATGATAGTGGTGACATTGGTATATGTACAATGGTAGATGTGTTTGGTTTAATGGCAATGGTAGGACTTTGTAAACATATGATTATATTTGTTTATCATGGTAGTGGTCTATAGCAGTGATAATGGTCAGACTTTGTGAACATATGAGTATATTTATTTATATATCATAACAATGGTATATAATAGTGGTACTTGTAGATGGAAAAGTGATAAAAAATATTTTTTATCTACTATGTGTGAGAGGGAACTTGTCCCATCGTGGTATTATAACAAGATTGTATAGTCATTAATATGACTAAGGATAGTACAAAATTTATAACCATGACACTTAAACAATATGTGTTAGGTAGGCTCTTTGGTTGACCCCTACCTAATTTGAAGTATTTTTTGTTTACTTTGGAAACTTATGTCAAAATCATATGTTATCAACATTTATATGGTATATTAAAATATTTTATTATTTAGTTTATGTACATGTTTGTCAGCATTTATAATGTCACCTTGCAAGTAACATATGAACTTTATAAAATGAAATCACTTCTTGATTCAGTTGTGAATATTTGGTTGCACGTACATTTTTGGTAATTTTGAAATTGTTTTCTTTCTTTTAGGGGATTTTGTGTGTGGTATAGTTGAGAATTGGTTTCCTTTCTTTTTTCACACTGTGTGTCAAGAATTGGGGTTTGAATCTCAGTTGAATTGGCAAGATACTTTCGGGCAAAACTTACATCTGTGTCGATCTTCATTTTCCAAGTAGGGCCTTTCATGATTTCTTGTTTTCTCTAAAATGTTGTACTAAACGATTGGTATGGTTTGAATTTGTTTTCAAGAATTCAATTTAAATGGCATGCTAAAATTATAAATAGAATGCAATTATTTAGGTTTCAAATTTGAAAAATTCAGGAACTATAAAATGACTTGATTTATAAAAATGGAGAGAAAAATAATTTTTCTATTTAATGCCAAATATAGTTCATAGATATTAATATATACATTGCATTGGTTAAAACAAAATTGTTTTACTTTCACTTAATAGGATTCATGCATTTTCTTCAAGTTTTCTTCACAATTCCACTAGTGCACACCCCTGTAATTCACTTTTCTGCTTATGCAAGGTTAGTGTGATATAGTACAATTTTAGATAGACATCATTCCATGGATTCGAGACCTAAGATTCCATGGAATGCCTTCCTTCTAAAAGAAAATCAGAATAGTTATAAGAAAAAGAACTAAACTGTGATTGTTGCATTGAAGTATATAGGATAGTAATATGGAAAGGTCTTCAAAGCATTGAAAAATGTTTAGAAATTGATGTTCAAACCTTCTTCAACACATTTGGAACTTGTTCAAATCAACAACAACATAAAAACCATGCAAAGAGACATCCAAATGATAGATATAATGCTTTCTTATTCAACCACAGTCCGTACAGTGCTTTTAGATCCTCCTCTTCTCCCATACAATGGCTTCCACAATACTTAAATAGAATACACCAAGAAGTACCAAATGATGAATGCTCAATTGTTGTAATGGAAAAGCATCAGAACTGTCTATTGAACTGGAACTTGATTTTGTATAGTATTAATGATTTTTCTATAGTCATAATGATTTTTCTTATTTCTTGTCTTTTGTCCCTTTTTTATTTCATGTGTCTGTGCTTGGTGACAGGATTTTGAACATAAAAAAATAACCAATGTGATCTCAAACATCAAAACAAAATACCCAATGTGATCCCAAACATCACACACTCTTGGCACACATCCTCCAATTTCAAGAATGAGGCAATATGTAGCTATATTTTGTAAGCCACAAAAAAATCTTCATCATGAAACTATTTAATGTGATGGTGAGACCCAATACCAACTTAACACATTTTTTACTGCAATTAGGACAACAATAGAAGCAAGAGAAAAAACCATGTCGTTCAAATAGCCACAGACAACCCTATAAACCAACTCCAATCATAATACAACACCAAAAGACTCAATCACTGCTATTTGGACCACAAGGAGATGTTCCTTGAGCATCCAACATTATTTCCAAGGACATATATCATATGTTCTCAATAAGTAATCTATCACAACCATCTTTTCACAAAAATTCTACATAACTGGAATTTAAGTACTTTCAATGCCAATTCGTGGAACTACATAAGTTAGAATTTAAATGATGGATTTTTTTGTCTACCCACTATCCACTACCAATTCATTAATGGGCCAATAATTAGAACCTTCCCAATCTAAATTCTTAGAAAACACACACACACACACAACATTTTTTTTCTTAGTTTTGAAAAAGTCTTATTTACCCATCCTCTCCTCCTTTGCTTTGATTTTTACAATCCTCCCCCCTCCTTTTCAACTTGGACTATTCTGTTAACCATCATTACATTTTGTCCTCTTTTTGGCTACCTATTCTTCATGATGGATCATGCAATTTGATTTGAGACTTCAAGCAAAACACACAAAATCAATTCCAAAAGCCTTAAATTTTAACATTATAGACTATGAAACCATATGTTTTCAATATAATCTTTTGTACACCTCCTATTGCACCAAGTCAAATAATTGTTCCATGGCTTAATATTAACCAAATACATAAGGATAATATTCTCTTTAAGGAAATATGAGGACGAGTCAAGCCTTTCAAATCCTCTTGTTTTCTCTTTCAAACTAGTGATTGCATTAAAATCTCCCACCATAATCCAAGGCCAGAGAGAATTAAAATATCTTACATATCTAATCTGATTCATCAATCTAGTCTTTCCAAAAAAGTTAGTTGGAGAATAAACATTGGTCAACAAGAATATTTTTCTAGTGTCAAAACTAGAAGTGATCATTGAAAGAGAATACATATTAGAAATCCACCTACAATGGATAAGCTTATGAAGATCTCATAGGCTAGAAATCCCTTCAGTATTTCCTTGGGCACCAATGAGATTTCAATTGCCCCTCCACCAGAGCTCGGGGGTACTTTTAGCCATGCCTTCCACAAATAATTTAAATTCTTGAATAATTATCACATCTAGAAAATAAACTCTAGTAAATTCCCTAAAAACCTTTTGCCTAGGAATATTGTTCAACCCCATTGTGTTCATGACAAAATTATCATTTCTAAGATTTGGAAAAGTGGGGAATGACTAGTCTTAACAATCCATGGTTCCACAAAATTATCTTCCATCAATTTATTATTCTCTTGATCTTTCTTTCTTCCATTCTTACTAGACTTCTCAAGGATATTCTTTTTAAAATTCTTTTGTTTCAAACCAAGAATAGGTTGTATTTTACTACCAGCCCTTGGATCAGTGACACCCACTTTAGGAGGAAGGGATGTAATAGCCAACAACATATCCTTGAGAGTGTTTCCTTTGTTCTGGACAGACCCAAATCACACAGATCACCCATAGGCTGATCAATTTCCTTTTGAGTCACCATGTCTCCACTTAAAATATTGTACTCAAAATTTTATTATTAAATGTCTAAATATATTTATATATTTTAAAACATTCTTTTTTACATATTACTATTAAATATTATCTAAATAAAAATTATTGATAAATATCTTCTTTTATACAACAAAATTTAAAATAAAATACAATTTTTATATAAGTTACAAACATGACTTAATTAATTCAAATATGTGACAAATGATTATAGTAATTCATATAGAATCATGAAAAAAAAAACACAAATGAGTCCACATTCTCTTTCCATACTTTAACTGAAGTGACTTTTATATAGCCTAATAGTCTTGTTTTTTTGTTTTTCAATATTACCGTTAAAAAAAAAAAATCTCTTTATGGAACGGTCTTGTTTTTCTATTTTTTTTTATTTTTTAATATTACCGTTAAGAAAGAAAATCTCATCTAGTCATTCATGTGTGAAACAGAGACCTGTTCAAAATTGGGGGTTTTGTTTGCTGTTCAAAATTTTCCTCTTCTGATTTTTTGTTTCCATAAACCAAAATTCACGCAAAGCAATGGAGAAAATTCAACAAGTATCTGAAGATGACGTGATGACTATGGAGAAAATTGTAGTTGCGGTGGATGAGAGCCAAGAGAGCATGCGAGCCTGTGAATGGGCTTGCTACAAATTCACGCTGCTTCATGTTCAGCCCCCTATTTCTGTAAGTTTCCCCCAATTCAATACAATGAGATTTAATCAATCTCTGTAAAAGTGCTTTGTGTGCATTATTGGGTTAGACATTAATGTGTTACTGTTTGTTTCCTGCAGCATACATTCTGAGTAGTGAGGTGTTTTATCTTCTTGAATGTGAAGAACTGATATTCAAGCAAGTTCTGGATATCTGCAATCACCCTTTCATCAGGTAATATACTTCGTAAGGGTCATTTCAATACCCATTAAAGATTTTTTGCGAATATATTGATCATTGATTGTTTGATGGAATCTTGCAGAGAAATCAAGGGAAGCGTGAGTGATCACTGCTCTCGAAATGTTGTGCCCTGTTGTTGTTGTCAATAAAAAGGTTTTCTGATTATAGAAATAAATATTCTATCCCCAGCTTGGTAAGGCTGTACTTCATACATATGAATTTGCAGAGGAGGTTTTTAAGGTGAATGCCCCATTTCTTCCTTTTGCTTGAGTTTTGCATCTTTTCTTTTTCATTTCCTCCATGGGAGAAAGGAGCAGGGCAGCAATGGGGAGAACTTAGTGTCTTTGCCTGTTGCAACGAAGAAGATATTGTAAGTAGATCTCTTCTCCACTTTTCCTTTTCTTCGGTGATACAACCATTATTCTTCTACCAATTTCTTTTGCAATGCTTATTTTTTGTCAATTTTTTCCTTCTTTCTTCACTTTGCTACCAATTTCTTGCCAATAGCAGTGTTGATTTCACTTTGTTTCAGGAGTCCTTTATTTGCTGGTGTCTTTATTTTGACCCTGGGCTCATACTTCCTATATTCCTGCCTATAATTGGTTCATACCCTACCTTAAATGCTTATACCTAGGCTCTTACTTCCTATATTCCTGCCTATAATTTGTTTGGACCGAGATGACTAACCTGTCATACCCTTCCTTAAATTCTTACACTGTGTTTATTGGTTTGGTTTGGTCATACTTCCTATTCATGCCCACAGTTAGTTTGGACTGAGATGATTCACTTGATCATACCCTGCTTTGAAGGCCCATACTGTGTCTATTGGTTTGGTATGTATTCTTTAGCCATGAGGTTCTCTACTGTAAATGCCTTGTTTTCATTCATAGAGCTTATATTGTTTAGAAATTCTCTGCATAAATATGTGTGCCATAACCATAACAGGGCCTGGAATTTCCCAACTCCTTGTTGTACAGTCTCAATGGTGTTTGAGCTATACCTTATGCTTTTCAAGATCTCATGATGGTGCCTATGTCTCCTACATCTTTTTTTCTTATCCTTGCATTTTTAATTGACGAAATCTCATTTCCCTTTGAAATTTTTTCATAATTTTGAAGTAAATTGATTTTTATGAAATTCTCATTTCTCCACTGATATAGAGAAATCACTATTAGCACTGATGTTTTGAAGTGGATTGATTTTTATGTAATTCTTGATCTTCTGTAGATTCTCTAGAATAGACCACCTCCATTAGCTCTGTCTTGTGTATGGGTAAAATTTAAATGTTGAGTATTCACAAAATCTGCTTCAATTGAGTCAATAGCGTACTGTCATATATTGTCTTCTACGTTGTTGATTTGATTGTGGTATTAATTGTTTTCTTATAAATGCGAGGTGAGGGTGGCTGATGAGTCGGAGGCTAGAAATGGAAAAGGAGGTAATTCTTCACTTGTTGTTTCTATGCTAGACTTTGTTTTTTGTTTGCTCATTATTTTTGTTTGCTTTTATATGAAGTTGTTGTGGCCTTCACAAGTAGTTATCCAATTGTAGAAGTCATTTAGCCTGTATTTATTTAGCTGTTCTTTCAAGTAAATCAGTTCCACTTTGTAGGGTGCAAGAATTGATAAAAAACTTAAAGGAAAACTATCTTTGTTGATATTCAGGACTGCAATATATTGATAAATAATTATCAATTATTCATATCCTTTATCTGCAAGTCCTTCATATTAGAAGTAGCAGGTGTTTCATCTACAAAAGTAACCTTATCTTTTTTCCCTCTAATCTTCCTTGCAGCGACATCATATGCTCTTGCAGCCTCTTCAGGAGTAGAGAATGTCCCAAGCCATACTCTCACACCCTTAGTAGGATCCCTTATCTCAGTAGCCCATTTTCCTTATGGCCTCTGTTTTATTTCTTTGTACATATTCTTCCTTTTTCTCCCTCCCACCTTATTCTCACTCACTTCTTTCACACTTGAACTTGAACTTGCAAACAAACAACACCCACATCAGAAAAAAAGGCAAAACAACGTACACAATTCTTTGAAAAAATATTACAGTGAAGGAAATACTTACTTGGTTGTTCTGAAACTTCTATCTTTGGGGGATTCCCATAGTTTTCACTAAAATTAATGTCATGGGTGTTATAAAAGATGACCCAAAACTACTTTGCCTTCATTCCCCTGCTGGGGATAAACTCTGAGACAATTCCCCTGCTGGGGATAAACTCTGAGACAACAGATCCTCCACACATTGTTTCTTCACTTGGTAACGTATATTCACAAAAAAGTCTAATATCAAGATTGGTCACAATGAATCATTTCTTCTCCACCACCTTCCTTTCAAAACCTCAACCATCTCGCAAAAAAAGAGGCTGAAAAACTGTGGATTCCACTCTCTATCTTCAATGATGATGGATTCCACTTTGTGTCTTCAATGATGGTAGAAAAGAAGAAACTTTCTAGAAAATGTAATGAGAAGCCTTAAGGCCACATTCCACAACCTGTGTGTGCATCCTCTCTATTTGTGTCATAATGGAAGCCTTCGAATATACTAAATGGAAGCCTTCGAATAGGTAAAATACTTTCAAGAAAATGTAATGCCAAATCCCTCAACCTCTACCGGCAACCTCCACGGTTTTTCCAATGTTTTTGATGCCTGTGTGCAATCTGAGAGCTTTGAAATAGCATGTGGGGATTTCATTGAGGTATTTTTATAATGGTTTTATCAGAAATTTGTGTGCAGTCCCTAGAACAGGGTAAAGGAATTTTCCGATGCATAAACAGGGCATCTAAACATTGTTACAAAATTCCTCAAAGATATGATATCTCATGAATGCAATGTTTGCATGGTGCTATACATAAAAAAAATTGATCAAAAAGTTTTGAAACTTTCAAACAAATAAAAAAAGGGCATACATTTTATTTCAGCCAATGGCACACAGAAACAAATGTCAAATTGAAAAGTTTAATGCAGCTGCTTTGTAAATGGAAAGAGCTTGCTACGTACAGTTACCATTATTTTGGTTCGATGTTGTCCTTCCAACAACCTGCTAAGATTTATTGCCATGTGTTATAGAGAAGTGCTCCAAATTGTGTGGCAGTGAGAAAATGATGAATCAAAATTGCAAAGAGACCCATAAATACATCTAGGATTAATATTCATTAAATTAAGAACCATCAGACCATGAAACATCCAATAGCCAATTCTCTTTATGTTGGGAGATCATACTGATCATACTGATCAGAGAGGAAAACCCAAGATTTAAGATTCCTATCACTCTGAATTTCCAAATTTTCAACCCTTCTTTTTTTTATTTCAGTTTACGTGAATTATAAACATGTTTTGAACCATGCTGGTATTATTTTAGTTTACATGAGTTAAACATTTTTTGATTGATCATTACTAAGATCTATCCATCCTCCCTCCCATCTTGTAAACAAACGTGTTCTTTTCAAAGCCTCTCCATTCTATTCTCCAAACTCCCCTGGGGTTTTAGAATCGTTATAAATCTATTTTGCCTAAAAACAACTCCTCTGTCTTTCATTTAGTTTCTTAAAGATTTCACTTCCTAATCCATGGTGGTTCTCTGTGCTTAACCTGGGGTTTTAGAATCGTTATAAATCTATTTTGCCTAAAAACAACTCCTCTGTCTTTCATTTAGTTTCTTAAAGATTTCACTTCCTAATCCATGGTGGTTCTCTGTGCGTAACCTGGGGTTTTAGAATCGTTATAAATCTATTTTGCCTAAAAACAACTCCTCTGTCTTTCATTTAGTTTCTTAAAGATTTCACTTCCTAATCCATGGTGGTTCTCTGTGCTTAACCTGCTCATTTCTTCTCCAAGATGTCTTTTCATTAATAATGCAAGATTTCTTCAAGTTAATATGAAAAACACATATTAACTTGAAATTCCTCTTTCTGTGTCCATTTTTCTCCATGAAAGACCAAAAATAGGATCCATTTTCACGGTGGTTCTCTGTGTCCATTTTCCTCCATGAAAGACCAACAATAGGATCCATTTTCTCTGTATCCACCCTTGAATCTCAATCCTCTGTGATGTCCGCTTTCCCCCTATGAGCTGCCCTGAAATGACATTCTGAAGTTGAATTACCTCTTTCATAGTATACTTGCATTCAGTAATCATTTCATCACAATGTCATGAATTTCTTATACCCTTACTATTGAATATATTATTAAATCATCCTATACCTTATGACTTTTTTGCATGAAAATTTGAGTCGATTAGTTCTTGTGGTTAAAAAAATAGCGATCTTCAGTCAAAGACCTTAAATAGCCTCAAGAGTTAGTTAGTATAAGCAATTATTTGAGCTGTTATGAATTTACAACACAGGGAAACACTTGCAACTATAATATAAATGTAATAGAATTTAAGGAATTCAGATGTCTTCCAGCTAAAAAGCTTTTTTTTATTACCAAAGAAACAGTGGGATTGAATTAAATAATTTATAATAATTACTGACAAGATTACAAACTTTAGATTAAACCAACCAATTAATTTTTAGTGTATTGTTTTGACCTAGAATTTTGTTTACTTATTCAGAAAAAAATATATTTTATAATTTTTTTTGTCTTGCCATCTATTTCTATGATCAAAATACAGAGGAGACTCTATATTAACTAGAAAATATTGAATGGTCATCTGTAGTAAAAGAATAGTTTCATATTATTCTTATTAGTGTTTGTTAATATTTATGTTAATATTTAAATTTAGATAGTTTTTTTTAATATTGTTGTGACTATTGTCTTGATTTATCTATTGTTTGTGTTATGGTTTTGATGCACTTCAATGACTTTGCATCAACTGCTTCAAAGTATGCTTGGAATGTTCAATTTTTTTATTTGCTTGCATTTTTTCATTTTAAATCTTTTTTATTTTTTCCTATAGATATTAATATTTATAGAAAAAACTAAGAGGGGGAGAGAGGAGGAAGGGAGAGGATGACAGGGATAGAGGGAGGGGGAGAGGAAGAGGAAGAGGAAGAGGAAGAGAGGGAGATGGAGGGGGAGATGGAGAAGGGGGGAAGAAGAGAGGGTGGGGGAGGGGATGGGGAGGAGAGAGAGGGAGGGGGAGGAAGAGAGGGAGATGGAGGAGGGGGAAGGAGAGAGGGTGGGGGTTGGGGACAAAGAGTGGTAGGGGAGGGAGGGAGAGAGGATGAATGGGAGATAGAGGTGGAGAGGGGAGAGAGGGACATGGATAGGGAGGTAGAGATGAAAGGAGAAGAGAGGGTGAGGGTGAGGGAGAGAGAGGAGAGAGGGGGAGGGGAGGAAGAGAGGGAGATGGAGGAGGGGGAAGGAGAGAGGGTGGGGGATGGGGACAGAGAGTGGTAGGGGAGGGAGAGAGAGAGGATGAATGGGAGATATAGGTGGAGGTGGAGAGGGGGAGGGGGAGGGGGAGAGAGGAGAGAGGGACATGGATAGGGAGGCAGAGATGAGAGAGAGAGAGAGAGAGAGAGAGAGAGAGAGAGAGAGAGAGAGAGGGGTAGAGAGGATGAATGGGAGATAGAGGTGGGGGTGGAGAGGGGGAGGGGGAGGGGGAGAGAGGAGAGAGGGACATGGATAGGGAGGCAGAGATTAGAGAGAGAGAGAGAGAGGAGGAGGAGGAGAGGGAGAGAAGGGAGAGAGAGGCCTGAATGGGGAGAGGAGAATGAGATAAAGGGGGAGAGGGAGGGAGAGGAGAGAGAGGGAGGGGAACAGAAGGGAAGGGAGAGATTGAGGAGAGAGGGGTAGGGGGAGAGGGAGGGAGATAGAGAGGTGAGGAGAGAGAGAGAGAGAGAGAGAGAGAGAGAGAGAGAGAGAGAGAGAGAGAGGGTCATGGGTAGAGGGAGAGGAAGAGGGAGAGGGGTATGGGGAGAGAGAGAGTGAGAGGATGTGATGGAGGGAATAGAGAGATAGAGTGGAAGAGATGGAGAGTGGGAGGGAGACACTAGGATAGAGGGAGGGAGGGATGGAGGGGAAGAGGGAGGGGGAGGGTGATATAAGAGGGGAAGAGAGATATGCAGGAGGAGATGGGTAAAGAGAGGTAGAGAGGGAGGGAGAGGGATAAAGGGTGAGTGGAAGAGGGATGAGGAGATGGGTGAAGAGAGAGAGATTGGGAGAGGACAGAGTGAGAGAGGGGTGAAGAGATAGGGAGAGAGGGAGAGAGATAGAGGGACAAAGAAGGAGGGAGGTAGGGAGAGAGATGGGTGAAGAGAGAGAGAGAGAGAGAGAGAGAGAGAGAGAGAGAGAGAGAGAGAGAGAGAGAGAGAGAGAGAGAGAGAGAGAGAGAGAGAGAGAGAGAGAGAGAGAGAGAGAGAGAGAGAGAGAGGTGCATTTGATTGAGTGTGAGTGTGATTGTTATTATGGGTGTCTATGTGGTAAGAAAGAGAGGGGAGAGTGGGAGCACGAGTGAGTCAAAATGAAAGTGTGTCGATGGGTACACAGACACATATGAGAGAGAGAGTGTAACATAGTGAGAGTGTTTATGAGTGCACAAATGAATGAGAGAGAGTGGATGAGAGAATGGGTGAGAGAGTGCATGAGAGACTTCATGATAGAGAGAGTTTTGTACAAAGATAGTATCCCTTTCTTGAATCAACAAAATACATGTTACATAAGAAATATGGATCACTAGTTCAAATTGATAAACTAATGATCCTATGGGATTTATTTCCCATATTGCATTAGAATGAAGATGACTCACTAGGACTAAGAGGAATTAAGTGTGAATGGGAGCAATGATTTTTTACTTTAATTGAGATTTAATTATGCCAACGTGATAGAGAAATATAAGATCTAGGGCTAGGAAGAAAGAAAAGATAATTCTCTACATGCATAGACTGACAAAATCAGTTTGAAGAGGATTTGGAGGGACAAAGTTTCTTGGGAAGATTTGTTCCTTGCACTTTGTGACAATTTTCATTGAAAACTATCCATGAGGTCTTTAACTACCTAGATCTATTCTGGTGTGTGTCACCTATTCCCTACACATAAAAGAGAGAAACTTTGTGTAGGGAGGGATTGTGCTAAGAAATAAATGCAAATCCAGTTATTGGCATTGATGTCAGTCATCCAAGGAAAGGGTATGAAAGTCCTTAATTCAGACATCCCTGACATCATTAAATGTTAAAGCCCATTTTGATAACACATCCACCACCTCATTCTTTGATCTTTACACATGGCTAATTTGATAGTCATCAAAGGTAGCCAATTCACGTTTAATAGCATTGACGTAATTTTGTAAATAACTTCAATCCTGATATAATAACAAATTTTTTTTAAATCCTCAATTCCTTGTCTATTCGCGTCTAGCAAAAGGAGACTCACCTTCTTAAGTATGGCCTATTAATGACATCTATCCATAAGGTCCCTCTACCTTGAGTTCATTTCCATTGACTCAAATTTCACATATCTCATTGATAGGCTTGTCTTCCAACATTCAACTACTCACATATATTTTTCATTCAAATAATTCTTATATAATTTAAGTTTTTCTCATTCATGATGTAAATGCTTACCATTTCAATAGTCTCTTAAAAAAATGTTACTAGAATATTCGGTTTCGTTCATACTCATTCAAGGTTAGTTGTTGAGATGAATATAACTAGTTACTTAAAAGATCATTTTTTGCAAAGCTTATTGACCTAATTAATATGGGCCAATTGATTCTTACTTCTTTCTTCACCTCGCTACCAATATCTTAATAGTGTTAAACCATCGCTTTCTTGTTTGCATGATAACCTTTTCCAATTCGCTCAAGGTACATATTGCAGTTTAAGCATCTAAATTGTACTTTGTTCTCATAGTTTTGTTCTTCCTTGTATGTTTTATGTATTCTTAATATCCATAACTAGAAAATTTGGAAGGATTTATTTGTTGGCTCAATATTTACAGCCTTTAATTAAACAAAAGTTGTTTCCCTCATTGCACGGTTTGTGTTCATATTAAACATCTAAACTGGAAGATCCAAAAGATTTATTTACTTAGGTTCAATATTTTGCTTTTATGTTGGTGTTCACAAATTCATATTGTACTTTCTTTTTTTGTGCTTTATGTGTTTATTCTCATCATTGATGGTCTTATTTATTCTTGTGAATATAGGCATGATACAACTTGAAATGATATTTTTAACTTTGTTTGAAGAGTCCTCTATTTTCCCCAGGCTCATAAAGCTATTGATTAGGCATGTACTCTTCATATGATCATGCTTCTTATATTCATGCCTACAATTGGTTTGGAACGAGATGACTCACTTGCTCATATCCTGCCTTAAATGTTTGTAAATTGGTTTGGTATGTTCCTTGTATGGTCATGCTTTGATTTCACTTGCTCATACCCTACCTTAAATGCCTTGTTTTTAAACATAGAACTCTGATGCAACTGGTGTCTTAATTTTGACCCCAAGCTTATCCGTCTATTGGTTGGGCATGTAGTCTTCATTTGATCATACTTTCTTTATTCATGCCTACCATTGGTTTGAGTAGGGATGTCTCACTTTCTCAAACCCTACCTTAAATGTCCATATTGTGTCTATTGGTTTAGTACGTACTCCTTAGACATGAGGTTCCTTTTTTGTTCATACTTCCCATTCATGCCCAAAGCTGGTTTAAATTTAGATGACTCACTTGCTCATAACCTGCCTTACATGCCTTGTTTTCATACATAAAGATTATATTATTAAGAAATAGTGTAAATGCATGTGCCATAACCAAAATAGGGCCTATAATTTCCTTGTGAGTATGTCTTTCTTTTCACTATATTCCAACTATGACATCCTGTTTGTGATAAGTTCCCATATAATTTCAAGTGGTTTTATGTCATCTTTAAAAGACTCAGATTCCACACAAGGCAATCAAATATAGTGAAAAACTAAACCAACAATCTAAATAGATAGTTCCAAAGCTTCTAAATCTTTATCTATCAACTAATAAATACTCTCCATCTTTTATTTTTATATCTAGATCATAGAATGAAAATTCTAATATAATCCATTGTTTAATAGGTGAGTTTTAGTTATAACCAGTGAAACCCGAGGACTTACACCCCCCGCCCCCCCCCCAAAAAAAAAACAAACAAAAAACAAACAAAAAAACCTTGAAGTACACATCCCCAGAACGTACCCATACCGGGTACTTGGAGTACCCGAGTACCCCCACCTTCGCCATTCTGCAACCATGCCGCTGCCAGGACAGAAGCTTGAATTTTGTTTTTTAAGTGTTAGTATTGGGTATGTATTATGTTACTATGTTGAATGTTCAATGGTTATGGTTTGGGTTGCAATTTTTCTATGTTCAAGTATTTCAATTTGGTATGTTATACTGAAACATCATTTCATAACTAGCATTTCAAGTTTTATATGTATAGTATACAACACCACCCCCTCCCCTGCTTCCCATCACTACCCCCCCCACCTCGTCATTACCTCACCATCCCAAAATGGAGGCCCTTTGTCCCCCATCCCAGAAACTCATCCCGTTGTACCCCAGTGTCGGCGTTACACTAGTTATAACTACAATTGATTGTTGGCCTAGATACTCTTGAATATACCACCTCCATTAGCTCTGTCTTGTGTATGGATAAAGTTTAAATGTTGAGTATTCACAAAATTTTCTCCAATTGAGTCAATAACATATTGTCAAATAATTGTCTTCTATGTTGTGGATTTGATTGTGGTATGAATTGCTTTCTTGTAAATACAAGGTGAGCATGGCTGATGAGTTGGAGGCTAGAAATGGAAAAGAGGTCATTATTTTTTCAATTAGTTGAACCATGCTAGACTTTTTTTTCCTCATTATTTTTCTTTTCTGTGAAGTTTCTTTTGTTGGTAGTGGGCTAGCATCCCTCACAGGGTTCGTGACATGGCTTAACTACCTCCTATGTCTTCTATAAGTCTAGTGGTTGTATCGGGCATTAACATGTTGATCTTTTGGTGGAATGACAACCCTAGAGGTTAACAAGTGGTATCAGAGTAGACACAAAAAAAACACCTTATGAATTGTGGTTTGGACATGCACCATCAGTTAAGTATTTCATAATTTTTGGAAGCAAATGTTATATTAAGAGAGATGATGGCATTGGAAAGTTTGACCCTAGAAGTGATGAAAGTATATTTCTTGGTTATTCTTTTAAAAGAAAAGCTTATAGATGTTTCAATAAAAGAACTAAAACTATTGTTGAGAGCACAAATGTTAAAGTTGATGAAAATTTTAAAATTCAGGAAATAATGCTTGATTATGAATCAGATGAAGGAACTCCCCCAAGAGTTGATCAAGAAAATGTTGAATTATTCTATGAAACTGACAATGATTTGCAGAATGAAAGTCACATTGAAGAAATCAGAGAAGAACCTAGAGCTAATGTAAGAACTGAGACAGTGACACCTAACAGGAATCTAACAAGAAATCATCCTATTGAGCAGATTATTGGGAGCATAGAAAAAGGAGTTTTGACATGAAATAAGGTACAAAAAGAACTATGTTTAATTTCTCAAATTGAACCTAAATCTATAGATGAATCTTGTAAAGATGAACACTGGATTAAAGCAATGAAGGAAAAACTAGATCAAATTGAAAAGAACAAGACTTGGGAATTGGTCCCTAGACCTAAAAATAAGAATGTTATAGGAACTAAATGGGTATTCAAGAACAAGATGAATGAACAAGGAGAAGTTGTAAGGAACAAAGCAAGATTGGTATGTAAAGGATATTCACAGTAAGAAGGAATTGATTATGAAGAGACTTTTGCACCTGCTGCAAGAATTGAAACAGTAAGAATATTTTTGGCTTATGCAGCATTTAAGAAATTCAAAGTATATCGCATGGATGTGAAGTCAACATTTCTAAATGGAGAATTAGAAGAATTCTACATTGAGCAGCCTAAAGGATTTCTCTTAACTCATGAAGGAGACATGGTATGTAAACTGAGCAAAGCTTTATATGGACCTAAACAAACACCTAGAACTTGGTATGCAAGACTAAATAAGTATTTGATAAAATTGGGATTTGCTAAAGGCATAATAGATAGCAATTTGTATCTGAAAGAAATTGAGAATGGTTTGTTGATTGTAGTTATTTTTTTTTATGATATTATCTGTGGTGGAGAAGATGAAGCAAGTGACAAGTTTGCAGATGAAATGAAGACTGAATTTGAAATGAGCATGATTGGTGAAATGAAGTATTTTTTGGGATTACAGATAACAAAGAACAATGATGGTATTTTCTTATGTCAAACAAAGTATATGAATGACTTGTTAAAGAGATTTGGAATGGAGAATTGTAAGCCTGTTGGCACACCTATGGTAACTGGTCATAAGTTATCTAGCACAAATGAAACTCCTGCAGTTGAACAAAAGAGGTACAGATCCATGATTCGAGGTTTGTAGTATTTAACTCATACAAGACCTAATATATCACATGTGGTTGGAATTGTTGCAAGATTTCAAGCTGATCCTAAAGAGGCACATTACGCAACAGTAAAAATGATACTGAGGTATTTGAAAGGAACAGTTGAATATGGATTATGGTATGAAAAATCAGATGACTTTACCTTATGTGCATACACAGATGCAGATTTGGGAGGCAGTACTGATGACAAAAAGAGTACCAGTGGAGGGGCATTTTTCCTTAGAGGAAGATTGGTTTCTTGGTTATGTAAGAAGCAGAATTGTATTTCATAGAGTACAACATAAACAAACAATTGTAATCAGATAATATGGATGAAACATATGTTGAAGGATATTGGAATTAAATTTGACGAGCCTATTGTTATACACTGTGATAACACTAGTATAGTAAGTATGTCTAAGAATCCTATATTGCATTCTAAGACAAAGAATATAGAAATAAAGTATCATGTAGTAAGAGAGAAAGTTGCAGAAAAAGAAGTCAGACTTGAGTATATAAGTACAAAAGAGCAGATAGTAGATATATTTACAAAGCCTTTACCTAAAGATACATTTAAGTATTTGAGAGGTATGCTTGGGGTTATGCCCTAGCCTTTTTTTGAGAAATGATGTAGATTGTTGCATCAGTCCAGTGGTATATGAGCTCTATCTTTCTTTGGATTGGGTGTTGGTACTTCCTCTATGGGGGAGTATGTGTTTCTAAGCTGAGTCATGAGGACTCTAGTAAATGTATTTTTCTAAAAAGTGTCTTTGGACATTGAAGTTATTGTTGACATAGTGATGTATTATTTGTCATTGATGTCAATGGGGGAGAAAGATACATGAAAAATAATCTATTAAAGAGAATTTGAGGGAGAAGGATGCAAGCAATATAAAATGGAAAAACTATAAGAATTGATTGAGAGAAAATGAAGCAAGATTTAATTGATGAAGATGATTTGAAAATATTTTAGAGAAGTAGTGTTGCAGTGTTGGTATTCATGGAACTTGGATGTTTTTTCATCTATGTTGCCATCAATTCCAATGGAGGATATTGTTAGGAATGAATGCTAAATATATCCTATGGGGGAGTATTTGTAGCCATTTTATAGCAGTTGTTGTTGCATTCATGACTGTGATTGTCATTGATGTCAACATAGTGATCTACTAGAGATTAGCAGAGAAGCAGACAATGCTTGTATTAGCGCACGTGGGATATTGAAGATCAAGCTGTGGAGTTGAGAACTTACTCTATGTTGTGTCTTGTGATCATGGTTGAGAGTGCGTATAGAAATTCAATTATTTATGATAGTTATGTGTAAATCAGTGGAAGCAGTATCCAGACAGTATTCCTGAGAAGTGGTTTGTGGTAATTGGATGATATCTCCTAATCGGGATAGAATCTAGGCATGTGAGGTTGTACAGATGATGAAGACATGATGATAATGATGTGGACGTGACAACAAGGTTAGAGGTCACATGAATGGAGAATTATTTTGTTTGGAAGTTGACATTTTTTATGTAATCATGAATTATTGTGTAACATGTGGAAGTTTGTATTTAGTAATTGATTGGCCAACTCATTTTTAATTATTTGAGTGTGGTATAAAGGAAGGATTGTTTTCCTTATTTGAAATGTATGTTTTGATATGTAATTGGGATATGAATTGGAATGAAGTTGTAATATGATATTGTAAGAGGGTATGCGAATTGCAGAGATTTGGTATTGAGATCTAGTGAAGCAGTTGGTGTAGTTTGGCATAGTTAGAGGAGAAGTGATAAATTGTTGAGATCAGTAATCTTTTGGTATTATTCTATTGAGTAATATAGAGATCAATTTTATAGTGTGTTCAATGATCTTTCCCTTGAAGTTGTTTAGACAGTGGGTCCTTCTGCCTTCCATAACTCCTAACAGGGTTAGAATCTTCTAACAGGGATTCAAAGTCTCGTAATAGAGATTCATATGTACTGAATGTATTTCATAAGGCTCTTAATAAAATCCATCCTCTCACAAGGAATTTTCATATTAGTGCATCTTTTGTGGGCATCATTCCCACCGGGGTTTACTCTTTGATCAAGAGGTTCCCTAGTCAACATATCTTGTGTTATTGTGTTGTGTATGTATATCTTTCTATGGTTATTGTTTACATTTCTTACATGGTTAAAATCTTTTAATGGTGACAAAATTTGTATTTATCTGATAACTGTGTCACTCCCCCCTCCTCCCAGTTCTCTTGGTGGACTTTACTTTCTAACAATTGGTATCAAAGTAGTAGGTCCTTGAAGGAAAAGTTTAACAACTTAAGGAGATCCACGGCTGAATTATTTTAGGAAAGAAATCCCTAAGTTTGATGGAGTGAACTATGACAACTGGAAAAAAAAGATGAAGACACATTTGTTGTGTATAGGACTAGGTTATTGGTTAATTACAAAGAATGTGAAGACTATCATTGAAGAAGACAAGTTTGAAGAATGTACTAATGGGGAAAGAGACATGTTCATGTGTAACATACTTGCTAGAGAAGAAATTTTGTCAGCATTTTTGGAAAATGAATACAGTCAGGTAAAACTCTAAGAACATCTCATGAAATTTGGTTAGCTTTACAATCTACTTTTGAAGGTGATGTACATGCAAAAAGAGTCACATTACAGAATTGGATATGTTCATTTGAAGATATAAGAATGATGGAAGATGAATATGTTAGAATCTATATTGGTAGAATATCAAAGATTGTTGCAGGTATTAAAGCTTGTGAAGGAAACAAGACCGAGGATGAAGTGATATGGAAGATTTTGAAAATATTGACTCTTGTATTCAAGTATACAGTGTAGATGATTGAGCATGTTATACCTTGTACTGAGAACTTTACAAGAGTAACTCTTCTTGGAAGACTAGAAACAGTGGAGATAGGATTGAGATAGACAGGTGATATACCTAGAATGGAGAAATCATTCAGCGCACTTAGTGTTCGCCCTACTTTGTCAAGAAGCATTACTATAAGTGGAGACTATGCTAGTGGCAATAGATCTAAGATTGAAGAAGATAGAAAGATTGAGGAAGGAATTGCCCTACTTGTGAAAAGAGAACTAGATGGTAAGAAATTATTTAAATGTTGGACTTGTCAAGAATATGGTCATTTTGCATCTAAATGTCCTAAAAGAGTAAAGAAGTATAAGAACTTTAAACCTAGAAGATCTAAAGAATGTTAATATGCTAACGATGAAGAATTTGAGGCTAGTATGGAAAAAACCTTTAGTGAAAGTGATAATGAGAATGACGATATAAGATTTGTAGCAATAAAAGAAGAAAACTCTAAAACTGAAGTTAGAGAAGAAAAAGATTTAATTTCTCAAGTAGAAAAGAAAACTGATTGAATCATAGACAGTGGTTGTTCACATCATATGACTGCTGGCATGAAGAAATTTATAAATTTTAACAACTTAGATGGAGGAATTGTTAGAGTTGGAAACAATGCACCGTGTTTGATAAAAGGAATAGGATCCATTATCTTGATGGAAAGACTAACACTAATGAAGTTTATTTTGTTGATGGATTGAAGCATAATCTTTTGAGTGTTGGACAGTTAGTTGATAAGGGATATTAGGTTTGGTTTATTGAGAAAACTTGTGTGATCAAGGATAAGGATGGTAATTTGATTGGAACTGGATCAAGAACCAGAGGTAATGTATTTTAGTTGAACCCTGTAGAGATGACATGTTTGATTTCTAGAATTGATGACAATTGGTTATGGCACAGAAGATTTTGTCATATAAACTTTGATAACATTGTGAAAGTAAGTACTACACTTGCAATAAGAGATTTTCCTAAGATTATGAAACCTACTAACATGATTTGCAAAGAATGTGTTATGGCTAAGCAGAAGAGAAGTTCATTTCCTAGCAAGAAGTTCACATTAGTAGAGAAGTTAGATATTGTTCATACAGATTTGAGTGGTCCCACAAGGACTAGATGATTCTATGGTGAAAGGTATTTTATGATTGTTGTTGATGATTTTACAAGAATGATGTGGATAACATTTCTTAGAGAAAAATTTGAAGCATTTGATAAGTTTAAGATGATTAAGAAAAAAGTTGAGAATGAATCTGGAATGAAGATTAAATGTCTAAGATCATATAGAGGTGGAGAATTTACTTCAAAAGAATTTAACACTTTTTGTGAAGTTAATGACATTAAGAGAGAGTTTTCAGCCTCTAGAACACCTAAACAAAATGGTATTGCAGAAAGAAGGAACATATCAGTAACTGAAGCAGCAAGAGCCATGTTATTTGAAAATGATTTGGCAAAGACATTCTGGAGAGAAGTAGTAAATAAAGTAGTATATACAATGAACAAAGTACAAATCAGAGCTTGGTCACAAGTTCGAATCCATGCAGGCCACATTGAGTGACATTGGGAGGGGGATTGTTGGAAGTGGGCCAACATCCCTTGTAGGGTTTGCGACATGGTTTAATCACCTCCTATGTCTTCTATAAGTCTAGTGGTTGTATCGGGTATTAACAGGTTGATCTTTTGGTGTAACGACAACCACTACTTATAACAAGTGATATCAAAGAAGACACAAAGTACAAATCAGAGAAAACACCTTATGAATTGTGGTTTGGACATGCACCATCAGTTAAGTATTTCAGAATTTTTGGAAGCAAATGTTATATTAAGAGAGATGATAACATTGGAAAGTTTGACTAGAGTACAAATCAATTATCTTGGTGGACTTTACTTTCTAACATCTTTGGCCTTCACAAGTAGTTCCCCAATTATAGAAGTCATTTCTAATTCATCTATTTTACTAGTCTTCGCCATCCTCAATAGTCTCCAACCATTATTCAACCATTCCTTCATGTAAATCAGTTCCACTTTCTTAGATGCAAGAATTTATAAATAATTCACAGCCCTATTGATGTTATTTCAATTTACATGAATTAAACATGTTTTGGACTAATAGTGCATCAAGATGACTGTCTCTCAGCTACCTTGGGCACATCATATTTCCACAATGATCCACACTACATTCTACATAGTTTTCTAAAGGCATTATGTCAAACAACTTGTGCTTCATCACTTCAAATGCATATGTTAACAGAGGTGTGTATCCATCCTTTCCTTTTAAGTTTACAATCAATAATCCCATAGTTTTTCTTTTGCCCTCACTTGCTAGACCTCACTTCCTTACACAAATGTTTTAATTATACTTGCATTTAATTGATCACTTCATCACCATGTCATGAATTTCTGATACCCTTACTCTTGAATATGTAAATAAATTGATGTCAGTATACACTGACTTTATTGCATGAAATGATCTAAGTTGATTAGCTCCTATACTGAAACTACCCAACATTTCTTGTACCTTGGCCATGCAGTGAAAAAATAGACACCTTAATAGCCTTAAGGATAACTTAGTGGAAGCAATTGTTGTTGAGAGTTATAAGTAAATATACTCTTTATCTGACTCTGACTGCGTATTATGTGATGCCCAAAAGTTGGGACAAAACACAACCAACAAATTTTTTTAAAGTGATAAGTTTCAACACACAAGATGCGGGTTAATGAGTTCAACGACGAGGTTAAAATGAATCAGGTGAATAACCTCGACAATGTTGTTTACAAAGGATGCTAGAGGAAAATTAAAAAAAGTTAAATACGTCCATCTTCATGACGATCAAAATTATCGTTCGTCAACTAGAGATCTCAACGGTTGACTAAGAGGACATGAATGTCTAATGTTTACGTTATTCCATACGAAGGTCATTCAATTTACTAATGTTTAGATTAAGTCCAATCTGATCATGGAGCTTAATCGGTTGATCTGAAATACAAGATAAACACGATCTGATTCCTCAATCTTATTATTAAATTAGAAAAAAAAAAACTATGAGAACTATGAGCATTTAGTCTTTATAAAAGACCTTATTTGATTATCAAACAAACTATGTAATTCTATGTATGAAATACTATCTAATCTCTATATTCTAAACCCCTAATTCCACCTAAGAGACTACCTATTTTCATTGCTATGAACTCATAAATTTTCAAAGAAGAGAATGAACTAGTAGTGCAAAAAAAGTGAATAACACTACCCAGAAATTTTAAGAGAGCAAATAGCTCTCTGGATTTTGTATGGGAAATAATTCCCATACAAAAATCCAACCACAGTCATATTATATTAATAAATCTGCCACCTTTGCCAAAGCAAATAATAAAATAAAACTTTAAACAAATATCACATGCTCACCTTTTTGACAAGCCTTTCCCCTAGGCGCAGGTAGATGAAGGCTAAGGCTTTGTAATTAATCCCAACATTTCTTGTACCTTGGCCATGCAGTGAAAAAATAGACACCTTAATAGCCTTAAGGATAACTTAGTGGAAGCAATTGTTGTTGAGAGTTATAAGTAAATATACTCTTTATCTGACTCTGACTGCGTATTATTTTTTCTTATTTTGTTTCAGAATATCAGTAGGCTCAGGGTTGATAGCTTAATTAGGGGTTGATAGCTTAATTAGGGGTTGATAGCTACTTCTTTCTAGTAGAATAGGTAAATGCAAAAATGAAATGAAATTTTTATTAATAAGGAAACCATGGGGAACTTTTTATCTTAAATATCATATTGCAAAGAAAAATATGCTTAGTTTTGCAAGCCAATCTACCACTCTTCATAGACCATAATAGTGGTTCAGTCCCTATGTGCAAGAAATAAATTCTTGCAATCTTAGGTGTTTGAGCTATGCCTTATGCTTTATAAAAGCATGTGTAGCCAAAATTTTCATTCTCTGTGTAAAATATTGTTTTGTAGCTCAAAACCATGTGTAACTCAAAATCCCATGATGGTGATTTGATGGACCATTTGCAAGACAATTTGCATTCTCTATTTTTAATGGTTTTTTGTTCACTGTTTATGAATTTCTGAATGTTTATTTATCTTACCTTGTTTAGAAAGAAAATCAAATTGTTGTACAGGACAACATTATCCTTGTTTTAGTTCATCTCTTTTATCGCTAGTTAGGGAATCTTAAAATTACCATTCCGGGCATGATTGGAAAAATCTTATATAGCAGCAAAATTGAGAAATTTCTTTCATAATTCCACTAGTTTTCTAAAAATTAAAACATGGTCAGAAATTGTTGATACAACTTGTTTGAACTGTTATGAATTTACACTAGAGGAAAATTCTTGATAAAATTGAATGCCAACACCTGCAAAACATATCATAGAATTTAAAGAATTCAGATACAAATATTTTCCAGCCAAATATTACCAAAATCAAAAACAATTTACAATTATTACTAATCAGATTAATCACAAGCTTGAGATCACCCCATAACCCAACCAATTTATATTTACTGTGAAATCGTAGGTTCCAAAATATACCACTAGTTTTGTGATTGTTTTGCAATATTTTGATCTAAAATTTTGTTTACATATGGCTGGTCTGCTATTCATCTAGAAAATGATAAATTGTATATGCATTGTATGTGCCTTGCCATCAATTTTTATGATCAAATTAGTATTAAAGAGTCATCTATAGTAAATAATCAGATATTCAAATTATTTTGTTAGTACTATGAATTTGAATCATGATTGGGGGAGAAGGAGAGAAGGAGAGAAGGAGGGAGAGGAGGAGAGAGAGATGGAGAGAGAGGGGGAGGGAGAGAGGAGAGACGGAGGGAGAGAGAGAGGGGGGAGAGGGAGGGAGAGAGGGAGGGAGGGAGGGGGGAGAGGGAAGAAGAGGAGGGAGAGGGAGAGGAGTAAGGAGGGAGGGAGTGGGAGAGTGGGAGAGATGCGGGAGGGGAGGGAGTGGGAGGGAGATAGAGAATGGATGAGAGGGGGGAGGGAGAGAGAGGGGGAGAGGGAGAAGATGAGAGGGGGAGGGAAGGGGGAGAGAGGGATGGGTAGGGAGAGGGAGGGAGAGGGAGAGGGAGGGGGAGAGGGAGAAGATGAGAGGGCGAGGGGAGGGGGGAGAGAGGGATGGGTAGGGAGAGGGAGAGGGAGATAGAGTAGAGAGGGAGGGGGGAGAGGTGGGGGGAGAGCGGTGGGAGAGGTACAGGGGGAGTAGGGGATATAGGGAGGGTGTGGGAGAGGGGGGAGAGATGGGGGTAGAGGGGGAGGGGTAGAGAGGAGAGAGGGAGGGAGGGAGGGAAATATAGAGGAGAGGAGAGGGAAAGAGAGAGGGAGAGTGGGAGGGAGATAGAGAGGGGGAGAGGGAGGGGCATAGGAAGGGAGGGAGGGAGAGGGAGAAGATGAGAGATAGTGGGAGAGGAGGAGAGAGGGCACATAGGAAGGAGATAGGGAGAGTGAGGAAGGGAGATAGAGAGGGGGAGATGGACAGAGAGGGAGGGAGAAGATGAGAGATAATGGGAGAGGGAGGGAGAGGGCGCAGAGAGAGAGAGAGAGAGAGAGAGAGAGAGAGAGAGAGAGAGAGAGAGAGAGAGAGAGAGAGAGAGAGAACCTCACACAACATTTTAGGTCTCAAAACTTGAAGGAAACTGATGGGATTTTAGATTTCTCTCTTAACCATTGAGATAAGTCCCAAAATTGAATTTTGGGGAAAACTTAGGGAATATGTCTCCTTTGCGAACCTATTCCCACCAAAATATCTCAAAATTTGGTTTAGGAATAGATATTGCAAAGATGTTCGAATGATAAGTGGTGTAGGGTTGGAGTATCAAAAATTAATGTGGGAGCCCATGGATGTTAAAATGGGACCTAATTGAGCATCTAATTATAGGTGCTTACAATTAGGATGGTACAATACTTACAATGCACCAACCAATTCATTATGCTATGTCAATTCCTAAAAACTAACCTTGATGATATATTTTTTTGCTGACAAAGTAGATCATTTGAGTTCCAATGTAAATCCCAAAATTCAACATTAACTCTTAGATAAGATAGATCTCACAAATTTCTCTAGCCTTCAACCTTGGACATTTATTACAACATAAATAAATTAATACAAATCAATTACAAAATATAAAATAAAATAGATTTCTTAGTTGGTATTAACTCAGAATACATCTTAGAGAAAAATATAGGACCATTTATGAAGCATCAATAATAAGCATAACATAGACAATATGTAGATTTTTCGATGACATCAATATGTAGATTTTTCTATGACATCAACATTAGATTTAAAACCCAAATCCAAAATAATGCAATCGACAACATGAAAAAAAACAAGAATTCGAAACTCAACACGGATCAAAACCTTCATGCACCAAGGTGTAGCCAATCTCCTCAAACCATAGTCAATATACAACTATTACAATCTAGAAAGTCTTGAGCTATAGTCTATTTAAAAATCTAAAAAAATCATATTTTTTTTATCAACACAAAAATGCTAAAAATCTATCCATTTAAATCTAAATTTATTAATGTATTTAAAATACCCACAAATCTATACTAACTAATATGCAACTGATAGATTCACAACATCATATAACTATAATATGCACATGATAAAATTACACACAACCACATATAATAATATATATGCTACAACATATATTCATAACATGCATTGATATGAAAGCACATACAAGCCACATGCAAGTACATGACCCCCAAGTAATCAAAGGGGTTGTTTAACTATTACTATCTCACTAGGGATAAAATCAAGTGTTTGTTGAATATGTACTACAAAACCCCAAAGATTAGAGGTGCATCCTACACTAAGTAGTTTTGGGTCAAAAATATTTATCATGAAACCATTTGGCCCAACCACATTATCCTTTTCACTTGCTCATTTCCTCATTATCTTCATGTGTAGTTTCATATTTCCTCCAATTTTTTTGTTTCATTCACATGTTATAACCTCTTACAATTTTCTTCATCCATACATTCTCCTTTTCCTAGCTTTTGATCAAGTTTCATGGGCTAGTTGACATAAATACAAAATGTAGGGGATGAAATTGTAACATTGATTATAATTTTTAAATAATTGTAAAAATCCATAAAAAATGGTTTAAAAATAGGCTTTTAGTCTACCTAATAAAAATGATAATCACGAAACATAAAATAATGAATATCGTTATTACTTACTCTATTTGCCAACTTTTTTTTCTCTATGTTGTAATAATCAATCAATAAAATTGTTCAAATAAAATTAATTATTCAAGGTAGCTTAGTTTTAATGGATCAATGATGTATCCACCTATATCCATCAACAATATATCTACTTTAATATTGTATACTCTTAGAAGTGGGTTTGGATTATATTCAATTGGCATCAATATCCACATTCTATAGTAAAATTAAGATATTCTTATTATGTTGTGAAGTTATTAAAATTCAAAGTATGATTACCTTTTGTAAAACATCTATTCTTCCTTTGGATTATTTGGCATTTCAAAACAAAAGATGAAAATTAATATGTAAAAGGCTTTTTTTTAATCTCTATTAAAACAATTCTCATATAGTTTCCCATTGAACCAAACATAAGTTTAGCTTCAAGCTATATCATTTATTTTAATAAACATTTAACTTAAAAATTGGTCACAATATTCAATATGTAATAGATGACGTTTTAACATATAATCTAATGGCCCTTGTATATTTTGAGATAACATTTACCCTATTGGAAAAATGGTCAGCACTCCCATCGGGATTCATGACATGGCTTAACCGCCTCTTGTGTCTTCTATGAGTCTAGTGGTTGTATCGAGCATTAATAGGTCGATCTTTTGGTGTAATGACAACCACTACTTGTAACAAGTGGTATCAGAGCTTGGTCACAAGTTTGAATCCCCTCAGGTAACGTTGAGGGGGAGATTGTTGTAAAAATGGTCAGCGCTCCCCTCTAGATTTGTGACATGGCTTAACCACCTCTTGTGTCTTCTATAAATCTATTGGTTGTATCAAGCATTAATAGGTCAATCTTTTGGTGCAACGACAACCGCTACTTGTAACATACCCGTGATTTGTAACGTATCCATGCAAATTTATCAATATTATATATGTATTTCTTTTATGATTTCACATTTTAGTCAATTACTTGGATGTCTTGGCACATAAAAATGATTTGTTTGTATGAGATGACTTCATATGTCCATTTTATGTGTTGGTATTATTGGTCTCTGATTTAATCATTTAAGGAGGCATTATAGGTTTTATAGTCATCTTTATGTGGTCATCCTTGAATATTATATTTATAAGTCTTGGGACAATAACGTCTTGACACATGTCAAAGGAATTAATATTTTGCTCCATCTTTATAGACTGGAACCTACACTAGTCATGCCAATGAATACATCAACTTGGGATAGTATTTTCTAGATCATGTTGTAGGACTAATTTGTTTTAGTTTTTATAATGACACTATGTATTATCAAATATTGATTTTCCTCACACACTTTGGACTATACTTTGAGAGATCCATGGAGACCCTCACATCGCTCCATTCTTGATTTTGTATTAGATTGTGGCATTCTAATTGATGATGTAGTTTGTATACCCTTTGACGATGATACTTTATATGAGCTTGAGTATATATATTTTTCCTTGTTCCTACTCATCACATTGGGATCATATCCACATCTTATTGTTGAGAGTATTAGGAAGATTTTGGTATTATTGTCATTGATTTCAAAACCCTTATACTAGTTGTATGTATGTACCAACTAGTTGTCTATGCTTCGGTTATATGCATATTAGATTCATTCTATGCATTTTGTTTTTGATAATGGATTATGATGATGGATGTCTTCGTTCTGATTATTGAAATATATCTTTACGGTACATCTATGATATTTGGTAAACGCATAAGTATGATGTTTTGAATGAATATATTTAGCTATTATGTTTAAGAGTACTTACAAGTATCCATGCCTTGGACATTCATGCAGTATATCAAATGTTTTTGGTATAAAAGATATATTTAGTTTCTAGATAGGTTCTATCTAGTTCTATCCATCAGTTGGTTCAAAATCTTTGTAGATCAACTAATGGACTTGGTTGTGGCATTCCATCAGTTCTAGAATACATTTATCTCTTGGTAAATGTTCTATGAAATGTACATATCTTATGTGTTACCTATCTTTAGGTCTTATGGTAACATGGTATAAAGATTTCATATGTATGACCTAATTTTAGGTCTAGTGCTAGCATGTTAAACTATATTGTACTATCTTTTTTAATGAAATATGACATGTTTTTTGGCTAGGCTGACATATGTATTTGTTTTATCATATGTATATATGCGTGACAATTTCAGAGGAAGGATTGAGGTCATTAAAAAAATTAGAGAAAGGATTGAGGTCATTGAGACAAAGTTAAATGAATTGGTTAAAAGTTATGATTTCTTCAAGGATGGTGGTGGAAGACAAAGGATCGAAGTTGGTTAGATTCAAGCTGAGATGTTGCAAATACAAAGATAGAGAGAGGGTTTAGTGAAGAATTTCTGGATAGTGAAGGATATGGTTGAGTTTTGGCTAGAACATCTTTTCAGAATTATTTCTAATGCAGAGTACTATGAGTGTCAGTTCTAATCTCTAGACTAGACTGCATGATTTGAAATGTTGCTTCATCATGACAGTCAATGTACATGGATGAGTGCAAGCATGGATGAATGAAAGAAGAATATTTTGATTCTCAAGGAAAGGTACAATAAAATTTTTCTAGTCAAATATGATGTTTTCATTTGATTAATGTTTGTGGCCCTTTGCCATTGTGGCAAAAAGGGGGAGAGAAAATTAGGAAAGAAAAATTGAAAAGTTATATTGAACTCAAGGAGAGTTTTTTGGTTTTTGAAGTTTTTCTATTTTCTTGTTTTGCCATCAATGCCAAAAGGGGAGATTATGGGGAGTATCAAGAAGACTATGGAATTGTTGTCATTGATGTCAAAATCCTTACCAATTGTATGTCTATACCAGTTGGTTGTCTATACTTTGGTATTGTGCATTTCATATTCATTCTGTGGAGTTTGTTTATAGTAATGGATTATGATGATGTATGTCTTCATTCCATTTACTAAAATATATATTTTTGGTACATCTATGGTATTCAATGAATGCAAAAGTATGAAGTTATGGATGAATATATATATATATATATATATATATATATATATAGATATATATATATATATATATATATATATATATATATATATATATATATATATATATATATATATATATATATATATATATATATATATATATATATATATATAGTTGATATATTTCAGAGTACCTCTGGGTATACTTGCTACTTGGTCATTCATGCAGTATATTAGATATTTTTGGTATAATAGCTATGCTCAATTTTTGGATATGTTATATTTGATTCTATCCATTGGTTGGTTCAAAATTTTTATAGATCAAGTCATGGACTTGATTGTGGTGTTCCATCGGTTCTAAAATACATTTATCTCTTAGTAAATGTGCCATGAAATGTACATATCTTATGTGTGACCTATCTTTAGGTCCTATGGTAATGTGGTATAAATATTTCATATGTATGACCTAAGTTTAGGTCCAGTGCTAGCATGTTAAACTATATTATAACGTCTTTTATAATGAAAGCAACCATGTTTTGTGGCTAGTTTGACATATATATTTATATTATCAAATGTATATATATTTGGCAATCAATTTATATTCGATAGAGAGAATGTGTGCATGTGTGCTAATTATTGTATGATGTGAGTATGATTATGCATCACTGGTTGTGAATTGTGCAACAAAAACAAGAAGACTAAAGTTTAGTGAGAAGACAAACCAAAGATTAGCGTTTAGTTTTGCAGACGAGAAAAGAAATGCTGGCAAAAGATCTGTAATTGGATCTGTTGCTAATGATTTTTATTGTGCTACTAGTTGCACTTGTTTCATGCATATACAGATGTAACTTCATCAATTCAAATTTTTTATGTAAGATAATTTGTAATAAATCCTTCTGTATTAGAGAAATTAGCCTAATTGGCAGTGTGCCTACTTGCAGTGAGCAAACCGATAGTGAGCCCTTGTAGAAATCACTTTAACTAGTGTTTACTTTCATGATAGTTTATTTTTTTGTAATTTTTCCCATCTTGGGTTTCCACATTATATCTGGTGTTATGGTGTTTGTTGTTTTTGTTCTTTCAAGTTTATATCGGATTTAAGCATTTGAATTCTAATTTATTGAAGTTTGCAAAAAGTATTTTGGAATAACTAATTCACCCCCCCTCTCAATTATTCAGCTTGTTCAAAACTTATATTATTATTTTATCATATTGGTATCTCCACATCCATAGCCTCTACTAATTCAATGCACTTGGATACTAATGTGATAGAAGCAATCCTTGAGAGATCATATATAAATTTCCATTGACATTTCACTAGTGTGTTTATTTAATGTTCTCCCTTTGGAGAAAAATGATATTCCACGATGTTTTCTCCTTATTTTTTTCATTATGAGAGATTTATTTTACATAGATACCTGATTAGGCCATATAGTCAATTTCATCCATGCATCTAATATTTTATTCATCACTATGGTTTTAGTTAGACTCTTATTTATACTTAGGAGCATTGGATTAAATAAGTAATAATGTGATTAATTATTCAATATTTGATGAACTTCTCTATTATGTGTTCTTAAGATTAACTTAGGAGTGTTATTTCTATATTTAGGTAATGTTGTTTCATACCATATGATTACAAAACTTGTCATGATTTGTTAAAACCATGATGATCCTTATTTTTATCATACAATAATTTTTTAATTTTAGATTTTTATAAAATGAATTAAAACCATAATATATTGAATAACTGAGGTTGTATTATATTTAGGATGTCAATTGGTCTTCAGTAAAGGATTTAAGTTTGAAGAAATGAAACTGGTGTGCATAAGTTGTTTTTGATCTTTGTTTTATAAATGTTGTACTATTATTCAGTTTCCTGTTTATTTGTTGTGTCAGCATTGTGTTTATGCATCTTAATTTTAAAAAGCAATTTATCTTTTGTATTTCTATAACTTCCATCTATTTTTCAATTTCTTTTCTTTTACCTAATAGCATTTCCTACCATTCACAGTTGAATATAATGGAGGAGTAAAGGATGAAAACTCAAACATGGAGCAAGTTGATCCAGATATGGCATCTAAAGTTGTTGTGGAGCTTCAAAATCTAAGAAAAGTGTACACAACTAGGAAATGGTGGGAATTTTGGTCATTTGACAATATGATAGGTTATCGAACTAAGAGAGTCCAAAAGGAAGTTGAAGCTGTAAAAGGTGTTAGCTTGAAATTCTACGAGGGTGAATGTTTTGCCACTGCAGTAAGTGCTTTTTGGTTTACTTGGATTTTTTAAATTATTTTTACTTTTCAAACGCCTACAACAATCTTGGTTTTGAGGGAAAATTGATAGAAAATATGTAGAAAATTGGCACGCTTGAATTTCTCTTTATAGGTAGGGGTAATATAGGTTTATTTTTTTTGGAACCTGCAAAATCTAATAGTCTTTTGGTGTGTTTCTAATCAAGGAGATGCTATGCATGGTAGATATTTTTTTATAAATTTGTTTGATTTTCAAAGAAACTAGTTAACATTGTATTTGCTAAAATCATCAATTGCTTATTCTTGATCAAATCCTATCCCTATCATTTATTCAATTATTTTCTATGGACTAACCATCTTATCCTAAGTCTTTATTTAATTAAAAGGAATTTCCTCCTCTTTTATTAAATAAAAAGCCCCCCACTTTTCCTCTTATCCTAAGTTGCACAAATAAAGCATTATTCTTATTTTATAAAAAGGGAAAAAACATTTTTTGTCTCATATGGACACGAAAAGTCAACTTTTATTTTCTCATTGGAGGATACTTGTGCACATGGATTGTTCCTCTTTCAAGCTCCACCCTTGATTAAATATTTTGCCTCTTAATCTCCATCGTCCATTCTTTCTCATTTCTTATAAAAGGAGAGCTCTTTTCTCATTCTATCATCCATCTTTTGAATACTAACCTTATGCTGTAGGATTGCTTGGAAACTTTGGAGCTTTTTGAAGACATTCTTGCATCCATCTTTCATTTATTGCATTATAGTTTCATGTTTATGCTTTCCTAGATTAGCTTCATTTCTATGCTCTAGATTAGCTCACATAGATTAATTAGCTTGGATTGTAACACTTGCATCTTTCTTTTCATAGCTTAGCTTGCATTCTTATTTCTAGCATAGTGCATTCCATTCTCACCTTGATTCTTGAGGATATTGACATTCTTGCCCTTGTCTCCATTGAATCTCCCATTGCATGGTTTACTAGCAAGGTCATAGGCTTAATAGCTCTAGCTAAGAGCACTCTTGATATCCTTTCACTCTATGCTTAGGGAGCTCTAGGTCATTTTTCAAGGTTTCCCATTCATGGATTCCCTTGGAAGCAAAAACTTAGAGAAGTGCACATTCTAGTGTGTACATTTTTGGCGCCCACCGTGGGGTAGAACAACTTCATTTTATCTTTCTTTTTATGCATTTTCGCACTTTATTTTCATCATTTTTAGCTTTCTATTTTCTGCTATCTATTTTTTTTTATAGATTATCGTATGACAATCTGCCAGTATCGTGTGATACTTTATTCTATAGCTGTGCGATATTTTTCCAGTAAAAATATGACGCGGCTTTGCAGGTTCTGTCACCCAGTCATACATTTTTCTATCGCCCGAGCACAGTGAGAAGTGTCACCCAAAAAGGAAATATCACACCAGTACACTGGAAAGTATCATACGATTCTTCTAGTGACTATACTATCGCCCAGGTTTGGCAGTGACTAGTTTTGATCATTTCTTTGCAAAGTTTGGCTTGATTGTTCTAGTTTTTCTAATTTGCTGTAGCTAGACAGTGGTTTATTTGTAGATTTTATTTGGTTTTATTGTGCTAACTCTTTATGGGGCTAACAAGTTATGCTTGTAGGTACCTCCATTGCTTGAAAAATTTGCTAAAAAAGATCGCATGTCAAAGCTCCAAAGGCAAAAGGGCTACTAATTATGTTTTGCAGGGCTACCCAACGCCTAAAAACAAACAAGTGCTTATTTATTACTTTCCTTTTAAGTGCAGAATATACTAGTTGTTTCATTTCTTATGCACTTAAGATCTTGTTGTAGGAGTCTTTTGGTGGTAGGAAATTATGCTCTTCACCCTTGTGGTGAACCAGGAATCCTGACCCACTTTTAGATTTTGAAAACAAGAGGGTAATTGAACTCTTTGTTTGGTGTGTTTGGGAGAGATTTTTTGAGCTAGGAGATTATGCTCTTCACCCTTGAGGTGAACCAGAAATCTTGACACTCAAAAGTTAATCCACTCTTTGTTTAGCAGTAGGATCCTTTAGTGGGCCTGCTTTTGAGCAATCAAGAGGAACGACCCAAGTGGGGACAAGCTTATTGCCGATTATTTCGACCCACTATAAACTCAAGGTTATCAAGGACACAAAATCTTGGTAGACATAATACTTGTCTTCACTTAATGTGAGTACTTGTGGGATTGTGACCATGAGGAAAATGTTGAGCAAGAATGCTTAAGGTACTCTTGTGGCCGCGAGGTCCATTACTTGTTGCAAGGTAAGGAGTCCCTTCGAGGAGCAAGGGGGTAATTAAGAATGGAAGCCCTTACTAAGAACCATAGGTAGAGGCCACCCTATTTTTCCACTTAGCATCTTGGTGCAAGGATTGATCCTAGTGGACTAAACCGGATCACCCCAAGATTACTCACCATCTGTGTTCCATTGGTTGTGTCATTGACACCTCCATGGCAAAGCCAACATCTATTGTGGGCAACCACTTTGTGTGAGGTGATGAGACATCAAGTGTGGGCCAAGTTGCTAAGTATTGAGCCTTTGTCCTTCTAGGCTAGTAAGTGCTTGAAGTTTTCTCATTGTAATCTACTCGTGAAAACGTTCTTGAGCATACAAACATCGCAGTAGTGCTCATAGAATTTTTCATTTTGATATCACAATTGCTTGTCTTGGCAAGGTTGTTTTTGCTCTTGCACAAGTGTTTGATGACATGTTCAATCACCTATTGTTTGCAAACCTACCTGAATATTGCTGTCACTATGTTTGAAATCAACAAATTACCCATCAGATTGCAAAATTGACAAAATTACCTTAAAAAATAGACTTTTTACACTCACTAGTCAAGAGTCGTACGACACTGAAAACTAATCGTACACTGTTTCAAGTTTTATCATGCAATATTTAGATATTGATTTTTCATCATCCTGCTTGCCTGGATTCTATCGCACAGGCTACCTGGAAAGTATTGCCCAACTTGTGTCAAAAGTATTGCCTGGTAAAAATATGTCACCCTCCATTCAACTATACGTAGTTACCCTCACCCAAAAGATGCTCATGAGCGCTAGTTAGCAATGACAGTTCCAGTCCTAACCAATCTGAGGATTCTAAAGTCACCCCATGGTACCAAGGGGGCTTCCTCTTTTCTGCATTCAAGACCTCCAAAAGCACAAATAGTGTCTCACTCACTCTGACTGAACAAGAAAAGTTCTGCTGTTTGCAAGTACATTTTGAGCATAAGGACAACCAAGCGCATTTAGATAAAATGGATGCTACTAGGTGCATGGCTATGAAGGGAATGTCTCAAGAACAACCTGAGATTAGTGGTTACGAATATAGACCCCCTCCTTTTGGTACTATGGGAAACTATGGCAACAACATGCCACCAAGATCTCCTCCAAGATAGACTTTTGCTGCTCCTTCACCTCCTAGACCTCCTCCCTCTCAGCATGAGGAAGAAGCCAATGATGAGGTTTCTAGTGAAGAGCTTATGAGATTTGAACAAGATGAAGCCTCCCAACGTATGGTGCTTAAACTTTTAGAGTGAAATGGAGATCAATACTTTCAATACATGACTTCTAGGGGATACAAGCTCCCTCCTGGCTATGATGTGTGTCAGATCGTTCAAGAAAGAGTACCAATTGAATTGGAAATCCTAGATCATTCAAGAAAGAGTACCAACTAAATTGGAAATCCTTAGAGAGGAATTGCAATGAACAAATCAATGTCTTGCTCAACTTGCAATAGAAAAGGAAGCTCCAAAGGTTTCCTTCGTAGAATCTATTTGTGCTCTTCCTTTTGATAGGAGTCCATACATGGTCCCATTTCCTAGGGATATTGAGGCTCCCAAATATGACAAGTATGATGGAAATGGTGACCCCCATGACCATGTGCGTCACTTTTATGCTCTTAGAATGGACTTCCTTCACGAAGACACATTTCTTCTGTGATTGTTCCCTAGAAGTTTAAGAGGACAAGCTCTAGAATGGTTTGCAAAGTTAACACCACCTCTTAAAACTTTTGATGAGTTGGCTAGGTGCTTCACCCAACATTATTCATACAACATCCAACAGCCTATCACCATGATAGATCTCAGTGCTCTAAAGCAAAATCAAGGTGAGCCATTTTCCACTTACTTACAACGTTGGAGGTCATTGTATTCTCGATATCCTTGACAGCTACCTGAAAGGGAAAAGATTGACATTTTCATCAACACTCTTGTGCCAGAACCGTATTATGATCTAAGGAAACAACTATTCTCCTCTTTCAACGACATGGTTGAAAGTGCATATCGGATTGAAGATGTGGCCATAAGAAATGGGGATATTATTATTAATAAAGATACTAGGGGCAATGGCAAGGGCAAAAGAAAACCTTGGAATAAAAACAAGTATGTTGTTAATGATGGTATTGTGGATGTCCCAAAAGCCAAAGAGCCTTCTTTCAATCTCTCTAATGCTATATACGCAGCAAAACAACAAGACGCTACCAACACTCACAGTGCTCCTAAGCCTTAGCATGTAGACAAGCTAAAGAAGCAATACCACCGATGGGTCTACACCAAGTTGGCCAAACCATACGATGTGATTCTTAAGACTTTAGTTGCCAACAAGTATCTTATGCTTCCTGACAATTCTCATCCCTATGATCCACTAGTTAAGCCTAATTGGTGGAGAGAAGATCATTTCTACCATTATCACAGGAATAAGGGACATAAGACAAACAATTGTTTTAAGCTTAAAGACGCCATTCAAGATCTTATTGATGGAGGCACAGTTCTCACAGATGGCTTAGTTAAAAATTCTGATCACAAAGCTTTCAAGACTCCTCTATCTGAGTATGAGAAAGTAGAATCCTCTCAAGCAAATAAGAAGAATCCTGATGCAAAGATCAACTATCCATATACTCTTGATTCACCTGTGATCAACATGGTAGATCCTGTTGAGAGTGTTCTTATGATGAGGTCCCAAGATGATAATAACGCCAATCATGGTATGCCAAAGTTGGTCTTGCAAACACTGAATGGTTCATCTTCCCGAAGTGAGACACTAAATGTTGTTACTAGGGGGCAAGCCAAAATTGTCCTTAAAAATGTGCATGATCCCAAGCAAGCTTCCTCTTCCAAACAAGCGGGTCCTTTAGTTTTGTCTAACTATGACCTTGTGCACCAATTACAATAGACACCCACTCAGATATCCATTTTTGAGTTGCTTAAGCTATCCCCTTTGCACAAAGAGATCCTTGAGAAAGCTCTTCATACAGCAAATGTTTCCAATTATATTGATCCATATTGATTCCAGGCTATGGTCAACCACATCGCATCTCCCCACTACCTATCCTTTTCTATAGAAGATGACACATCTCTTCGTCACCCTCATAATCTGGCTTTACACATTGAAGTTCTAGTCTACCATACTCGAGTCCGCCGAGTCCTGATAGACAATGGTGCTGGGTTAAATATTGTTTCTTTCCATGTGGTGCAACAGTTGGGATTGTCTAAATTAGCCATAGATCCTAGGTGAAAGATTACCATAAAAGCATACAATGAAGTGGAAAGATCTTCCAAAGGTCTTGTTGTGCTGCTTGTCTGAGTGGGTCCTGTCATGAAAGATATTGTGTTCCAAGTGTTAGACATCCCACTCACATATAATATTCTTCTGGGTCAACCTTGGATCCATGAAATGCAAGCTGTCCCTTCCACTTATCATCAGTGTGTCAAGTTTCCACACAATGGAGCTGAGATTGTGATTCCTGGAGACAATGCTATCGCTATTAATACTCTAACTACTGCTGAGACATTTGTTCCTCACAACAAACCTTCTCATGATCATAATGTGTCCCTTGTTGCTGCTGAGCAAAAATTAAAAATGATGAGTATTGGTATGGGGGAATATACATTGGACTCTATTGCTACTATGTCTGCTTCTCCTAAGTCCTATAGTAGACCTTTAGACAAGAAAAAGCCTTCTGCTTCTGCCATGATAGTTTTTGGAACATTTGTTCAATCATCCATACCCTTAGAGGCCAAAAAGGAAGAACAAGCTATTAGGGAGTGGATTTATAGAGAAGAAGAAGATAGTATGATAGTTTCTACTCCCATTTCTCCTAAATGATATGGTAAAGGCTATAAATTTCTGCAGCAAATGGGCTATCAAGGTCATGGACCTTTAAATAACAATGGGCACGCTCTAGTTGAACCTTTGAGTCATACTGATGGCTGACCTTCTAAAGATACCACCAGTCTAGGATATGGTGTTGACAATGACATCCTTGAATGTTCTAAAAATACTCCCATGCTTAGTGACTCAGATACAGACGTCAAGGAATCACCACTATTCACTATGGCCCAAATGGAAGACTGTCTTCCTTCTACTTCACTTCTTTGGGGAGGATAATGCATGCCTACTGATGATACAACTGAAGCCTCCACATCTAGAAATTTTGTGCCTAATGAGTCATTGAGCTTTGATGGACAACATAGAAATATTGCACAGTTGATAGAAAGAGGAGATCTCACACATAATGACATGAGTACCTCTACTTCTAGGCGTCCTAAGCCTTCTTGGTGCAAACATCCTAGCAAAAGTTCCACGACCGATTCAAATGAGTATGAATGGGACACTCTCTCAGATGGATCTTCTACAGTAGATATGGATGTTGATGTGATTCATACCTATAGTGACCAACCCAATGTAGTTGATGAGTCATGCATAGGGTCTGATGAGTTCAATCCACATATTGCTTTAATGGACCACGCTGGTCCTTCCATGACAAATTTAGATCTCGATACTTTTGGGGCCTACCCTATAGGCTCAACTTCTCTCGTCACCAGAGATGATATCCCCCACATCAATAACCTTGAACCTGTCACTTCGCTTTCCCTCATACACTCAGATCTCATATACTGGTCTACCCAAGATCAAAGACCTATATTGCCTTCCTTTCAAAATGACTATGAGATCACTTGCTACCTCAATGCCATTGAACCTATGACTTCTTCCACCAGTGAACCAGCAACAAACATGACTGAATTAGATATCAAGTACCTCAGCCATAAAATTAAAAGAAAAAAGCAATGGTCAGATGGTGAAAACCACATTATGTTGGTATCCAAGCCTCAAAATAGTAAAAATAAAGACGTATATAAGGGTGAAAACCTCACTGAGGCCCCTGAGGATGAGGTACTTGGTAGTTTTCCCAGCTATTTTCAAGAAAGGTCTTCAGTTCTAATAGAACCTAAACAACCCATCAACTTTGGGACATAAGAATCTCCTAAAATCATACATGTGGCTCAGTCCCTCTCAGTAGAAGAAAAAGAACAATTTTCTACATTCTTTCAAGAAAAAAAGATCAATTTTGCATGGACATACTCAGACATGCCGGGTTTAGATACTAAGCTTATTATGCATTATCTCTCTATTGCTCCAGAGGAAAAAGTTGTCAAACAAAAATTGAGAAAGATGCATCCCCATGTGGCATTAATGGTCAAGGCTAAACTTGAGAAGCTCCTAAAAGCCAATTTTATCAGAGCTATTAACTATGCTGAGTGGATTTCTAACATTGTCCCTATTTCCAAACATGACAAGTCCATTCGTGTATGCACTGATTTCTGAGACCTAAATAAAACATGTCCTAAGGATGATTTTCCACTTCCAAACATCGACATGATAGTGGACATGACGATGGGCTATGAAATGTACTCCCTTATGGATGGCTTCTCTAGATATAACTAGATTAAGATCGCCCCTGAGGACCAAGAGAAGACAGCCTTCACATGTACATGGGGTACCTTTTGCTAGAATGTCACGCCATTCGGGCTTTAAAATGTTGGTGCAACCTATCAAAGATCCATGACTACCATCTTTCATGATATGATGCACAAAAACATGGAGGACTATGTTGATGACACGCTTGCCAAATCACAACAAAGAAGCACTCATTTGTCTGATTTGAGTTTGATATTAGACCGCATGGAATGATTTCAACTCAGATTAAATCCTAAAAAATGTGCTTTTGGTGTCACTTCTGGGAAGTTGCTAGGCTACATAATATTAGCAAAAGGAATAGAAGTAGACCAAGAAAAGGTGCAAGCTATCATGGAGATCCCACCTCCTCGCAACATCAAACAATTAAGGGGTCTCCAGGGCCGTCTCCAATCTATCAGGCAGTTCATTTCTCAACTAGCTGACAGAGCTCAACCATTCAATTTGAATTTGCATAAGGGAGCTACTTGTATATGGAATGTGGAGTGTCAAAAGAACTTGGACCATCTCAAGGATTACCTAGCATGACATCCTATTCTTATGCCACCTATCCAAGGGAAACCCTTGATATTATACATTTCAGCTACAACAAATTCCTTAGGGGCTCTCCTTGCACAACATGATGATAAGGGAAAAGAATGAGCTATCTATTATATCAGTCACACTCTATTTGCTTATGAACTCAATTACACCAGTATTGAAAAGGATTGTTTAGCTATGGTGTTTGCATCTCAAAAACTCAGACATTACATGCTTGCACATACTACACAACTGGTTGCCAAAATTGATCCTTTAAAATATCTCCTAAGTAAAGCTGTGCTTACTGGACACCTTGCCAAGTGGATGTTGATTCTTTCAGAATTTGACATTTAGTATATTGAGAGGAAATCTATTAAAGGGCAAGCAATTGCAAATCAATTGGCTGAGTTTCCCATGATTGATAATGCTCCTCTTCAGATAGATTTCCTAGATGCCTCAATCATGAATATCACAGGGCGTACATGGAAAATGTTTTTTGATGGTTCTCATACACAGAATGGTGTTGGTGCTGGAATCCTATTTGTTACCCGTCACAGATACACCATTCCTAAATCCTATAAACTTCTCTTTCCATGCACCAATAACACAACTAAATATGAAGCCTTGCTGAATGGTGTTAAGCTTTCCCTTGAATGAAGGATTTCTGAGTTGCATATTTTTGGAGATTCTCAACTTGTCATAAACCAAGTAAATGATGATTACCAAACCAAAGATGACAAGTTGATTCCCTACAAGAGGATGATAGACTCACTCAAGAATTATTTTACATCTGTCACATTCCAACAAATTCCTAGAGCTAAGAACAAGGCTGCTGATGCCATGGCTACTTTGGCATCCATTCTACAACTGGAAGAGCACGAACCATGCTTTGAGTTCCCGGTGGAAGAATTGCGCTACCCTACCTACAATTCCCCTACTGACTATGTCATTTACATTGTGGTTGGTCATGACTCCTCCCGCTATGCCACCATCTTTTCCTATCTCCACGATCAAGTTATCCCTGAAAATCTAATGTGCAATGAAAAGTGCTAGCTCATCCGTAATGTCTCACACTTTACCCGTGTCTTTGGTGACTTGTATAGGAAGAGTCTAGATGGAACTCTCGTTAGGTGTCTAGAAATAGAGGAGTCAGAAAAGGTGCTAGTTGAAGTTCATGATGGCATATGTGGGTCACACTCTAATGGTCTTGCGCTAGCTTGGAAATTGCTTAGGGCTGGCTACTATTGGCCTACTATGTAAGCTGATGCTAATCAATATGCCAAGTCCTGCAAAAAATGTCAAGTACATGGGAATCTCATTCATGCTCCTAGATGTGAGCTCATTCCCTCTGGTACTTACTAGCCATTTCAACAATGGGCCTTTGACTTGGTAGGAAAGATTTGTCCTAGTTCATCGAGTGGGTATAAGTTCATCATTACAGCTACTGAATATTTCACCAAATGGGTTGAAGTTATCCCACTATCTGCAGCTACTAGAAAACATGTTGCCATGTGTATTTTGAATCACATCATTCGCCACTATGGTATTCCTTCCTCCATAGTCATAGATAATGGTGGCCAATTTAAGAACAAAGACGTAAAGAACTTGTGCAAAAATTTCAAAATCAAACAACATTGGTCTTCTATTTACTACCCTCAAGGGAATGGCCAAGCTGAGGCCTCAAACAAAACATTGCTGAAAATTCTCCACAGAACAGTGCACAAATCAGGCAAGGATTGGCATCTGTAGATCAATCTTGCACTATGGGCTTACAAAACTTCTATCCACACTCCTACAGGTGCAACACCTTTTTCCTTGGTCTACGGTTCTGAGGTTGTCTTACCATTAGAGGTTGAAATACCTTCATTAAGAGTCTCTCTCCATGGTTTGATTACCGATGAAGACCAAAGGGCCATGAGAGTGCATGAGCTCACTACTTTGGAAGAATGCCGCAAGGCCTCTTTTTATCACATGCACACTTATTAGAAGAAAATGTCTACTCTTTACAATAAGAAAGTTCATCCTAGAGAGTTTCAAGTGGGTGAGCTAGTTCTCAGAGAAAATCCCAAAAATCAGTAGAATAGGGAGCAGAAAGGAAAATTTGAGCCAAATTGGTTAGGGCCTTACATTATCACAGTGACATTTGGGTCCGGAGCATTCAACTATCTACACCTGAGGGAGAAGAGCTTACTGAGCCTATCAATGTTCTACATCTAAAAAAGTTCTATGCCTAAGGTTCTTGTGCTCTTTTGTACATACTTTATTGATCCTGAAAAACTTTTGAAAAAAAATCATATATGATGCTAAAAAAATCCCAAAAAGAATAAAAAGTACTAAAACAATGAGCATCATAGTGAAAACCTAGCAATAGGAACTTTGATGTCTCACCAAAAAAATAAAAAAATGCAAAAAAACTCAAAAAAATAGAAAAAGTGCCTTGGTGAAAACTTGGAAATAGGCGCCTTGGTAGCAAAAATACAAAAAAATTGTAAAAAGTCCTGAAAAAATCTATCATGTGGTGAAAACCTGGAAACAGACACTGCTTGAAACCCTTGCACCTATGTCTTTCAATCTTGCATAGCGCTCATTCGCTCCACTTCTCGCTTGGCCTCTCCTAGCTTGGAATTGAATCTTGTCTTAGTCTAGGGGGCACATGTTGTTTTAGCTAATCTTGGGTCTCTTTTTGTGTCAGGGTTTCTCAGGCCACTTAGTTCAAATAGTGTTTCTCAACACTCCCCAAACTATGTTTTTTAACACTACCCTAGCGTGAAGTGTTTTTCAACACTTATCAGATGTTTACCCATAGTCCAGAAGGATGTGATATTTCCACCAGTAGAGGTGATACTCAAATATTGACTCTATGACCTACACACACGCACTTAAAACACTTGACTTGCTGAGACTTGTTGGACTTTCTTTCTTTGTGTGCTGTCTATGATGATTTCTTTGCTGAGTGTTCTCCCCCTACTAGTTTTCGATGATGCATAGCTAGAAGACTGGGGGCATGAGGACATGTTTTATTTCTTTCTCTTCTTGTGGATATATTTTGTTGGTCTTAACTGTCATTAGCATTTATGCTAGTTCTACTTGACATTAGGACTTACAAGGTGTTGTCCTTGACTGTGTTAATGAGTGCATGCTTATAGACATCTTGACTTTCTTATGTCTCAGTGCCAGCATAATCTTGCTATATTAAAGTTAGGGAATCTCACTGCACTAGTCATCTTGACCTATATGTCTTTGGTGCCTAGGTGGGATTCCCACATTTCATCTGATATAGATCATATTTATATATCCATAGTTATACTAGTGTGTATTGTATGATCTTGTGACGCTACCAATAATGCTCGATGATGAATATTAGAGACTAATAGCTTCACGACCATACAAGTAAACCACCTTTTCATAGTTGCTTGCATTTTTAGGTTCATGTTAGTTAGTTTTGCATCTTGCATTTGGAGAAGATCTCTCCTTTTATCTTTCGAGGACCTGTCGGTCAACTGCGCTCACCTTTCCTTTTCTCAATCATGTCTTTCACTCCTTGTCTTTCACATCATGTCTTTGTTCCTATCATCACAAGGGGTTAATCTTATCATCATATCTATATTCTAAAGAGATCATTTTCAGAAACACGAGTCTATATCATAAACATGAGAACTAAATATACATCTATGAGAGAGAATATATATGAGCAATATATCATACATTTTGAGCAATATGACAAGACAATATAAAAATTGAAATATCCATCACAAGTGGGACAAATAAACAAGCTATATCGCAAATCCAGTAATCTCATATATATATGAAAATGTCATGCTACAATGTGGGATACAAAAATCTGGATCAAGTCCTAGGATATGTCTCTATACATCTATCTAGCCTAAACCTAGGACTCGCTAGCACCATCATGAGGAGCTGGTGGTGGAGGAGGTGGTGCCGCTACTATATTTGGTACCATGTCAGATCTCCCAGTTATCATAGAGTAGGGTGGTGCTCTCTGAACCTCTGGTATAGCTGTATATAGAGCCCATGATAGTATGCATCTTGTGCTACCTCTCTCCAGCTCTTTGTAGTGGCAACCTGTATAGCCCTATCCTGCTACTTGAGCTTAGCTCTTAGATCAGTTAGCTGCTGCTCTTTGATAGCTATGGTGATCCGTAACTACTGCATCTCCACCTCTAGAGCCTAGATCCTAGCTCTCAAATCCCCTCCCCCTGTAGGCTGCTCATGCTTTGCATCCACCCTGCGACAAACAACTCTCACCGCATCCTCCTCCTTAGGGCTCACTGACCTATGTCTCCATGCCTACCACCAGCCACCTGACCTAGAACCCTTTCCTCTCTCTCCACCCCTCCATCCCCCATCATCCCCATCATCTCCGTCTCCACCCTGTGCTTGTGGGTCTGCATCTGGCACAATAAACCTGGGGAAAGGCTGTCTTCATCACTCTGCCCTGTAGGCTGCATCTACACCTGCATTTGCTATCTCTATGAGGTAGTCCCATGGCTCCCTCCATATCCCAAGTGTTTCCTATACTGTCTACTGGTAGTCCAGCATCAACAGCCATCCATGCCCCTCCTTGTCTCGATACCTAGCATAGGTGGTGGTCTCTGTGGATACCCTCTGTTGTCGACCAAACTATCTCCAGATGCGAGTGATGACAAATCTCTCCACAACCTTAGCATGGTGGCTTACTAGTGGCTGACTGCATAGCATATACCCCAGCTCGTGATCTCTGTCACTCCACTACTCGCAAGCCTTGTATGGCCTCCACTCAAAAGAGGTCAGCTCATCAAAGAGTCTCTTGTAAAATGTCAAGTCACCGCTATGAGCATATGATATGAATCCCATATATCTGAAAATGTAGGGGCACCTCCGCTCCCTTGGCTGTACATGTGGGCGCACTATGGCAATGTGCTCCCACGCCCATACCTGAGCCAAAATGGCTCCACATGCCCATGTCTTGCTGTCTCTATAGAATATTTCATGGAGCTCATGATACATATCGGCCAATATGGCCGGGCCCCATGCTAATTACCATGGATGTGCAACTAGATTTGCCACTAGCCAACCCCAGCCCAATGAGAAACCCTTCTGACTCCTATTAGTGATAAGGGCCTGTGCAACAATAGAACAAACAATGAAAGGCATTAGGAAGTCCCTGCCATACTCCTCCATCAGCCGCTCCCAGCTGAGGTGTCTGTTGATAATAGTAACATCCTGGAACAGGTCCTGGATGGCCTATTGTCCCTCAGTCAGACTTGATCGTAATATACCTGTGCCAATAGAAAATCATGTCATTTTCTTATCATATGGAAACTTTACATCTCTAAATATTTAGAAAAATGATTATACTCACCGGATCTCCATGACTCGACACTCGTAGGATCCGATAGAAATCCTCTAAGGTGATGGTTGCCTCTCCAGTAGGCAGATGGAAGGTGTTGTGCTCGCTGTGCCACCTCTCAGCTAGAGCAGTCAACAACCCATGATTTGCCCAAATATGGGGCATATCAAGGAGGAACCCAAAACCCATGCTAGCCAAATCATCCTTTCTGGGATCGTCTAGATCCTGAAAGCACCGTAACCCAGTCACTCATGGCGCTCTAATCAGCAGTGCCGGGAAAGTCTCCTGCCAGCCATAAACCAATCTAGATGTCAGAACATATCATGATGGATGATCAAAATCAGTACAAGGAAACTTAAATGCAAAAATTGCCTAGACCCATGTCATATTACTCAAAAATTTAAACATGTGATATTTCTTGTCAACTTGTGCGACACTATTTTTTTGGAAAGTATCGTACAATACTTTCTTCAATAGTAGTGCAATAATCTTTGCCCATGTGATATTTCGCTAAGTATTGCATGATGTTTTGTCCAGTCTCGTGTGACACTGGATTGAATGATCGGGCGATACTTTTTGGTCCCGCGAACTATCGCACGACAGAGATTCTCAAAGTGTGTGATACTTTTTAAGTATCATGCAAACTTTCGCACCAAGAAAATTTGAAATTTGTCAAAAACATTAAAAACATGTTTAAAATACATTAAATTCTCATTAATGACTCAAAAAAGAAAAGTTTTTTTGAAAACTTACTGCGACACCATACTGAGGAGGTTAGTTGTGCAACTGACCATGCTTGAATCGATGATGGTGAACTGGAATTGTTGCTTGCTGGGCCATTTTCTCTCTCTGAGCTCTTAAGATTCTCAAAATCACAAAAGACAAATGAATTTGAAAATGACTTTTTTACCCCTTATATAGCATTTTGACTTTTTGACCAATTTTCAAAACATCTCAGAATTTCACAAAAATTGCACCCCTAGCTAATTTCGATGTCCTGGATCCATTTTCGAGATCAAAATCAAAATTTGAGTTCATCTTGATAGTCAAAATAGTGTTTTAAAATATTTTCTTCTTCCACACAGTTGGCTGACCATTTGAGGCCTGATCCTTCGATCTTCGCTGGGGCATCTTCATTTAATCATCCCCATCTCTTTCAAACTCCTAGTCTTTCATTCACCTTCATTTGATTCATCTTTTTGAGGTTTGACTTCATTTTTCAACTATATCTTTCTCAGTCAAACCTAGTCAAACTGGGGCATATCTTCACTATTTGATGGTTATCTATTGGCGAACAGATTTGTCTTCCTCTTTTTAAATTAAAATGAATACAAACTCTATAATTTTGAAGACAAACGATCCCTCAACAATTGGGTAAGCACAAGAAATTTCTTCCCTCTGAATTCTTAAGGTACAACTCCCTTCTAGGATATTCGGAGAATTATTAACAGTAAAATAAACTCATGCACTTTTAACCTGAAAGCACAAAAGGACCACTCACATACTCTTGGGTATGGAGGTAATTTATAGAATTAATAGCTAACTGAACTAACTATGAGGATACTTGAGATCTACTTAATGTTTCTGAAATAAACTAAATGCTCCTAAAATAAACAGCCTATGAAATAACCAAGGAAGAATAAACTAGAAAGAAATTGGAAGCAACTGAATATGAATAATACATGCACAGATTCAAATATACAAATTTCTAAAGCAATCAATATATTCTAGAATTGATTCAAAGATCATAAACCTTACTATGCATCCATGTATTCATAAAGATCGGAACAAAGTCTAATAAAAAAGATCAGTCACCAACTGTTTTAGAAAATTAAAAGACTATGCTATCTATTTACTTAAACTGCAAGTATCTATTTTCTATATCTAATTTCTAACCCTTTTACTATTTAATGCCCCAACATTTATAGTTCCAAGTCCGAGAGAGCCTCTCAAAAAACCTAGCCTCTTAGACACTAGAAAAATAGATTAAACCAGTTACATAACTAACAAAGTTTCAAAGCACGTGTCATTAAAAGCATAAGAAAAGGGAAATGATGTCCTTTAAACAACTAACTTTCTACTGGGCCTTCTGACGTGGCAACCTTCATGAGTTTCCAAGATCGAAACACATTCACTAATTCTTGGGCTGGCTAGATGTGTAGGTTCTTCAGACCTATTAGCTTTTCTCGGGTTACATTCTTCTCCCACCTCAATTCCTCAATTCTCTCTGCCTGCTTTGGTAATTGACCTTGGTTCAGCAGTAGCATGGACTCAACATTTGCAATCCTTGTGAAATCTTGGACTGTAGGTGCTTTGCTCTCTTTAAGAGCATTCATGGTATCTACAAAGACCTTGACCATAGCATCTGCGTCCTTGCTACCTTCATCAATCTGTAGAAGACTAGAAGGATTAACTATTTTGATATCTTTGAGGGCATCTGCATGCATGCCCAACACTTCTTTCTCTATTGCCTTAGCTTGAGAGATTGCAGTTTTAAACAATGTGCTCTTCCACCCAAAGTTCTATTTTAGGATAAATAACATACAAGGATCCACCAGTTTCCTCGGGTTCTCAGCCAAGAATCAAGCCACACCATAGGTTTCTATATCCTGAACCTGTATTATAATTGTTGTACATTTTCCTTCCTCCATTTCCCAGCTTGGAATCAGGGTCTGAACCTCACCAAGTAATCCTTCCCCATCAAGGCTAGTGGATATGAATTCACGGATAAAAGCACTCCCTTCAGTTATAATATTGTTTATCTAGGACCTCACTACCTCTATTAGAACCCTTCCTTGTTGCATTTGTTTCACCAGCTTCTAGTTCTCAACTGAATTCGGATCGAAATCTTGTGAATATTGAGCTAGTGGTAGCACTCCATCATCAGCAAATGAAGAAAGAAACTTGGCCATGGTGGAGACTAGCTACTTCAATTCATACTTCTCCCTTCCATCTTTTTGTGATTGCCCGAGCATATGATCAGTTGAGAATTTGAATAAGTGATCTCTAGAATCCCTATTCAGAACTCTGAGTTCCATCTTTGTGACTTCAAAATCTTCAGCTTCTAGTTCTTGAACTCCCTCTTTAGGCTTGAAGGTGGCAATCTCTGCAGTCACCTTCCCAGTAGATGGGTCGGTAGATAACCTGGCATCACTTTTCATTCTCTTCGCCTTAGGGGTCCGAGTAGCATATTTTGTGACTATTTCCTTCACAGGAAGTGACACAGGCTTGAAAGTCTTTCTTTTGTTCACATATTTAGTTAGCCAGGGAGGAACTGAACTAGTCACCTTTCAGTTATTAGGCATTTTGATGGGGGTACTTTCAGCCTAAGGTACCTCTGTATTGACGATAAACACTTCTTGAACCTTCTCTTGTTCATCCGATGGGAAAGAGATATCTTAATCATTAATCTCCACATCCAAGTAATCAAGTCCTAATGAAGCCATCTCAGAATGCCTTTTCGACCTAGTTCTTGGCCTCGACCTTGGTGCAGTCGGATGTCTGCTAGATACTGCCTTTTTCATAGGAGATGTAACTTTTCCTACATTTGAAACCACATGAGATGTGTTAGATGAAGCATGTTTCACATTTTTGAAGATTGGCTTTGCGCTATGCTTTTCAAGAGGGGGGTCCACAGCTCCCTTCTTTTTCTTTCCTCATAACTAACTTTCTGTAACTTCTAAAATAGTCTAGGCCCTCAGTTTATGTCATCTTCCTCTACCCTGTTCCAATCTATGTCTGGAAAGCTTCCCGCTTGCACATTGCTATTTTATGAATCTATAGCTTCAGAACTGTCCTCTTCCATAGCTTCAATATCCAAATTTAACTGCAACATTTTAATTTGTGAGATCACAAGTCTGGAATGATCTCATTTCCATATTGCCTCCTCATCACTGAGATCCTCCCATAGGTCTTCCAGGTGCGAACTAGGTGAGGGGTAATTACTTAAGCTCAGGACCTGCCAGGCAAAAGCCTTATTGTCGAAACCTCTCCTCAACTTGTAGAACTATAAATGGAAACTCAACAGGTTGTTTCCAATTACCGAAGCATTCATCATATTATTGTAGGTCAAATTACCAATTTTCACTAGAAACATAGAAAGCCATTTTTCTTCTGGCACGACATTTTTAACAACCACAAACAATTACCTACAAATTTCTACCAAAATAAAGTAGTCAAAGGAAAACCTTGGGAGATTGATAGGTTCATCATCGAAACCTCCGACCTGGATGTAAGTAAAATAGGGGAATTGAGTATAGAAACTCCCATAGGTCTGAATCAACTTTCGCACTTCCAATGAAACTCTATGATTTGGAATGCCTGCCAATTGCTGACACAATTTTCCCAAGAAAATGTCATGAACTTTCTTGTAATTTTCCAGAATTTTATCCTTCTTCAACAATGGGCAATATTCATAAATAAAGAGATCTTCATTCCAGGGAACATGTTGTATAGCAGACAAATCTTGTGTGCATGCTAAACAATATATCAGATATGAAGACATATAGAAACTCTACCTAGCACCCTAAGTTTTTCTGAGTTGATCCCTCAACGAACTTGCAATAATTTCTACCCAATCAATGTGTTTCCTTCCCTCTAAAACTATCTCTATGAAATGAAACATCCATTCTTCATAAAGAAGAACTTGTTCTGAACCTTTAATTCGATGGAGCAACACAATCACATCATGAATGTGAGGTTTCATGTGATCCTTTGTAAGAACCTTAGGCAATCGCAACCCTCCTTTGTAATTAGTTTGGGTCCATTTCCTGGCCACATGACTCTGGTTTTTATCTGCATTTTCTCTGTATTGAGCCAGGGATTGTGTGGGAGTAAAACTAACAAGGGACTCCTCTAGAATTTTGAAGACAACTATAATAGTTTCTCTATTAATTGGCACGAGAGTTTGTCCATCCGCATTCAAAATGCGCTTAGATTTCACATCATATCTATTTATACATTGCTGGATCAATTCCGGGCATACAGCCGATGGCGGAAAAGCGGTGGCTTCTAATAACCCACTTGACATAAACTCTAAACTATGGTCTTCCCCTACATGGTTTGTGAGGTCTACCATCATTTTCTCTACTTGTATTCCTAACAGGTCTGTATCCGAGATAATAAGGGCTTGACATTGCAAATTTTTTACATTTCCAAAGAAATGTAAGTTGGACCTCATCTTTTTCTTAGGAATAAAATCACAGGCAACCCCCTCTTGAATCAAAAAATCTAATAGCAATAGTAAATAAGAGAAAGCTTTTAGAATCTACTTGTTTTGTGTAGACTGGAAAAAAATTCTTCTCCCACAGCTGAGACTCCACAGACAAACGACAGGGAAGAAAAACTTACGAGGCTATTTATACTTGAAAAGATTAACATCCGAAAAACTTGACTTTAATGAGCATAAGTCGAAGGCATTAATCTTAAATGATGCAAGCTATGATGACTCATCAAAAGGAAATCCCATAAATATGCCATCTTTAATATCATTAATAACCATCCCCCAAACGATATCCCCCACTCGTGCCAATGATTTCATTAATCTCTATATGAAACTTAATTCAATCTTTGCTTCGTGGCCTCTATCTAATCAAACTGTCCTTCTTTAATAGTAATCATTATTTTGCCGTCAACTTATGACATGTGTCCCATCAAATGTCCTTTCATTAATTACTCTACCATAATCTACATTTGAACCTCTTCAAACTACTTTGAACTAGAGTTCAAAGTGGTTCGAAGTGGTTCACTACTCAAAGGTGATATAGGCCAGGGCCCACCTGCAAAAAACAATCGTTAGGAAACAAAACATCATTAAACTACTTCAAACTACTTTGAACTGGAGTTTAAAGTGGTTCGAAGTGGTTCTGTCAGGGCAAGAGTGTTGGAAAAAGTTCATCCAAAGGGAACCAAAAATGAAACTTGACAAACTTGAAGGCTAAGCTTGAAAACTCTGAAGGACATTGATGCTTGAAGGATTACTACAAAGAAAGACTTTTAAGAGAACATGCTAATGGACTTCAAGGTAATGAACTTGTAAGAGTCTTAGACACTTCAAAATATGGTGACTCTAACTGACCCTAACATTATCCTATCGTTCTTCATCTCTTCGATTATGATTTCTAGTGATTTGATCATATTGCTCTTGCTTCTGCCTTCCCTCTACCTTATTTTGATTTTGATCCTGAGGGGGCAGACACATCATATCCTATTGGCTATTCTCTAGAGCATATGCTTGACCATTCCATTTTCTTTGATCAATCTATCTTTGTGCTTGACATGTTAGTTCTCGTCTTGAGTTCTAACACTATTCATCTCTTTCCTAAGTGTTCAGTACTGTCACTACCAGGCTGACCATGCAGGATTTGCTATCTCTCTGCATTTCATACTTTGGAGTTAGATCTCTATTGCCTTCTTGGCTGATATTTTCTTTGACGTAATGTGTTCCTAGATTGATCACACATTAGTCAAAGAGGGGCAAATGTAATCACCCAAAAATGGTCATCTAGACTATTATCCCCTTGCTAGCATTATTTGCTAAAATCATCAATTGCTTATTCTTGATCAAATCCTATTCCTATTATTTATTCGATTATTTTCTATGGGCTAACCATCTTATCCTAAATCTTTATTTAATTAAAAGGAATTTTCTCCTCTTTTATTAAATAAAAAGCCCCCCACTTTTCCTCTTATCCTAAGTTGCACAAATAAAGCATTATTCTTATTTTATAAAAAGGGAAAAAACACTTTTTGTCTCATATGGACACAAAAGTCAACTCTTATTTTCTCATTGGAGGATACTGGTGCACATGGATTGTTCCTCTTTCAAGCTCCACCCTTGATTAAATCTTTTGCCTCTTAATCTCCATGGTCCATTCTTTCTCATTTCTTATAAAAGGAGAGCTCTCTTCTCATTCTATCATCCATCTTTTGAATACTAACCTTATGCTGCATGATTTTTTGGAGACTTTGGAGCTTTTTGAAGACATTATTGGATCCATCTTTCATTTATTGCATTATAGTTTCATGTTTATGCTTTCCTAGATTAGCTTCATTTCTATGCTCTAGATTAGCTCACATAGATTAATTAGCTTGGATTGTAACACTTGCATCTTTCTTTTCATAACTTAGCTTGCATTCTCATTTCTAGCATAGTTGCATTCCATTCTCATCTTGATTCTTGAGGATATTGGCATTCTTGCTCTTGTCTCCATTGAATCTCCCATTACATGGTTTACTAGCAAGGTCATAGGCTTAATAGCTCTAGTTGAGAGCACTCTTAATATCCTTGCACTCCATGCCTAGGGAGCTCTAGGTCATTTTTCAAAGTTTCACATTCATGGATTCCCTTGCAAGAAAAGACTTAGAGAAGTGCACATTCTAGTGTGTACAGATCATATGTTTCCATAATGACAACATCTATGTAATCAACTCAGCCAAATTGCCAACAATCTCCCCCTTTGTCATTGGTGGCAACATATGAGAAAATTGGCTAAGTGTACAACTCAAAATCTCAAAATTGTTCAAAATTGTGGCCATAGTATAAAATATATACTATCCTTATAACTCCTCAAAAAATATTGTCTCTAATATAGTACTCCCCCTAAGAGTATCAATCCCTATCATATATTATCAATTTTCTGCTATATATCTCTCCCCCTTTGACAACAATGACAAAATAAAGGTAGGGAGGGTTACAAAATTGTATCTCAAAAAAAAAAATTATACCTCAATTCAATTATTGCAAAGCCAGTAGGCTTGCAACACAATCTGCAAAATCTATCTTCATAGCTTGTATCTCCTTCTCCCATGATTTCTTAATGGAATCTGCCACATTAAGTAATGTGCTTAATCCATAAGATGCTATTTCACATGCTTGGAGGTTTTCAAAGTTAAACTTCTAAAAAGATGTCTTAGCTGAAAGACATTCTTCCAACTTCTCTTCAATAATTTTTAACTTCATAGAAGTATGCTCTCTCAAAAGAGTGAATCTTTTCAATTTTCTATCTCTCTCATCTTGCACAACTCTGATTTCATCATATAGCTTCCAAAATTTCTTTTCAACATCACATACCTTCACATTGGGGCTAGACAGAAGGTTAGTTTCATTCAGAATTTTTGCTTCCTTCAACTTTATCTTTCGATCTTCTTCTGTTGTCAAGGTCTCTAATTTTGTACACTGTATGTACAAAGATTTACCTATTTCCAAATGCTTCCTCAAATCCTTGATATAGATATCAAGAGTGTTGATATCATTCCTGATATTCTAACTGATGTTGAAAAGCATTCTAGCCTCATAGGCTGCTTGTGCTTTCACTTTTGCAAAATCAGACAAGTTTGTGAATTCATTGTCAAAAGTGCACATTACCTTCTTTGCTTTCTCCATAGGGTCTACTTCTGCAATTTGTGTAGTTACAGTGCTTTGTAACTTCTCAGTTAGTTCCTTCAGACACCCTTCAAGAATCTTCACTTACTTATTCTTGCCAATGATTTTATTCAAGGATGTGATCAATTCCAACTGATCATCATCATCTACTTCCTTTCCCAAATGCTCAATCATAGATCCAATTTGAGTCTTCTTTCCAGTCTTAGGAGTAAGAGTGATATCTTCTTTGGTGGGGATGAGAACTTGTTCCTTTGTTACTGGTGGTTCCACAACTGTTGTCTTTGTCATTTCTTCTTCTTTTGTAGCTTCCTGTTCTTCAAAGGCCAAATTGTCAACAATGTTCTCCAAATTCTTGAATACATTATCATCAGTATCCAAGGTGATTTTTGTTCCTTCTACATTCATTGTTTCATCTTCAATATTAATGGCTGGAGGAGAGGGAATGTCCTCTTGTTCTTTCTCACCTACTTGCTTTGCTGCAACTGATGATTCTCCAACATTTTCTGTCATAACCTTGATAATAGCTTGCTCTGTCTCAGAATTGATTTCTTCGTATCTGCCTCCCATAATCTAAATAGTTCCCCTTTTGGTTCTCAGATGGGTTCTTAAGGCTTTCATGATCTGATTGAAATGTGTTTCATCTCTTATTTCACAAAGCTTCCTTACAAGATTTTCTCTGATAGCTGTGTCCTCCTCTGATGCTCTCTTCTTCCTATTCACAAGTTTATTATATAAATCATTAGGTATCTATCCTTGAATTGTATCAAACTTCTTGTTAGCCAAAATCATATGCTTCACAACTGCATTCTCTAGATTAAGTTCATCTGTATAATCATAAAGATCATAGTACTTGTTCATTCTTGTAAAGTCTCCATTCTCAATGATCTGCTCATTAAGCTTTTCAACTTTTGGTTTCCAAGCTTTCTTCTTAACAATAGTGACATCATCTTTTATTTCTACAATCTTTCTTGGAACTAGTTGCACTAAAGTTTTATGTCTCTTTCCTGGTCCAGTAGCACTTTCCTTTACTATTTTTCTAGGTGTGGAGGAAGTGGATCTAGTAGAAATCTTTTCTTCTATATCCTTCTCAGTTACTTCCACTTTCACCTTCACTTGTGGTTCTTCCTATTGTACTACAATTGATGATAAAGGATGGATAGACAAAACTTCTTTTTGTCCACTCTCTCTGATTGCTACTGCTATTTTCTTTGCTACCAAAAACTCATGCTCTATCATCCATGTATCTTTTAGGATTTTCTTTATGGTGCTCTCAACTCTCTTCTTAGACTACTTCCCTTCAATTAGGATCTTTGCGGAGTTGAAGTTCTCCTCAAAGGTTCCAAACTTGTTACACTGAGTGTCCAACTTACACTTAAGTAGACTGCTAACATACTCTTCAGTCTCTAGCTTAGATATCTCATAGCCAAGAGGGTCTATGAACTCTGTTCTAGGCTCCACTACTTCAATATAGGTAAAGTTAGTAGCCACCATAAAACATATATCATCTTTATATTTTTCAACAAGAGACTTAGGGATCCTTGATCTGCTAGACACAATATTTTGAAATGTCTTAATAACCAGTATTGTACTCTCATTTACACTGTCAATAACATGTCTCCTATATACTAGGTTAATCCTTTCCATTATATTTTGTCCATCATTCTAGTCATTTCCAATGGTGTAAGGAAATCTCCTCAAGAGATGAAAAAAAATATAAGTGATTAGGGATGAGAACCTAAACCGTGTATACTTAGTTTTCTTAATCTTCTCCAAGTTCTCAAACAATTGAATTCCTAGAATTTCACACATATCAACTTGTACCTTTTCAACACACATTAGATAGGCTACATGTACCATTCCAGCTGTCATGTCATCCTCTCTTGAATTTGCACAAAACTTAGTAGTTAGGATCTTGCATAAGTATCTCACATCATCTTGTTTGATCTTACTAATCACAATTCCTCTACCATTATAGGATGAGTTTGTATTATCAAAGACTATTTTCCTCATGTTTTTCTCATTTAAAGGAATAGCTCTAGTTTTAGATAATTCAGTGACTTCATGAATCAAATCTTCTGTAATATCTATCACTCTATCTTCTAGCCAAAACTTTCCATTATGAATTCTGCTCAAGATAATCTTAGTGCATTCTTCATTATCAAACTCATACTGTAATCCATACTTAACAATTTCATTATGTTCCAAATATTCAAAACCTTGTTTCAATGTCATATCCTAATTGTAAATCTTCTGATATTCATTTTTGAAATCACTATCACTGACTATCTCTAGTTTGCATCCAAGATAACTTCCAACATTCTCTAAGTGTAAAACTCTGTCTGGTATGGATGATAATGCAAACCTAGGGTCATCTTCCAAGGGTTCTACTAGTTCCTTTTTCAATTTAGGTCTATTCTTATCTCTGACATTGTGTATTAAAGAAAAATCCATGATTTCTCCAAATTCCTTTACCGATTTAAAGATCTGTCAAGTAAAATACCTTAATTTCATGATTTTAGGGCTTGCATAGATTCGACACAAAATTCTTCTCCAAATCCTTGCAAAATGCTTCCAATCACTGCTCTTTGATCTCCTTGACACTTGAATTCACTTTTATGATCAAATAATACCGATCATAACCTTTTATTAATTCAATCTCACTTAGATCTGACATCGTATTCAATTCTTTTGCCGCTTCTTTCCAAAAAGTTGTTTCTGCTAACCTACAAAACTTAAAACTTCTTGCGATCTTGCAAAAGATAATATTTTTCTTTGCACTCTTAACCATAGCATTAGAACATCATAAACTACCTTGCATTAACTACGCAAGACTCAGTTCATCATATATCTACTTCTACACTAATCTAAGTTCCTATTCTACCACAATTTTCATAAATTAAGTACTTTGAGATAGGTTAGGTAAAGATTCATTCTTAGCTTTCAATACTTCACCTTCCTAATTACCTTCAATGTTGAATATGTCTCCTTGATATGTACTTTTGATAAACTTCACTTCATCTGAATTAGTACAACATCCTTTCTAACTGTTACTTGCATCTTCATTTCTTCTTGCATGATTTTTGGGATTAGGATTAGGATGAAAAACTCAACTGTTCATTTTGCAAAACCTTGTTGTATGTCCAATCTTGCTGCATATCTAACAAACAATTCCATTGTTTCCATATCTTGGTCTAGGTTTATTGATTTGTGATTTGCAATTTCTAGCAATGTGTCCAACGTTGTTGCATCTATAACATATTACTCCATTTCTTCTGTTCATATCTTCAGTAGGTTGCTTATCTGCATTGTTAGTATTCCTAAACATTCTACTACCATCATTATTCTAAATAAATTTAGGTTTCCTACATTCAATAGCTCTATGTCCAAAACTATGACAATTGTAACAATAACCATTAAGAGTTTTAAATTGATTACCTGTGCAATCTCTCTTCATATGACCAATAGTATTACAAGAAAAACATCTACCTTTGAATTCTCTTTGCATACCTTTGGGTGATTCCTCTTGCTTCGGTGATTCTTATTCTTTAGGTGTATCTTCAAATTTGTTGATCTCATTAGACTTCTTCTCATCTATGCTTTTAGATATTTTTAGATCTGGTTCTTTGCTTTCATCATTTTCTTTAAAAGTGTTGAATCCAAGACCAGTCTTATCATAGAATGGTTTTTGATAAGATATTTGTTCATCAATCTTCTCACTAGTTGAATATAGCCTTTCAAGTTGTTGTTTGGATTGAGTCAGTTCACCTTTCACAATCTTATTGTATTTCTCAAGTTCATCATACTGCAAATTGACTTTCTCAAGTTCAGATGTTACTTTACAAAGTTTAGATTTTAGTCCTTCATTTTCAGTCTTTAGACTTTCATTCTTAGATTTCAGATTTGCTTCATTCTTTCCATTTCCATCTTTCAAACTAAGCTTCAAATTTTCTATCTTCAGTTCATGCTTAAGGATCTCATTTGCTTTTTTTAAATTGTCATCACAATCTTCAATAAAAACTTCAAATTCCTTTTCAGATCTCAGATCTTCCAATTTGTTTTTCAGTTTCTCAATGAGGTTCTTTGCATCATCATACTTTCTTTTCAAAGTATCTTTTTTAATAGTAAGCAAGTCAATCTATTCAAGAGCTTCTTCAAGATTCTTCTATAGTTGATCCATATCCATAGAGATCTTACTCAAGCTGCTAGGCTTTCCTTGAATGATTCTTTTTCGAGTAACTAAGCTCTGATACCAATTGTTAGAAATAGGGAATACTGAGAGGGGGGGTGAATCAGTATTCTACAAACTTTATCTTTTTCCCAATTATGGATATAATAGATTATCTTTATACATGCATAAGATAAGAAGCTAAACAACATGCATAAAAATAAAGAACTCATAACACATGATTTGTTCTCGAAGAAACCCTGGCCAAGGAAAAACTCCAGTGGGGATGGTACCCACAAAGATCCACTAATCAAAAGTATCCTGTTAAGGATGTTGACCCTGTTAGGAGTCTATTACAAACATATAGTGTATTAGTCCTGATTAAGGGACTATAGGCCTTGTTAGAAGCCTCAACCCTATTAGGAGTTGGTAGTACAAAATGTGATTACCAAATGAGCCCACTGCCCAAAAAAGTAATGTACAATATACATTGATTACAAAAATAGGTTAAGGTACATAACCTTATACTTTTTGCATCAATATCTCTTCCCTGCTCTTTCACTATCGCTATTACATATGCATCATATACTTCGCATCATATCACTACTTCATTACATTTCATTACTTTCTTTTCTTTTTTTTCTTCTTTTATCTTTACAATTACAATTACATTTATACCAATAGCTTTATCTAAGGGTTAAAATCTAGGATGTCATCCCTTTATATTGTTAAGTCATTATTTTGATGAACAAAATAATCCCTTAACTCTTTACTAGTTCTGTCTTCATATTTTGTCCTGTCAGCTTGACACTGTCTTCAGTAAAACTATCATAACTTCTTCCATACATGTCATACTAACTTGTGCTCTAAGATGGGTGTTCAATAGACATCATAAAGTCTATGTTCAAGTGAAAAAGCATTGAACTTACTCCAATCAATGTCACAAACAAAAACTGTGTCCAGGTTCATTGGTAAAAATACTGTCTCACACTTAGACAAATTTTCAATGCGCTCTATCATACTTTCTCTCTGACCTGTACAATCTTCATTTGGATCATATGTTTCCATAATGACAACATCTATGTAATCAACTCAGCCAAATTGCCAACAGACAGTCACACTTACAGGAGATTTGTTCATGCCTGTAGTCATTTTACTACTGCCTACAATCTCTATCTTGACGCCTGTTATCTGAAGATTCACACCTGTCATGCAAATTCTACATGGTTTTGAGAACTCTGCACTCACCTACAGATCATTCGCTCATGCCTATGAGATTAATGCATTCAGCCTTTGGTGCTTAAAGTCACGCCTGTGACTCAGGAAGTATCACTTTGCTGCAATCTATTATCGCCTATCTTTACGCTTTGCTTCGCCATTTTAAATAACAGTCATGATTATAATCTTTCAATTCATGCTTACTATTATTAAATTGTCACTTAGCATAAATCATTTTCTACAAATTGAAGTTCTATTCAAACTTTGTGATAAACTGTTCATGCCTATGTAATTTTTAGTATCGCCTGTGTCACTGCAAAGTGTCACTGGCTATCAGTAAAGTTATGCTTGCTAACAATTCATTCGTGCCTATTAGCTGGACAATGTTGCCTGCTACCTGTTGTCTGTATTCACTATTAAATTGATTAAATCATTTGTCTAACTCCCTATTTACATGATTTAACAATAAATGAGCAATCACAAGAAAGTACAGAAGCTAGAAAGCAGATTTAACCAAGAAGGAAAGGCTTTAGCAAAGAAGATTAAGAAGGAGAACTTTGAGCACATTAAGGCTATTCTTGAGACTACACAAGAGGAGGATAATCAGTTATTTCAGAATTACCTTGCAATTGTTCAAGCATATAAAATGAAATTTGTCTCTTTAAATTGGATTTTTGGTCCTTAAATCAAGTTTTCCTTTGAAAGTTTGCAAATAAGTTCTCTAAAAGATTCATACACAATGGTTATTTCATTAATTTCTGATTTTGGTTTCCCCTCATTTTGAATGGTTGTGTTGGACTAACTTTTTGGAGGAGGCAGCGGGAATGATCGCCACTAGGTGAGTAAAAAGCAAGGAAAAAGGGTAAAAACCACAAAAAAGCACCTAGCCATTGCTAGCTACAAAGAAAAAGGTATTCATTGAATCAAGCTTGCACTTGCTTAAATTGTGGCATTCATTGAAATCTAGCTTAATTAAAATAAGGAATTTGACCAAATACCTCAATTTTAAGAATCTTTTTGTTTCGAGATTGAAAAAGAACTTTATTGCTTGAGTGTTTTGAGGAACTAAAGGGAAAGTTAGGGATATGCTCTTCACCTTTTAGGTGAACCAAATTCCCAAAAGCTTAACCTTAATTCCATTTTCCTTGCTTTATATGAACATGCTAGTTAAAATAGATAATTAGTGGGCTCACCTCCCGAGTTATACCTTAATGAGGCCGGTGAGAGGGACACTAGCCCAAAGTGGGATACGCTTGCTTTTACCATGAGAATCCAACCCACTATAAAATGAAATGCATGCGTCTTTAATGGGGTGTGTGACAAACAGATCTTAAGTTTTTCAAATTTCCTCTAGTAGTCTTCACGGATTATGCAAAATCGTACCTTGGTGCATGTGGGAAACCCCTTAACATACTTGGGAGATGAAAATTTAAGATCTATTTGAACGGAATCCACAATAAATCCTAGATAAAGTAGCAAGCCTACCTTTTAGAGCCATGTTAAGAGCCAAATTTGACTTTAGGTAAGCTGCTTGGAATTCTTTCTTGTGTTATACTTGTGGAAATGATCGATAATATACACAATAGATTGTTTTAGGGACATGATGAAAAATTGATGTGTGTGTTGAGATTATTTTTTATTTTCAAACAAGAAAATTTCAAAGGACCCGATCTTAAAAGTTTTAAAAAATTCAAAATCTTACAACTTGGTTAGAGAAGTGTCGCCTGTACACAAAATAATCTCGCCTATCAAAAGTTTAGTCATGCTTGTGACTTTTATGAAAACACGTATCAATAGGAAAGTCACGCCTAGAACATATTGAAACATGCCTACTAAAACTAGAAAATCACCTATCAATAGGAAAGTGCCACCTGCATCCCTGTAGTGTGCCACCTAACAATATACTAGTGCATGCGTATGCAAAATTCAGTCATGCCTACACTCATATCAGTGACACCCAAAAATATAAAAGGGAAAACAAAGAGTATTTGCAGGGGGGTCAAGAAATTTTGATCATATATTTGAGTACCCTTTTCCGTGCTCTTACTGCTCCAGCCTTCAGCCCAGTCAAAAATCCCGTTCTACGCCATTTTTGCAAATTTTACAAAGGATTTGACCACGAGTAATATTGACTCTTATTCTCCAAGGTTCATGCATGCTTTTACTAGATCCTACTACATCAAGAAAACCTTGCAAGAAGATAGGACTTATTTGAGTCAAGAACTCCCTTACCCAGGAGATGAGTCTACCACTCCAAGAATACCCCAAAAATCACCCGAACAAGAAGGGGAGTACAACATGATGTACTATGGTAGTTTGGGTAATAAAATAAATAGTGGCATTGACCCCAATAACCAAGGTGATGCCAATAATGGGGGCATTGACATAAATAACCAAGGCACTACCAGTAGTGGGGGGGGTGGATCAAAACACTCAAGGAATTGATACCACTCACCAAAGAACTAATACTGAACCAACTGCCGATGATGCCACTGATGAAAAGGTTGATGAAGCCATTCAATGCCCCTATTTCTTAAGACTCATGGAAAAAGAAATGGAAAGAGATAAAGAGAAGTATTTCATGGACCTAACCCAAACGAGTCTTACACTTCCATGAGATTATGATGTAAATCAACTTAGACCACGCAAAGTTGAAGAAAGTGCCATTGACATCATGAACAAATAGTTCAAAATACTTCAAATGCAACTGGATACAATCAAGCAAAGTGGGGATCCCAAACCCTTTTCTATCGAAGCATTGTGTCCATTCTCATTTGATAGAAGTATAGTAATGACACCATTCCCGATCAATGTAGTGTTTCCCAAATATGACAAGTATGAAGGAACGTCAGATCCACAAGATCACTTACATGAGTTTTATGCATTGAGCTTAGATTTCATGCATGATACCACCTATTTAATGAGACTATTCCCAAGAAGCTTAAGAGGCATGGCTATGGAGTGGTTTTCTAAGTTACCCTCTGGCATAAAAACCTTTGAAGAATTAGCTTCAAAATTCATGGCCCATTACTCATATAACATCAAGCATGAGGTCACAATGATAACATTATGCAATACTAAACAAAAAGATGGAGAGGCATTCCTCACTTTCTTACAAAGGTGGAGGACAGTATTCGCAAGGTATCCTAGGAGTGTGCCCGAGAAGGAAAAAATGGATATATTCATTAATAGTGTGAGCACTGAGATGAACTACTGATTGAGAATGCAATGTCCCAAGACATTCCAAGACCTCATAGAAAATGGAGTAACAATAGAAGAAGTGTTGGTTAAGAGTGGGGAATTGAAATTGTATAAAGATAACAAGAACAACTCTAACAACAATAACTCCAACAATGGCACCAATCAAAATAAGAATTCATTCAATAGCAATAGTCGGTATAAAAACAACAATAAGGGAATAGTCAATGATGAGGTTGTTGACTCTAGCAACTTGAAGGTGACTCCATTTTCTCTTACAAGAACACCTAACCAGGTGAATAATGCAAACCAGACCTCCAATGCACCTTCTGACAACAATGCTAATAGTGGCAACCAAGGAAATAATCAGAGGAGTAATAAATTTGATAAATATTTGGTGCCAACTCCTCAAAGGAACTTCACATCATTGGGTGAACCCCTTGAAAAGGAACTAAAGACCCTCATAGCTAACAATATCATTACTCTATCTAGCATCCAGCCTTATGAGCCACACAACAAGCCTAGTTGGTGGAGTGCCAATAGCCATTGTGAGTACCATAGGATTCGAGGGCACATGACAAATGAATGCTTGCAGCTAGAGAATATAGTGCAAGACTTAATTGATAATGGCATGATCACCATTGATGGACCTTAAAGCAATGAAGACCATACAACATTCAAACAACCCTTCTATAAACATGACAAAGGGGAGTCATCTATCGTCAAGAAACAAAGCAGCAATAACATTAACTTTGCACCACCTTATGATAACATTGTGAATACTATAATAATCAAGGAAAAACCCCAAAAAGAGACATCAAATGTTATTACAAGAGGGAAAACTTCAAAGATTACTCTACAAGGGGTTGCTCCTAAAGTTATTAGCACTCTGCAGTCCAACATTGTGATCAAGCAATCTTCTACAATAGAAAAACCTTATAGCTTGGTAGATTAGTTGCAAAGAACTCCAGCGCAAATCTCTATCTTGGAGCTATTGAAGCTATCCCCTAACCATAAGGAAATTTTAGAAAAATCTCTAGTAGAGATGAATGTTCCTACTAACTTAGAAGAGGGGAAGTTCCAAAACATGGTAGGTCATCTCATTGCACCTCATTGCTTGTCATTCTATGACCAAGATGACATGTCTATTACTCATCCCCAAAACCTACCATTGCATATAGAGGTCTTGATTGAATTCCATAGAGTCAAAAGAGCTCTCATTGATGGAGGAGCTAGCCTTAATATTTGCACATTAAGTCTTGTTAAATCTTTAGGGTTGTTCGAGCCTTGCATTGACCCTAGAAAAAAAATCACCATAAAGGTTTATGATGAAGTTGAAAGGGCCTCTAAAGGCATGATTGTATTTCCCATTCAAGTGGGACCTGTCAAAAAGGACACCAATTGCCAAGTATTGGACATGAAGTTAACTTATAATATTTTGTTGGGGAGACCATGGATCCATGAGATGCAAGCAGTCCCATCCACGTACCACCAATGCATCAAATTTCCGTACATGGGTGAAGAAATCATGGTTGGAGGGGACTCAAACCCATTCCAATATTGCAATGCACTCAAACCCCTTCATGAGATATTTATTCCACATAACTGGGAAGGAATCATTCATAGAGCCACCATTGAAGATACCACAATGGATGATCCTAGAATAACATTAAATGATACTCCAAACCCTCCTCAAGCTAGCTCAATGACATCAACTAAGGGAAAGGAAAAGATGAGCTACAAGGGTCCAACAACAAATGAGGATTCAGATCAAGCACCTAAATTAGAGATAGTACCCTAAAAACCCACTAGAGAAGAAAAAGATAAAGCTAAAAAGGAAAACTACAAGAAAATGGATGAGATGATGGATGCATTTGACAAACAATGAAAAATTAGTTCCAAAGGAGTAGGAGAATACTCTGTTTCCCTATTCAACATGCCCACATCTCGAAGAACACATGGAAAACCATCAAAAGAACACTTGCCTCATAAGTATAACTCTTACTTTGTAAGAGAAAGTGACAAAGTAGCATTCGAAAAGGAGGAGAATGAAGTCCTTCAATGGCTTTATCTTGATGAAGAGGATACCTCAAACACTCCCATGGAAAGAATCCAGCATGTTAATATACAAATCGAGCAATATGGGAAAGGGTTTGAGATAATGTAGAAAATGGGATACAAGGGAAGAGGACCCTTAAGCCAAAGGAATAGAGGTCTATTAAAACCCATTGAACCTACTTGGAGGGAAAAGGAAGAAAGATCCAGAGTAGGCTACCAATATAAAGGGGAAAGCTCCAGCCCAATGCAAGATTTCTATCCTCAAGTAAATGCCTTAGAATCTGATGGAGATAGTGATGACTCCTAGGATTATGAGTGGGATACCCTATCTGATGAATCATGTCAAGATAAAGAAGTAGTTACAATACATATGTATGAAAAGATCCCAAAGCAAGAAACTCAAGTCAATGAAGAGCCTAATATACAAGGTCTTAACATAGGACATGCATATACTAATCCACCATGGATAGATACATTTTGGATGCCTTCAGAGGAGGGAGATTCAAACATTAGTTTTAATTTTCTTGTGGCTTTTCTCACTCTATTTCCTATAGAAGTCGACGAGGACTCAAGTGAAGGGGATTTCGACCCTTCTTCCATGGACCATCTTGAGGAAGCGCACATCATAGATCTAAATGATACAATGTACGAACCCTCAAATGAAGTCATTTCCATAAACCCAATTGATGAAAAGTTTCTAATGAAACCTTATCCTTGATAAATCCCCATCTTATTGATTGGGACCAAACCGAGCCAAGTGACTTGCTTTATTTTCCAAATGACCAAGCAGCAAACCAATACCTTAATGCGGTTGAGCCCTCTTTCACCAATGAATTCAAACTAAACATGATAGAAGTAGCGGGAGTTCAATCTCTTAGTCAAAAGAAAAAAATGAAAAAAAATAAGAAAAAGAAAAGTTCTAGTGCTGAAAACCATTATGTGGTAGCATTAGAACCCAAAAAAGTAAAGATAAAAGATGTTTCCTTTGGTGAAAACCCAATTGTGGCATCAAAGGAAGAGAGATTGGATACTATACCAAAGCATGAGGAAGAAAGGTCACCTATACTCATAGAGTCAACAAAAAAGGTTAACATTGGGATGGAAGTGGATCCAAAATTTATACACTTGGCAGCATCACTTACACCTCTAGAAAGAGAGGACTTCATCAAGTTTTTCCAAGAACAACAAGTGAACTTCGCATGGTCATATGCCGACATGCCCGGCTTAGATCTTGACTTTATAATGCATCATTTGAATGTTAGACCAAGGGTTAAGCCCGTTAAGCAAAATTTGAGGAAAATGCACCCACATATAGCTCTATTAGTCAAGGTGGAATTAGAAAAATTATTGAAGGTGGGATTCATAAGGGCAATAGCTTATGCTAAATGGATATCTAACATTGTACCAATCACAAAACATGACAAATCCATTTGAGTATGCATGGATTTTCAAGACCTAAATCTTGCTTGTCCTAAGGATGACTTCCCACTTCTGAGCATTGATGCAATAGTTGACTTGACAGTGGGTCATTCCATGTACTCCCTAATGGATGGTTTCAATGGATATAATCAGATTAAAATTGCACCTAAAGACCAAGAGAAGACTGCCTTTACATGCCCTTGGGGCACTTTTTGTTGGAATTTCATGCCCTTCGGCCTTAAAAATGCCAAAGCCACATATCAAAGGGCCATGACAACTATCTTCCATGACATGATGCATACATTTTTAGAGGATTATGTGGATGATATATTGGCCAAGTCCCACAAAATAGAGGAACACCTACAAATTTTGAAAAAGATATTCATTCAGTTGTAGCAATTCAAAGTTAGATTAAACCCAAATAAATGTGCCTTTGGTGTCCAATCCAACAAGTTATTAGGTTATATAGTTTCAGACAAAGGAATTGAAGTGGACCCAGAGAAAGTACAAGTGATAATGGATATGGAGATACCAAAGAACATCAGCCAAATGAGGTCCTTACAAGGCAAAATACAATCCATAAGAAGGTTTATTTCTCAATTGGCCGAAAAATGGCATTCCTTCACCAGGTTGCTACATAAGGATACTATGTTCATGTGGGCTGATGAATGTGATCAATCCTTCATATTATTAAAGACCTATTTGATAAATCTACCTATCCTAATGCCACCAATCAAGGGCAAAGCATTGCTTTTATACATATCTACTACTAAAAGATCTCTAGGAGTACTTTTGGCGCAAGAGGATGAACAAGGAAAGGAAAGAGCTATCTACTATTTGAGTAGGACATTGATCAAATATGAACTTAACTACACATTCATGGAAAGGGCTTGCCTAGCAGTTGTTTTTGTATCTCAAAAATTGAGACATTATACGTTGACTCATAAGGTAAAGCTAATTGCCAAAATTGATCCTCTCAAGTATTTGCTAAGTAAAACTACCTTAATGGGTAGGATAGAAAAGTGGGTTATGATATTGAGTGAATTTGACATTGAATATGTTGATAGAAAAGCCATAAAAGGACAAGTGATAGCAGATCACTTAGCTGAGAGTCCAATGACTTCTACACAAACTATTCAAGTGAAATTTTTGGATTTCAACATTGTAAACATAGAGGCAAAAATGTGGAAATTATATTTTGACGACTCCTATACTCAAGGAGGTTTCGGGGCTGACATATTATTGGTCACTCGTCAAGGGTACACCATTCCTAAGTCCTACAAAATCTTGTTTCCATGCACAAATAATATAGCGGAATATGAGGCACTAGTCATAGGCATCAAAATTGCCTTAGAGTGGAACATCAAGGAGCTACAAATATATGGAGATTCTCAACTCATTATCAATCAAGTCAACAATGAATATAACACTAAAGATGAAAAGTTGATGCCATATAAGACCATGATTGATGGATGGAGGAAGTACTTTTCCTTGATCACTTTTGAGTAGATTCTGAGAGAGAAAAATAGAGCAGTTGACGCCATGGACACCTTGGCTTCCTTGTTACAAAAACTAGATCAAAATGAGAAGTATGAGTTCTTGGTGGAAGAGTTGGTGAAACTGGCATTTGACCTTCCCAAAACCCAAATTTTTTCCCTATTACATGGACATGAATCACCTTGGTATGAACCTATATATGCATATCTCAAAGACAAAGTGCTACCTTTAGACCAAACCCAAGCTCAAAAATGAAACTTTATACGCCAATCAGCCCATTACATAATCCTCTCAGAAACATTATATCGTAAGGGTCTCGACGAGATGTTACTTAGGTGTCTAGAGGAGGAAGAGTCTAAGCTAGCTTTGCATGAAGTTCACGAAGGCATTTGCGGGTCACACTCAAGTGGATTAAATCTAGCTAAGAAGATCCTTCACTTATGATATTTCTAGAAGACATTAGAAAAAGATGCTTTCCACTTTGTTAGGATATGTAGCAAATGTCAATATCATTGCGACATGATACATGCATTGGCATCGGAATTGCACCCATTTGTTACACCTTGGCCTTTCTATCAATGGGAGTTTGATTTAATTGGTGTCATATACCCACCTTCTTCAAATGGTCACAAATACATCATAACAGCAACAGAGTATTTCACTAAGTGGGTCGAAGCGGTTCCTTTGATCACGGCCATGGGTAAGAAAATTTCCATGTTCATCTTGAACCACATCATTTGCAGATATGGCATTCCTCATGCCATAATAACAGATAATGGAAAAAAATTCAAAAACAAGGACATGGATGAACTTTGTGATACATTTCATATTACTCACCATTCCTCATCTATCTATTACCCTTAGGGAAATGGGCACATCGAAGCCACGAACAAGAATATCTTGAAAATATTGAAGAGATCAGTCAATAAATCGGGAAGGGATTGGCATGTGCAAATTAATCCAGCATTATGGGCCTATAGAATGAGCATTCAAACACCTATGAGAGCCACACCATTTTCATTAGTCTATGGGGCTAAAGCAATTCTACCATTAGAAGTTGAAATCTTGTCTTTACGAGTGTCACTGTAAGGGTTGATCACCGATGAAGACTATAGAGTCACTAGAATTCATTAATTGGAGTTGCTAGAAGAACATCAAACATAAGCTTATGAGCACCTAAAAGTGTATCAAAATAGAATCTCGAGGAACTACAATAAACATATCAAATCGAGAGTCTTTTAGGTAGGAGACTTAGTGTTAAGAGAGAACCCAAAGAATCAGGTTGAAAGAGAGAAGAAAGGAAAATGGGAGGATAATTGGCTTGGCCCATTCATCATAGTATCTTCATTTGGAATGGGAACCTATAAGTTATCAGATTGTGAAGGAGAGGAACTTCAAGAACCCATCAACATCATTCATCTCAAAAGGTTCTACACATGAGGAAGATAATAGAGTATAAAGAGTATCAGATGAGGAGCATCATATTTATTACACATAGTCAAAGAGATCTTGAAAAATACAAAAAAAAATTGAAAAAGAGAAAAAAATAAAAATAAAAATTGAAAAAGATAAAAATACAAAAAAAATTGGAAAAAAGAAAAATACAAAAAAAGAGAAAAAAAAAGAAAAAAGTGCCTTGGTGAAAACCTAACAATAGGCGCCTTGGTAGAAAAAAAAAGAGAAAAACATCCAGAAGGTGAAAACTTGGTAAACAAGTGCCTTTTGTTCCCTTAAGTTTGTCTTTCCTAGTCACATATGTCCATATTGCATTTCCAACATCCCATTTATATAACTGCCATTGCATTCGTCATTTGTACATAGTCATAATAAAGCCATTCAGTCGCATTGTTGCATTGCCTATCAGCCCTAAGCTTATCGAATGATGCCATTTATCACTTGGGGGCAGAAGAGGATTGGAAATTTGGTACGACATAGATTCAATAAGTGCTACAATCAGTCGTATCAAAGAGAGATTTATCAGAGTTTCAGCAGAGTGGAAATTTTATTGAACCTTTGATAGATATCACTGTTCAAAACCTAAGTATTTGATCCTGCAACATGATCCTTGAGCCTTCATTGACTTTATAATTCAGGATTAAAAATTGACAAAACACCTTAAAGATCAAAATGCTTGGAAATACTTTTTGAAAATCAGGAAACATTGCAAAACACTTGAAACTTTCTTTTGATAATCTTTATGAAATTGAATTTTATCACATCTTTTGAGCTAATCAATGATGTTACGACTAGATTAGCCATGAGAAAGACGTGATATTTTATTGCCTTTGAGTGATTATTTTGAGGAAGATTCATCAACTTATGAAAGTTTGTCTAATGACATGGTCATCAAAGAACCATTGAGGACTATCTCATAAGAGGATGGATTGACCTTTTCTTGTTTACACAAATGGATCCCTTGGCTATTTAGATCTTCCATATCTTAATACCAAAAATCCACTTGCAACATTGAATCTGTTGACACTGGTATTCAGACTCCCATAGTTTGGTCATCCAACTAGTGAGGGTTGTACTTGGTTCAAAACAGAGGTTACCAAAAAGTGATAAAAAGTGGTATTCATATCATCATGATGTGGTTAGTGATGATTGTACTAGCTTTCCGGTCCCACAATGCTCAATGATGAAAATTTATCTCCATGGCATTTCTTTGCTAAAAACTGGTCACACTTAGGTTGCATTGCATTGCTTTATCATGTTACATTAATTGCATTGCTTTATAATGTTAGATTATTGCATTTGTTTGTGGTTAATTTTCCAAGGACAAGGGGATACATCAATAATCTTGGTTAGTCAAAACATTAAAGAAATGAGGGATTCAATCAAAACATCTTACTCTTGATCAATCAAAATAAAGAAATGAGATTATCTTCTACATTCATGCATAGCATTAATCATTAGTCATTATCCATATACCATAAAAAGAAAAAGAAAAAAACATCCATACATCATTTGCATACAAATAGCTAAAAATTTCATTGCATACATTGAAAATTTAAAAAAAAAACATAAGGGGCATTTACATATGCATTTCCATAAAACACTTTGCAATCATACATTGAGAAATAGGGAAATCATGTCATAAATCCATACATCGTTACATCATTTATCTATATCATAAAATAAGATAATTGCATCCATAGCATAAATCAAAGTAAATGCATAACACATCATATAGCTGCATAAAAGATAATCTCATAAACAACTCATCAAGGAGAACCAAGGAGTATATCATACTCTAAAAAAGTGTTCACCAATGATCCATCAACTCGGTATATCAAGATACAATGTCATACAAAGTGGTACATGAAATAGTCTAATCAGTCAAAAAACATGGCATGTGATACAACTACATCAACCATGAGTGAATCTGTCATCAATCAATCAAGATCCTATAGCACCAGATCCATCTGGACCTCTACCATCATGTGGGGGAGGAGCTTGAGAAGTACTCACACCACTCTATCTCTAAACCATAGCAAACATGAACTGTTGCATCAAGGCAGCAACCTCATCTAAACACCCAACAACATTGGACATATCAGTCCTCATAGCCTGAACCTCCCGTACTATAGTACCCATGGTGGGAACATCTTGGGAAACCTGTCCCTGATCCTATTGTGTAGGAACATCATCCTATTGAGCCAAGGCAACTCTCTGCAACTGAACCAAAGGATCGAATCCCCCTAGAATCCACCTAGTAGCATCAACATGAGCCTGTCTATCCTGTCTCTGATGTCTATGAACTCTATGATGTCTATCTTCTCTAGGATGTACATCAAGTGCATCATCATGAACTCTAGCATGATCTCTATCCCTTGCATGACCACCTCTCACCCGTACTTGACCAATAGCAGGAGGATCTCTCTATCCTCATTATCTCTGTTGTCTACTACCACCACCTCCATCACCCCGACCCGGGACAGGCTCTGCTGGATCAATGAAATGAGTAAACCTATTAGGAGCCCACCAATCGGCAAACTCACGAGACATACCTGCATCTGCCACACCAGAAAGCATCTCCCACCTGCAATAAGCCATACCAGCAATTTGATCTAAGGCAAACTGATAATCAATGAGAGGACCCCACATAGATCTCTCTGCCTATACCCGAGCATATAGTGTTGTACCCTATGGCATATCCTATATCCGACCATACTGTCTAGAAACTCTGCCAAAGTAGAAGTGCTCAATAGTGGTAGTAGTGTGACCAATCATCCAGTGAGAGGAAAACATGTAAGGTAACTCATCATCATCCTCTCTCCACTTCTTGCAACCCCTATATGGTCTCCATAAAACCTGATCGAGATCATCAATCTGTCACCGCCAGAAATCTAGATGACCTAAATGATGTTGCACAACCATCCTAGTGTATAGAAAAGAATATGGAAAACCTTGAGGCCAAACCCTGTTAGAAATAGGCCTAGTGATGGGAAGATGCTCCCATATCCACAACTGAAGAATCACTGCACCATCTGACAAGGATGCACTCTCTCTATAGACTACCTCATGCAAATCATGGTAGAGCTATGCAAGGATGCATGAACCCCAATCGAAGCATCGAGGATGAGCAAGTAAATCCTCCAATATCCTACCCCTCTGATGGAAAAACCATGACCTCGCTGGTCAGGAAGAAGCAAACCACTGATCAAAGCACCAAGTACTGCTAGCAATGTAGAAAAGGAAGCAAACTGAGGCCAATTGATCATATCATCATCAATAGAATTGTCCCTGAACACTCTTCGGTAGATAGTAGAATCATATATGGAATCATAATACACTACCTCTCTTCTGCATGGGATACGTAGTAATCTATACACGTCCTCAGGCATGATAGTCATCTCTCCATAGAGAAAATGAAATGTATTGTGGTCGGAGTGCCATTGCTCTGCCACTGCAGTCAATAAACCATGGTTCAGCTAGAATTGTGGGAGATCAAGAAGGAAGCTCAAACCGCACAACTCAATCACATGGAACTCAGCATCTGTAAGAGTCTGGCCCAAATCAATGACCTAAGAAGCAACTATCTGGATGTATAGAGTAGGAAAGTACCATTTTTTCATGTCTCTATGTCCTGTGCACGAAGCAACAGTATCAAATCATATCGGTTTTCACACTGATTGATTTATCCTATCAATATCCTATCCTAATCGGATTGACACATTACATTCATTGGTAACACTATCCTGATATCCTAATCCATTTGTTTTGTTCAACACAACATACCTAATCTAATCATTTGACTCGAGCATCGGAAGTCATCAAATTTTTCATCAGACATAATCAAGTACAAGTGTGAAAAAAGTACAATTTTTTTTTCAAAAGTCTATAGGTGTGATTTTAATCATCCCAGGTGACATTCCTCTTAAGCGACCACAAAAAGGTGCAACGCGACATTATTTGGGTGTTACGCGATAGTTTTCATGCTACGCGACAGTAAATCGTGCTAGGCGACAACAAAAGGTGGCCTAGGCAACAGTCAATTTGTTAGGGTTTCCTATGCGATAGAATATATGAAAATGGGCATTTTGGCCTAACTCTATGCATGAGTATGCTATTCCTAGGCGAGGATAAAAGTATCTTAAGAGACATTAAGCTATACAGAAGCGTGAAAGAAAAGTGCGGATGTGACAGTAAAAGGGTCTAGGCAATAGTGAAATTTTCCTAGGCGCGATTTCGCATATTAAAGGCAACGATGAAACGGGAAATTGCAATAAATGCTAATAAATGTGCAATAAATACAAATAAGAGGTTCGAAATAACTTACTAGAGGTCCATAGTTAGGTGGCCTCGCATATCTCTGACACCTCTCAAACTGATGCTCTTGAATAGGGACAACCATATCGAAATTCACCACAGGATCAGAGCAAAATCACCAAAGATAAAAGTAAAAATGAATAGTAAAATAAGGTTTTTCAACCTATTTAAGCTATTCTGACCTAATTTTGGAGGTGAAAATTGGTTTAGACCTATGTATGGACCTATAAAATTAGCCAGGGCATCCTTGAATCATGACATATCATTAATGATTTTCAGAAATGAAAACATATACATCATCATCATCAAAAATTTTCATATCAAACTATCAATATGTTTTAATTTCTGAGGGGCATCAGGGTATCAAATTGAAGTTGAAATCAAACAACATTGGAATCAGTGGGGCATCAAAAAAAATTGTATCATCAGTATCAACAATCAAATCAATATCAGTATTAGAGGCATATCAGTGAATCAACAATCAGGACTCAAAAGAATTTTTGAATCAATCTTCTTCGCACATCAATTCAAAGAGGGGCATTTGTAGACATGCAAAAATGGACAAAGTGTTTTTTAATTGCAAAAATCAATAAAATGGCTTAAAATCATCAAAATGCACTAATTCAATCAAAAAGGTATCAAATCAATTAAAATTGACATAATTAAATAAAGTTGGACAAAATCAATTAAAGAAAAGGAAAAATCAAATAATGAGGTTAAATAATTAAATCAAAGCTTAAAGGGGTGAAAAACACTACATAATTGATTTTAATCAATTAGTTGTATAGTTGTTTAAATCAAAAATTAAAATGAACCTATTACCCTTACATGGCTAAATTTAATTAATTAATTGAATTTAATAATTCCTAATATCTTTCAACAAAGTTGAGCAACCAATAAGAATTGAGGACAAAAAGACACAAATCACTCAAAAAGGATGGATCTCAATCACTCATTCTAAATTTTCAGTCTTAACCACTCAATCTTGTCCTTTTGTCCAAAGCTTTCAGACAAACCTTTAAATTGTCCCCCCATTTATGAATAAAGCAAAGTATTTGACTCAACCAAAGGTAAATCATGATTACTTAACTCCACCCCCTACCCTTGGGAATTTACTATAAATATGAAGCATTTTGAGAGCAATTGATATCTTAGAAATTCATTTGCAAAGTATTGTTACTATAGGCATTTGAAGATTATTCTAAGAGCAATTAAGAGCATTTAGAGTAATTTGTATTATACTTTTGTCAATTTGAGCTAGAATCATCATCATAGAAGCATTGTAGAAGCATAGCGGCATACATTCTCATTTTAGAAGTGTCACTAGTAGAGATTTGAGTTGAGAGCTTCACTTACCACCTCTTTCTAGAGAGCCATGAGATGCTATAGATCTTAGTTTCATTTTTAAATAGATTTGCATTGTATTTACTTTAGAATTTTTGCTAATTTGATCTTAATTTCATGAAGGTGATTATCATCATCACACAGCTTCCAACAAAAATAGTTTCACCTGCATGCTTGTCAACCATTAGATCATGGACATATAAGCTGGCAAAGAAACTTCAGGTTTGTGGATTAATGAATTGTCACAAAGCATCTTATAATCTCAGGGTTTGAATTCAACATAATGGTTTGTGGATTTTTGTCCTTTATATACGTTTGAAGAAGAAATTTTCCATTGAAATTGTATAAATATTATAAGATATTTTGAATTACGGAGTTGATACACTATCACTGTGAAAGATGGAAGATGCTTTGTTGGAATTGTAGCACATAGCTCCTTTTCTAGATATCTCCAGCACATGTCTAGATGACATATTGGCTCCACCCAAAGGCCTTTATAGATTAGCTTCCAAAAATTAATGATTTTAATAGCTGCTAATATGTAGTAATTTTAAACTAGTCGCTAAAAACTACTGATTTTAAATTAGCCATTAGACATTAGCTATTCTAAACTAGCCAATAGCCACTTGAAATAGAGAATTAAAGCTATTTGCTAAAAGTAGCCATTATATACGAGTTTTGAATATTAAATTAGCTGGTGCAGACTAGTTGTTATCAATTTGATGCTAAAAACTAGCTGATACGTAGTCGTGAATCACTCAGTTACCTATTAGCTGCTACTCCTTCCTTGGTTAGGAGTTGTTCTTGAATTTGTGGATGACAAGGTTCCTTGATTGGCTCAAACTTAAGCTCTCATCCCTTCTCAGATTGTGCAGGTGTGTGCCAATCTCCATTCCTCCCTGCTACATAATTTGAAGTAATGAGCTTCATTTGTGATGACCTCAGCCTTTTGATACAATATGTAGTGTTTTTAAGAGTCTTAAGCACTCTACTAAGACTGACTTCTCTACCTTGTTGAGGCAGATGTCTAAACTATGTTCATTTATCCTTGTTTGTATGGAATTGCAAGTCTCAACAATGTAAGGTCTGCCACATGAGCATTGAGTGCATTAAACTCCACTTCTTAAGTTAGGCTATAAGAGATCCATATTTAGTAACCTTCTCAAGATTGTTTTGTGATTATTGGAATTGATTAATTTTTAAAAATTTATCAATCTTATGTAAGATTAATTTTTTAATTAATTTTTAATGGCCCACATGAAGAGGCACATGTGATAGGAAGTTACAGTTTTATAAAAGGTATCTTATATTTTTCGTATATTTTATTGATCAAGTAGAAGAGTAGTTTTCAAGACTCCTACTTTGATGGACAAGTGGAGTATAACCATTTTGGGAAAATAGGTCCTCTCTCCACCTATATATGATCTTTTAGAATACCATCATATTAAGTCTGAAAAGAATTTATTTGTAAAGGGTAAGAGAGAGAAACTGATTTTCATCTCATTCAAGCTTCTGGAAGTAATTCTATTTTCCATCTCATCCAAGTATTTGGCAGTAATTAAATTTTACTACTCTCATCACTTCCATATTTCTTCACTAATGGATCCAGGTAAGTAATGTTTCCATGATTATTCAATTTTCGCATTATGATATATATGTGAAGATCATGACAGTTCTAGGTCTTGAGATTATAGCAAATGTAAATTGCATAAATTAAATTTACTATTTAATTTACATGTGGTATCAGAGCATGAGTTGAGAACTTTCATGTTTTTCCATTATGTTTAATAATGTGTTATCTATTTTATCAGATTTTTTTTTTTTCGTATGTTGTAAACACAAAACCATGATTTGGTATAATACATGGTTGCTGTATAATAAATTTTTTGTAGCGATTAATTTTTTTTGTTAATTTAATGTATATGTCAGGTCATTATATTGATTTGAGGTCTATATTATGATATGGCTCGGTAGCCACCAAAGTGGTCTAGCCGAAATGATATGTAGATATTAAGTCAAATTGTTGAAGTTTAATACTTGTTTCCCAGTGTTAAAAAATAAATAATGACTTTGCAAATCACAATTATTTAATCACTACAATACTAGGTTGGCCCAAAGGTGCACCATTTTTTTTAGAGATTAATTAATTGGAATAGGATGGTTGGTGGATATTCATGATTAAATGTTAGTACGGATACCCAAAGGTAACAGACTTACTTAGTTGTGAATATTTTATCAATTAGTCCTATTAGGTGAAAGGGAATCGCCCTAATTGTTAATAGTTTACCATAAGATTAGCCCAAAGGTAGATCACGGTAATTTACTATTTATTGTTGCACCATGTGTTTTTATATTGGTTATTGACTTATAACTCTTAATATTAATGTTGTGAACATGAATTTATGGTTGCAGTGTCAGTTCCTATTTTGCTACATTTGCATGCCTCTTCTATTTCGATCTTGAATGGAATGAATTTCTCAGTTCGGAAGGAATGGGTTCAATTTCACCTTGGTGTTCTGGATCTTGATATGGCTCTTGAAACTAAGAAATCAGCTTCTATTACTGATAAAAGTAGTACGGAAGAAAAAACTATAGTCCAAGCATGGGAAAGATCGAACAGACTGAGCCTTAAGTTTATGTGGATGATTGTAGAAAACAACATCAAGTCAACTCTTCTTGAAACTGACAATGCTAAAGAATTTTTGAAATCTATGGGAGAGCATTTCCAAACTGCTGACAAGTCCCTTGCTGGAACACTGATGGCTATGCTTACCACCATGAAGTTTGATGGTACGCGTGGAATGCATGAGGATGTCCTTGAAATGAAAAATTTGACTGCTCAATTAAAGACTCTTGAGATGAAGGTGGATGAGTTCTTCCTTGTGCAGTTTATTTTGAACTCCTTGCCTCCTCAGTATGGGCTGTTTCAGATTCACTATAAAAATATTAAGGATAAGTGGAATGTAAATTAGTTGGCCAGTATGCTCAGTCAATAAGAGGTAAGACTTAAGCAACATGGACAACATTCAGTTCATCTCACAACTTAAGGAGCCGAAAGGAAGGGGAAAAAGCCCAGAAAGGGCATGAAGCAAGTACCACCTATGGCATATGAGCCTAATCATGGTTCTGTGGCTTATAAGAAGGAAAAGAATAATGATAAGTGTCACTTCTGTAAAACTCAGGACACTATCAGAAAGACTGTAAAAAATGTAAGGAATGGTTCGAAGAGAAAGGTATGAATTTCATTTCTGTTTGTTTCAAATCAAACCTAACTGAAGTTCCTTCTAATACTTTATGGATTGATTCTGGGGCTACTAATCATGTTTCAACTATGATGCAAGGATTCCTTACAACCCATACCATAAATCCAAATGAAAATTTTCTGTTCATGGGAAATCGGGTTAAAGCTCCAGTTGAAGCTATTGGCACTTATCATTTATTTCTAGATTCTGGTTATCATTTGGATCTGTTTTAGATTATTGATGTTCCTTCTATTTCAAGGAATTTAATTTCCTTGTCTAAACTTGATGTTGATGCTTTCTCTTTTAAATTTGGGAATAAAAATTTTAGTTTGTTTAAGAGTACCTATTTTGTTGGTTCGGGTATTCTTTGTGATGGTTTGTACAAATTAAAACTTGATAATTAATTTGCTGAAACTATTCTTATCTTGCATCATAATATTGGTACTAAACATAGTCTCACAAATGAAAATTCCTCATACTTGTGGCATAAAAGGCTGGGACATATTTCCAGAGAATGGTTACTGAGATTAGTAAAAGATGGGATTCTCTTGAACCTAGATTTTTCTAATCTTGGGGTATGTGTGGATTGTATTAAGGGAAAAAAAACCAAACAAACCAAGAAGGGTGCCACAAGAAGTACAAAGCTTCTTGAGATTATTCATATAGACATTTGTGGGCCTTTTGACAATCCATCTTTTGGTGGAGAAAAGTATTTTATCACCTTTATAGATGATTTCTCATGTTATAGTTATGTCTATTTTCTGCATGAAAAATCTTAATCGGTGGATGCCCTTGAGGTGTACATTACTAAGGTTGAAAGGAAATTAGATAGAAAGGTGAAAATCATCCGATTTGATAGAGGTGGTGAATATTATGGAAAGTATGATGAATCAGGGTAGTGCCCTAGCCCATTTTCTAAACTCCTTGAAAAACATGGCATATGTGCATAGTATACTATGCCTGGAACGCCATAGCAGAATGGTGTAGTTGAAAGGCATAATTTTACCTTAATGAATATGGTTAGGAGTATGTTAAGTAATTCTAATTTACCTATGGTGTTGTGGATGCATGCTCTTAAGACCGCTACATACTTATTGAATCAGGTTCCAAGTAAGTCAGTTCCAAAGACCCCTTTTGAACTATGGATAGGAAGGAAACTGAGTTTAAGACACCTGCATGTTTGGGGTTGTCCAGCGTAGGTTAGAGTGTATAATCCGCTTGAAAAGAAATTGGATTTTAGAACGGTCAGTGGTTACTTTATTGGTTACTCTGAAAAATCCAAAGGGTATAGGTTTTATTGTCTTGATCACAGTACGAGAATTGTAGAGACCGGTAATGCTAGATTCATTGAAATTGGTGAAGTTAGTGGGAGTGATAAATCACAAAGTGTGGCTATCCAAGAAGTTAGGGTACAAGCCCTGGTACCTATGGCTTCAAAGGAAAGTATTGTTCCTGCCGTTGTTGAACAACCTGACAACATTGAACAACAAATTAATGAACCACCACTCGATAATGAGACTATCATCCACGAACCAATAGTAGAAGAACCACCAATGGTAGAAGAACCACCAAAATTAGCATTAAGGACATCTCAAAGGGAAAGGAGGTCTTCTATTTCTAATGATTATGTGGTTTATTGACAAGAATCTGGGACATGTAAGGATCTAATTTTATTTTCACAAGCCATAGAAAGTAGTGATTCTACTAAATGGATTGTTGTCATGAATGATGAATTGAATTCAATCGACCAAAATGAAGTCTGGGATCTTGTTGAATTAACTAAAGGATACAAGAAAGTTGGTTGCAAATGGGTCTTTAAGAACAAACGTGACTCTAAGGGAAATATTGAATGACATAAAGCCAGACTTGTGGCCAAAGGTTTCACTCAGAAAGGAGGCATAGATTATAAAGAGACTTTCTCTCTTGTATCCAAGAAAGACTCGCTTAGAATCATCATGGCATAGGTGGCTCATTATGATTTGGAGTTACACCAAATGGATGTGAAAACTACATTTTTGAATGGGAGTTTAGAGGAAGAAGTCTATATGGATCAACCTGAAGGTTTCTCCATTAAAGGAAAAGAACACTTGGCTTGCAAACTTAAGAAATCAATATAAAGACTTAAACAAGCTTCTCAGAAATGGTATCTTAAGTTCCATAATACTATTACTTCCTTTGGATTTAAGGAAAACCTTGTTGATCGGTGTATATATCTCAAGGTTAGTGGGAGTAAGTTTATATTTTTGATTTTGTATGTTGATGATATATTGCTTGCCACCAGTAATTTTGGTTTATTGCCCGAAACCAAGAAATTTCTCTCTATGAATTTTGAAATGAAAGATATGGGTGAGGTTTCTAATGTGATAGGAATTGAAATATTTTAGGATTGATCAATGGATTGTTAGGATTGTCTCAGAAGGCCTATATAGAAAAAGTTCTAGAGAGATTCGAAATGGAAAAATGTTCAGCTAGTGTTGCTCCTATTCAGAAAGGGGATAAATTCAGCCTTATGCAATGTCTGTAGAATGAATGGGAATGAAAATAGATGGAAGGAATTCCTTATGCTTCTGTTGTAGGAAGTCTAATGTATGCATAGACTTGCACCATACTAGACATCGGTTTTGCAGTTGGTATGTTGGGAAGATATCAAATTAACCCAGGATTGGATCACTAGAAGGCTGCAAAGAAAGTGATGAGGTACTTGCAGGGAACAAAGGATTACATACTCACATTTAGGAGAACTGATAATCTAGAGGTGATTGGCTACTCAGACTCATATTTTGTTGGATGTGTTGATAGTAGAAAGTCCACTTTTTGTTATTTGTTCCTATTAGCTAGAGGAGAAATATCATGGAAAAGTGCGAAGAAAACTATCACCACTTCATCCACTATGGAAGCTGAATTTGTGGCATGATTTGAAGCCATAGTTTATGGATTGTGGTTGTAGAATTTTATCTCAGGACTTGGGGTTGTTGACTCTATTGCCAAGAAATTGAGAATTTATTGTGATAACTCCCTAGCTATATTTTTCTCTAAGAACGATAGGTATTCTAATGGTGCTAAACACATGGAATTGAAATACTTTGTCATTAAGGATGAAGTTTAGAAATGAGTGTCGATTGAAGATATAAGCACACAACTTATGGTTGCAGATCCATTGACAAAAGGATTACCACCAAAAACATTTAAGGAACATGCCAATAGAATGGGTATTGAACGTAGCACATAACAGTTGTTACTTTTATGTAATGGGATTGCATTATGTTATTGCCACTCTGAGATCTTTATAACTTGGTGTTTCTGACTGACAAATCCTATTTTAAATGTGTACGTACGTGTATGAGAATGAGTGTATGATGATAGGAATAGTATTTTCTCTGACAAGAGACATTTTTGTTGGACCTTATGAATACACTTCTTATTTATAGACTAAATTAAATAGGTTACTAGCATTATGGTACATGGAAGGGACTATGTTGCTTTATTAACATGAAACTGCCATGACTTGCATTAGTGGGTTATTTAATTATAGTATTATGATGATCAACTAAAAGTTAAGATAGATATGATTTATAGCATGCCTAATGATAACCTTATCAAACTCTAATGTTAAGTTATCATATGTGCCAAGTGGGAGAATGTAAGATTAATTTTTTAATTAATTTTTAATAGCCCACATGAAGAGGCACATGTGATAGGCAGTTACAGTTCTATAAAAGGTATCTCATATCTTTCGTATATTTTATTGATCAATTAGAAGAGTAGTTTTCAAGACTCCTACTTTGACGGACAAGTGGAGTATAACCTTTTTGGGAAAACCAGTCCTCTCTCCACCTATAAATGATCTTTCAGAATATCATCATATTAAGTCTGAAGAATTTATCCATAAAGGGGTAAGAGAGAGAAACCGATTTTCATCTCATTCAAGCTTCTGGAAGTAATTTTGTTTTTCATCTCATCCAAGTATCTAGCAGTAATTAAAGTTTATTGCACTCATCACTTCTAGATTTCTGCACTAATGGATCTAGGTAAGTAATGTTTCCATGATTATTTAATTTCCACATTATGATATATATGTGAAGATCATGATAGTTCTTGGTCTTGAGGTTATAGAAAATGTAAATTGCATAAATTAAATTTAATATTTAATTTACATCTTATTATTTATTTTCATTGTTCAATGAATGCCAAGCATTCACACAAGCCAAACATGGAAAAGAAGTTCATTTTAAGCTACACTCAGATTTCCACTATCCACAAATTGAGGGAAGGTTCTTTTCCAAGGAGGAAAGAGTAATTAAGAGTAAAGTTAAAAGCTTACAACTTGCCAAGGCTGACTTGTCTACCCTGTTGAGGTAGATGTCTATATTATGTTATGTTATCTTTACCTTTCATAACTCACAATATCAATTTACAAGCTAACTTGAAGTCACCCAGAATTCCATGAGACTAGCACTGCTGTTACTAGCTCCTCCTTTTTGATCTTCCAACCCGCTTCTCTTTCCCTAACAGTCCATGCACATGTTTATATGTACACATCCCATACTGTGTGCCTAGAAGAAGTGTAACCATCCACAATAGGAAACAATATAGTACTCATAGGTGAGAGGATGATGAAACTATCATGAGTCGCCACCCTCAAACCATATATGTTGTTAGAGCTGCCAATGTCAGTAATCAGTGCCCAACAAAGAAAAAGCTAAACAATGATGTGCCAACCCCCAAAATTGAGACTCTATCAGGCATTAAAGTAACCACCCAGTTAGAGGAGTAAAGCCTGATAGCCAGTGATGCTTGCCAACTGAAATGAATGCCACTTTGTCAGGGTTGTTGGAGGGTAAGATAACCATCCATGACTTTCTAGCATAAGAGATCCTTGACATAATCCATAATTGTCAATAATAGTAACATGCCTCCAGTAGAAATAAAACTAATGCCAGAATTGTAGACCATATAGCCCATGCTCAACACAAAGGTGAAAGTTGCTTCTTGCATAACTAAATACCAATTTTGAACAAAACCCTAGTTCAAGGCCCTCAATCCAGGAGGTCGGACTAAAAATTGAATAAATTTTGACTCAGAATAGATAAAGACATGAGACCAATGGAAAATGAAAGATAACTCACAGGGCTAACTAAAAATATCAGTCTTTCATGCCTAGATTTCCATACACATCCGTACAAATTTTCTGATGCCCAAAATGTGCAGGAAAATAGTTAATTTTTATCCAGGAGGCCAAACTAAAACTTGAATAACTTTTGACTCCAAATAGATTAGGAGATGAGACCTACGAAAAATGAAAGATAGCTCATAGGGCTAAATGAAAATATCATTCTTTCAAGCCCAAACTTCTATACAGGTCTGTATGAATTTGTTGATGCCCAAATGTGCAGGAAAATAATTAGTTTTTATTGATTTTTGAATGCCAATTACATCATAGTGCCTTCCACCCACCTGGTAGTGCTTATTAAGGCCTCCCCCAATGATTAAAAACTGATTTTTAAACCATCTAGTCATTAAGGGGTTGATTACAACTCTTAGCACAAATTGTCAAAGTTGCATAGAAACTTTTATAACTTTTTAAGCATTTTTTTCCCATCCTAGGTGACCAAACTTGGTCCAGATCTAAATCTAACGAGCCAACATGGATCCAAACATTTTTAAAACATTTTAGACATTATATCCTAAGAAAAAAACCTATTCTAAGGTTTAGGACACCTGTTGACCATAGTTGACCAAGGGCTTATGAATGCCAATCTTGGGACTAGGTCTTACAAATAGGGTCCAATATAAAACCTTTTATTTGTAAAGTGTCCTATAGACTACTAGGACCATCAAAGGATCCAAATGAGTCCCAATTTTCTTACTTTTTTGAGGGTGCTCCTGCACCAAACTAGTTGACCATCTTTTCAATCATTGGGAAACTCTCTATGACTCTAACTTGAGGGTTACAAACAAGGTTCTACAACAAATTCAATGATCCAACTCCCATAGGGTTCTATCATCATTGGGTGAACTTAAACTATCATTTTTATGTAAAGTATTATCCGCAAGATACAAAACATCACTATTAAATCAAACCCTTGAACATTTCACTCAATTTATCAAATGTTACCCTACTATATAGTCCCAACAGATAGATACAACTTTACAACCAATCATCATCATTTAAATGGATTGTCAACTTTCTATTTCATTGTCTGATCACAGTGTGGGAGACATTCTCAATTTGTAACATAGAAGAAGCATTCCTTCAAGATAAATTAAATGATAAGAAGGAATCCGTGTACCCAAAAAACCCTTGATATGGTTCCAAACAACATACTATCCAACACAAAATCCCAACTACAACTTGTTGTTGTTATTCATTGTCATATCTCAATTTGTCATGTCAAGTACAGTCACCCTTTTTTCTGATCAACATTGGAAATAGGGAAAAGTCCATGCATTATTAATTAGAAGGGAGGTATTTAGATCCATTCCCTTATGTTCTTACACCATCTCTATTTGGAAACTGCATAATATCTACAAACAATAAAAAAAATTTCAAAACTGCAATCACTAACCTAGACAATCTGAACAATGTCTGTCAAAAGGGCTTAAAGAGTTTATGTCCTACATTTCCAAAGATAGTGTATGATCTGGTTCTAGTATTATTTCTATGGAACATCATTGAATGCATTTGAGTTTCAAAAGCCATAAGTTTTGTCTATTTTTTTATTGGTTCACATTGTTGCTCTTTATTTAGCTTTTAAGAGGGACATAATGTTGAGAGAAGACAACGAAAAATTAAAAAAAAGAAAATCAATGTCATAATTAGTTTTTTGAGTAGGCCTAAATAGTGTGCTGAAACCATGAAAACATGGTTATAAACTTCTATGCCCATCTCTTGAAAGATGAAGTTTTGCAACGAAGAAGTTCAAGAGGTATTCCACATCAATCTTGTCCCTTTTTGTGTTGTGTGCTTATACAAGTAATTGCTAAGAGTATTCCAGTCCTAATAACTATTAGGGTATCTTGGAATAAATTTTATTATCTTGGAATGAATTTGATTTCATCTATGACGTTTTAGTTGATGTTTAAAATGCCATCCTTGTATTTGATTCTATGGTGGGTTCCTTTGAGTTCTGATGTTTTTCTATCCTGTAGAGCCTAGATGGAGATACTATTGACTATGAGCACATTTCTCACTAGCCCGGTTTTGATCATGAAATTCTCCAAAACCACACCATTCAGGTCTGTATATTTTTGGTTTGGAACTATGTGGGTATCATAGAAAAAATTGCCAAAGTTGCGAGTCTTAATATGGCCTTGGAAATCTTTATTGTCTATAGATGAAGCCCAATGGCCTTCCATATGGGTTGTTTAAAATTGGCAAGTCTACGAGGTCAATGGTTCTGCCTTGCCCCAATTGTGGCATGCCAATGGAAGGTGCCCTTCAGGAACAGTCCCCATTCACAGGACTCATAAACAAGATATTCTCATAGAAAAATTTATTGAGAGTTTTGGCCGAAAAAAGAACAGTCAAGTTTCAAGGCCTGTTGAGACCAAGTCTGCAGATCCTGATTTACTAAACGAGAGAAGACATCAGGTTGTCCTCTTATTTTTTTTCTCATCTATCCTTGGAATCTTGTTTAGCTTTTTATTTATTTGCTTTTCCATTTTCTTATAAGGTTTTATTTTTTCACAGCCTTCCAAGGTTTTATTTTTTCACTTTCATAGCTGCACTATATTGTAGATGTAGCTATACCAATTAGGAAAGGGATCACACCATATTTGGTCCTCATTTGTTACTGAATTTTCTATTCCTCAAAAGGTTGTACGACCAAACTCAAGACTGAGATATGTCAAATTCTTGTAAGTTGTATTATATTTGATTTTTAAAATTTTCCTTAAATGACATTATAGTATTCTAGATGCTAGATAAATTGCATATTTTGAACATTCTCATTCTCTGATTTGGTGATGTAACTTTGTACACTTCTCAATCAAAACTGTTATATTTGTGTTTCACTCAGAAAAGCTTGCAACCAAAACCAATTGTCAGTCATTTTCAGAGTTTGTAATTGCAATATAGAGTTGTGCAGGTTGCCACCAACAAGTTTAATAATTTAATCCATATCCTTTCACCCTATGCTCTCACCTTGTCTACAATGGGATCTCGGTGATTAAAATATATTCATTCATTTTCAATCTGAAATTGTCAAAAATCGGAAAATCCAGTTTGGGACATTTTACCAATCTATATTTTTTAGTAGAGCCAGAGAATATTGGAGACTAAGTACATTATAAAAATGCTTAATGAAGAAAAAAACACTTCTATCATACTATTATGCTCATGTCTTTATCAGTGTCCATATTTTCTTTGGAATAGTTCACAGTGCATTTGTGGTGAATGTTACTGTTTCACTTCAAGTCTTGTTATGTAGAACTAAGAAGCTTAGCATAATAATAACATCTAAGATACTTCATGATGTGAACTTGAAAACCATGCTCGAGGAACAAAATCATTAATTGGTTCTTTGGATTCTATTTTCTTTGTAAACTTCCTAGCCTTATAATTACTTCTAAAACTATTATTTGAGAATAACACAATTATATTGTTTGCATAATTTTACTAACCTAAAGACACATAATTAATGTGCATAAGGACATTAACCCAATATTTTCACTTTTCAATAAAAACATAAGAAGGTATTGCAAGAGATGAGTAGACTGACAAGAATTAATCGATATATGGTTAATCTTGATTGATCCTTTCACTAACATGTGTTTCCTTTAAGATGACATTGTTTTCTAGCAAAGGTCTTACTCATTCTATTTAATAATTTAATAGGCTGTGTAAATATGCCCATAAAATATTATAGATTGGAAACCTAATCATAGATTTAACAACAAAGGTATTCAACTTACACTTGTATAGGTTTCATATTTTCTCATAGTATTAGTTTGAATTCACAATTTTTCAGATCTGTTTCAAATTCCACATTAAGTAACCAAAAGACATTATCTATCATCATTTCTAGATATTAACTACATTATTGTCAAGTGTCAACACAGATCTCAAAATATGTTCAAGATCTTAGTGAGTCGGTACAATTAAATATCTCAAGAAATGTGATAATCGAACAAGTTTGTCATGAACTGGCCCCTAGCTAAGTATTGGACCTTCTTTCTTAAATCAAAAAAAGGTGATTACTACTTTAGAAAATAGTTGTGAAAATCACCAGATAATCTTTTCAGTAATACGACCACCTTGTATTAGTACCATATACATTTTTGAATTTTCATTTTACTAGGTGAGCCTTAAATCCACTCTTTTTTAACCATTTGTGTAAGGTAACGTAAGAGTTGATGGAAAATAGTAGAAAGCACATCAACATCATAAATACCCGTGGCAGGGAGATGGACATTTTTTATTGTTATAGTGAAGCTTCTTCCCACAAACCTAAAAATATTTATAGTCAATTCTAAATTATGTTAACAAAAAGCATAGAATCCAAAAGGATAGTGCTAAAGGCAATGATGAATGAATGATTCCCAAAGAAAAAAGATTTTTGGAAAAATTCATACTACAATGTCAAGCACTAATTATGCTATGCATTCAATTGTAGTGGGATTTAGAAAAGATGTTATACCTATGTGCAAGGGGCACATTCTCCACCACAACAACACCGCTTGCAGAAATGACACCCACAGTCACGTAACTGTTGGCATTTTCTTTGACAAATTTAATCTCCATAAAAAGGAACCTAGTCATAAATTTGTCAGGTAATTAATCATCAATCAATTAGGGTTAATGGACTCCATTGCATAGGCAAAATACCAAATATAACCAAGTGAACTTAAGTATGGTTCTAAGAAATTTCTTATATGGTAGAGGAATCCAACTTGAGGAATTTTAGGTGCCATTTAGAAATAATAATTGAAAATATATTGTATGTAATATTATATTGCTTGACAATTACAAACATGCCAATAGTGACAATTTCCCATAACATGGTTGCACATCGTAACTGCCAATCATAATTATATTGTACCTATGGAGAAAGCTCCACCAAGCCAATCTAGGTTCCTATGGATTTAATTTGATTTAAACTCAATTAGGTATACATCAAAATAAGTAATCCACCACATAAGTAAACAGGGGCTCATATATAACAAATGCAAATTTCAGTCTTCAAAATGAAGATAATTATTTCAATCCATTTTAAAAATACTGCTTGCAAATCTCAAGCTCTCTAATTCCCAAACTCATTCTTGTGACTTTCAAAAAATATATATTAAAATAACACCAAATTAATATTCAAATCTTGAATATGATGGATATTGGACACAAAAGACAAAATTTTAATTTGGTATTCTATAGAGACTGACTTTAGATTATTTTATAGAAATAGGAAATTCCAAACAAATGTTAGCTGGTAATTCTCAAGAAGAAGATTTCCCATTTTACAATCATTTATATTTTAAATGACCATAGTTTTCATTGTTCCAATCCTTTAAATTTAAAATATCTCTAACATTACTATGAAGATAACATACAAAAAACTGATCATTAAATCCCTAGCATCTTCAATCAAATATGCCAGTAATTAAAATGCCCTAATGACATAGAAAAAACCATATAATCAAACCAAAAAAGGAAAATGTAAAATTCATATAATTAAAAGACAACAAGCTAAACCAACTAAATCAGGTAAGAAACATCCAATTTAAATACATAGTTCAAGGTTAAAAAGATCTATCCCAGGAGTTCCACTGCTACTATGCTGAATGTCTCTTGAATAGACTATAATGAAAATCTTTTTTGAGTTGATTCAGACAGAATGAGCTTTTGAGTTGTAGTAGCCTTTGAGGGAATCATCCATAACATCTACCACAATTCCTGTAGAGGAAAACAATCAACTTTCTTCAATAAAATTTGAATGAGAAATACAGTGATAAGATAGTCTTATGGATAGTAGAGTATAGAAAAGCACATCCACTGGAAAAGGAAGAATGAACAACCCAAATGCAGTGAAGGACTGTAATAAGACAAAGGAACTTTTTTATTAAAATGAAAAGGTATACAAGCATGAAGTAGCATAGTATATAAATATCTAAAAATGAGGGCCAGTGTCATTTATGATAGTGTTAGATAGAGGCATTTCACAAAATGTCACAGGACAATGACCATCAAAAAAATGAAATCCAAAGCATTACTTGTACCATCATACAATGATGAGATTAGTATCTATAAAATTCATCCAAGATATAGTGTTTTCTATCATTCAAAGACAACATGAAGCTTGGAATTATTAATAATATACTTCAATAGTGGCATTATTCAATTGGTTCATTAATTCCTTATTGGGATTAGAGGGAGATGAGCATTGGACCTCCTCCTGGTGCTTCTCCTAACTCAACTATTGGTTAATGAGTATGACCTAGAATATGACAATGATGATCAACGAAGGTGGTATGGATAACTGATCATTCGAAATTGAAATTTATGATCATAGAAAACAACATTTTCCACTAGGCCACATAACCCAACATAAAAGATACTTGGTAGATCTAAGTTTCTCATAAAGCATGATCTAATGATCAATCTATTCACATGCCACCATATCAGACACATATCATATCTATGTGTTACAGCACCCACTTATATGGTAATTACACAAACCCTCCATTCCTCTCCTCTAATTTTCAGTGAGTTGCAGCTATCACAAAACTCCCAATTTGATGCTCTGTATCCCATATACAAAGACCTCTGCCCCCAAAATTGACTTGTACAAAGAATATAATTCTACATAACAGAGGAGGGAAATTTTTCCCTTTGATTAAAAATTTGTATATGAACTATACCTCACCTGCAAAATTGATTTAGGAATTTGAAAATTATGTATCATATTCTGCAAAACAATGAGGGATTTGCATTTGTATTTTGCAGCTGGACTCAGTTTCAAGAGTAGAACAAAGAAAGCCTATGCTAGCTCTATCTGCTACTCTAAACAAGGTCCTCCTAGCTCTTGCCTGGCCTAGAACAACACTTGTAGATGAAGATAGGAAAGTATGGGATGGTCCAAACCTTTCTCTATTATTGGTTCAACTGGCTCAATTGGAACTCAGGTTTGAATACTTAACATAAAAAAAACACAGTATCATATATATTTCAAAGCTCCAAGTTTTAAGTTCTGTCAACAGTGGTGATTTGTGTTGATTCTAAGAACTATGGATCCAGATAATAGATCATTCATAATTTCATTATAACTCAGCTAGTGCTATTTTTTGTTGAAAAATGAAAATCTATTTTCTTAAATCCCCTAAGTACTTGTTGGATCTGGAAGTTAGAAACAAGTGTGAAGAAAAAGATAAAAACACTGGAAGTCCAAATGACTTTCTTCTTCATAGTATTTCTATTGGAAAATAATGAATGAAGTTGAAGCTATACTTATCTCCTTATCTCTTTAACTATTTTCCTTTGGAAATACAGTTAGATTTGGAAGATGGAAAGGCATTATGAATGTGCAATTCACCTCCATTTGCTTTTCAGGATTCAGTTAGATATCTCCAGTTATGAAATATATTCTTAGCATATGTTAGTGTAACCAAACTCAATGACATTGATTGTCTTTATATCTTGATTCTTAGTGCATTCCTTGTCTGAGATCTTTGATTCAATCAATCTTGTCTATTAGACAACATTAAGATTGTTGGGGACATAATATAGGAAATTGGTTTTCCTTTAGAGTTTTATCACTATATTGTTGTTTTAGTTCAACTAAACTATCTTTTTCATAGTATAAGATTATTCATTCTATGGCAATATCTTGTGTTGTTACTTTGTTATGGAATATAACATTTCTAACTTGTTTACTTCAGACTTTGGACATAGTAGCTGAACATCCAGATGAGTTCAAGGTCATTGCACTTGCAGTAGGCTCAAATGTGACATTTCTTGCAGATTAGGTAATCACTTTGAGTTGATTATGGTTCCGACATATGAAAAACTTGTGAATTTATTCATTTTTAGTACTATTAATTTCAAATTTTGAATGTATGGTTTACTGATACTGGTAGCTGTCTAACAAAATTTCTCATTTCAGGTTAGGACATTCAAACCTAAACTTTTTTCTGTCCGCAATGCTTCATTAGCTACTGAACTAAAAGATGCTTTGGCAGATGTTGAACCCAAGCCATAAATAGTTTTTGGGGAAGAAAGGATGATACAGGTATACCATTATATGGTTGAAATATATATGCATGGAAACCATGATTATTTTTCTCAATCCCATACCAAGAGGCTAGAGAAATGTCTCTAAAGGAGGAATATCATATAAAGGACCATAATGTTTTCATGTTTGAGCTGGATCTCTTTTTCTCCTACAGTTATATTTTGAAGCTTATGATATGTAAACCTGCCCCTATTAACAACTATATACCACTATGAAATGTTGGTTTCCCAACATCCTGAGGCTATTAGTGTTGTCAACAGGGACTCAGTGTTGTATATAAATAGTAAGAAAAATTTCCAAATTTCCTAATAAAACAATATAAGATAAATACAAAGAAAAGTCACGATAGAGTTTTAGATTCAAAACCCTCTATGTTTTTTAGCAGAAGATTCAACATTGATGCCATTTTATAAAGATATCCTCATGGAGCACAACACCAAAGGAAGTAAAAGAATCACAGAGAGTCCATGCATAGACATAACGATTTGTAAAAGTAGAAACTCATAATAAAATGTTGAAATGAAACCCACATATGTCGCACAAATATATGCATCTTCAACAAGTTTGGTAGCACAAAGGTCATAACCATGGCTAGAGGAGGGAAAAGTACCTGTAGAAATCCATGCCATACATGAAATTTGTATAGAAATTTATATCAAAGTAGAATCCATTGAGGGTCCATTGCATTCTACTAGTTGGAAACCCTTTTCTTCCTGATATCAGCGTAGAGAGTAGTGCAAAGCTTTCTAGAAAGGAAAATGAAAAGTGAAAGGTAATTCCAAATTTTGGGTTTTCAAAAAGCCCCAATTCAAATTCATTAGCAGGTAATAAGTCTTTAGATTTATGTTTTTGTGAGATATATTGAAAGAGATGCTCGCGGTGATTATATTGGGCCTTGGCCATTTTATTACTAATTAAGTTTTATATATATAATGTAGTATTAAATAACATATAATATATATGTAAATTAATTAATAATAAAATAAAATAAAATAATTATTATTACATCTCGCTGATATATTTAATATTTATTACCTAATATTTTCATTATTATTAATTACTAAATATATCAAATCAAATAGTAATAATATAAAGAGTTTTTCCATAAAATTTGGATATTATTTCATTTATTAATATTTTTATTTTATAATATGTTTAATATTTATTAAATAATGATATCTATTATTTAATATATATTAAATATGTTATTATTAATAAATTATATAATAAAAGAAAAAATTGCATGATGTATACATTGTTATCAACTTTAATTAAGTGATGGAGTTATAAATCACTTAATTAAAATTGAAATCTTATATGAAAATTGGTTGACCTTGAGCATTTAGAGTACACTTTTGCATGGTAGGAAATAATTTTTAGACTTTGAGTCTAATACACCTTGAAAGGGCACATGTTTGGCTCATTTTTTAAACAACTTATGTTTTTAAGACTTTTCATAACATGACATAGATGATGAAAATATTTATTTTCATTATTTAAATAAGTCAAAATATTATCAAAAACTAGTAAAGTGGAGTTATTTTTAAGGCTTTGATCACCTTGGTCATCAATTTCATGTATGTGGTTGGAACTTTAGTGAAAGCCAATGGCACTACTTCAAACTCCTATTATCCATAATATACTTGAAGGTTGTTTTGGAACATCATCATCACAAACCCTTATATGATTATGACTTCACCTACATTCAAGCTTAGAAAATATTGTTAAGCCCTTCATTCGGTCAAAGATATTTAAAGGAGTAATAATCAATCATTTAGCTAGTTTTGGTTGGGTGACTAATTATTTAGTCATTTATTTAGTCATTTTTGTTTTGATGGCTAATTATTAGTGATTAATTATTTAGTCATTTATTTGGTCATTTTAGTTGTGATTTTACCCGATGACCAAATTGGTCATTTATTTAGTCATTTATATTTGTAGAACATGATCAATTTTAGTCACGTGACTAAAATTTTTAGTCACCTGATCATTTATTTGCCAAATTCTACTAATGACTCTGTTAAGAGATTTACCCTGATTCACCTATTAAAATGTATCAGTACCTGATCCTTCGATTTTCATTGTGTTGCTGATAACAAATCTTCTCCTTCCAATATAGATTTGATCTCATCTATCAAATATATCTCTATTCTTTCCTTCACTGCTCTACTCGGTCACTGAACTCTAATTCTGATAATCAATACACTTCTCTATTTTGCATGTATGAGATCCCCTTCATACTGACATATCTACATAACTCGGCATAAACTTTCTCGACTATTACTGAAGTACTCAGGGACCTCTAACTTGCTCGATAGTAAATACTGCTCGGTAAATGTACAATATAAAAGTCTATACTTAACTTAGCCTATACATGATGACTTGGTTGTAGTGATGACCGACCAACATTGCCTAGAAAATGACTAAGTGTAAGACACTAAGAGACAACAAAACTTAGGGATCAACAATCTCCCCCTTTGATATTAGTGGTAAAAATAATTTGTCATGACATTTACATTACATTACATTGAGTACTTAGTAATAAGAAAAACTTCTATAGAATACTCCCCCTAAGACTTGACTTGGTCTTTAAAAATATTTTACACACATATATACATAAGACTTGTTTTTGACATAAAAACAAATATATACATTTGCAAAACTAGTATGTCATACCATTGGTTCCACTGTGTCTGTTTCTACTTTCTGATTTTTCTATTGAACACTAATATTCTTTCCATTTCTCCTTATATCATTCGTCTCCCCCTTTCTAATATTTTGTCATGTCATTTCATTTCCCCCTTGTTATTGTTACTTGAAGTTCCTAGGACATAAGGGTTTTAAAATACTTGTCCATGACTATCTCCTTAGCCATGACTAACTCCATTTTCATAACCTCGAGATGAGGTGTCAACATTGTTTGTATAGATATTATTCTAGCCCCTATTTTACCATCATTAGCCACCAACTTGGCTAATCGACCTTGGGCATGTAATAACCTGGTAAAATGGATGGAGCTGGAACTTGCATCCATGCTCAATGAGTGACTTGTAGACTTTAGATTTAGCTGTAGTTTGTCTATTAGATCTTGATTATCCTATGTAAACTCTTCAGCATTGCATAATTTATTGTACAGAGAATGGGCATTCTGCACAACTTCCTCTAAATTTGTTACTAAGGTAGAGAGTTCTACCTATTTGACTACAATGTCTGTTGAGACCTTATTGAGTACCTTGGTCTCAAACTTCCTTTTAGACCACTGTAATAGCTTATCATTCACCTCACTATCATCATCATTCACCTTCTTGACTATATTTACAAGTTGTTCCAAGATAGGTGTAGATTTATTTATATCATCCATCTCAAAAGCATCAATGAATATACCTTTTATCTCATGTAATACTTGCTTTTGTTGATGCTTCCTTCTAAAATATTCTTGTTTACTCTTCTTCTTTAGTAGATCCTGCAAGATTTGCATCTATTCATAGGTCAAGTTATCAGTGTCCTTCTTAGGAATCACTATAACTTCATCGAGTGTCACCTATGTTGCAGGATATTTCTCCTTCTTTTGTGTCTTCTTCCTCGATGTGTTTTCACTTTGTTATGGTCCCACAACCATGCTCCCCTTTGGCCTTTTGGCCTCAGAGGCCCTCGCTTTGTGATTTGTGCTTGTTTTGCTTGTTGTCTTTTTTTTTTTTCTTTGTTTGTTTGTTGTCCATTTTTTCGGCCTTTTGGCCTTAGGCATTTGTCGACTATGATGGGTTTTCAGACTTTTCAAAGGTCTAAAGTTTCAAAAGTTTGACTTCTCGAAAGGGAGTCGACCTTTCATAGTTTTGATCTTTCGAAGGCCTGACACCCCCGAAAAGGCTGAAAGGCTGATCGACTGGGGTGATGACATCATTAGTCAATTTTTTGTATATAAGTAAAAGGCAAGTTTTTTTTTAAACTCACTTTTGCGCTTGCTCTCTTGTCTCCGACCCTTTCCACGCATCGCTTGCTATTTTTTCCTCACTTCAGTCTTCTATCTCCTCTGGTCATCTTTGTGTTTGTCATTTTTCAATGTTGGTTGTCTCCTTCCCTCTCTTCTTTTCATTTCTTTGTTGTTTTTGGTCGTAGATTAGGGCTCTTTCTTTTTCAACTTTTTTTAGCCTATCGTAGGCTAGGGTTTGGGTTTTGTCAACCTTTTCGGCCCTTCCCTTAGGTCTAGGTTGTTTTTTCAACCTTTTTTGGCCTTGGGGATTGCTGAGGTAGTCGCCTTGCATCCCTTTGGCAAGTTTGTGGTCAAAACTCATCATCAGACTCATTTTCGAGTCCGATTGTGAAACCCTAGTTTTAGACCTTTAGGGTCTTAAACTTTTGAGACTCGCAAAGACATTTTTTTTCCAAGTCCTCCACATCTTTTGACATTTTAGTGTTGGCACACACTGAAAACACCTGGTCCTCTAAAATGCTGAAAGTAAACCAGTCTCGCCCAAATGCCAAGTGTTGTTTTCAGCCTTTCAGCCCTTTCGCATGCCAAAGACTTATCTTCCCCCCCTCACTAAAACTCTTCACAATGATCCATCAGCATCTCTTCGACAATTTGGAGTTGTCAGCCTGCGAAGTTTTGTCACCTCCAATTCATCGAAAATAAAATTGAGAAGTATTTTCAAAGAAAATTCATGAAGCCTCTTTTCAGCCTTTTCGGCCTTTCGGAGGTATCATACACCCGAAGGTCCGAAATGCCAAAAATGTCTTTTGTGACCCCTATTGAGCTTAATTCTAACAATGTAATTGGTTTTTTGAGTTTTCTTCCTATCGTGTTACTGATCCATGTCTTGTCCTCTTTGCAGAAATGGTTGAAAAGTTACTTGCATCACCAGCCATGAAATATCAATTCAAGGGGTACCATCCACCTTCTAAGGTGACCAACTTGCATGCAAGCATAACAAACACAGACATTGGCAATGTAAGTTGGAATAACTACTTGACCAAATGTGCTCGATCGGTGGGGCGATCAGAAGACTACACCTCCCTGGTACACTATTCTCTAGTGAATGCACTAGCTCACCCACTTTCCATCCTATCAGTAGACTTGATCAACACGTTGGCCAGCCACTAGGTACCCAATGAGCGCATGGTGAAAAATAGTGTTGGTGAGGTAGTCCTTGACCTAAGGCCTAATAACATAGAAGATGTCTTCCATTTTCCCAAAGGGGTGGATAAGTTCTTCAATTTCCATATTAACAAAGGGATGAAATTCTATAATAAAGATGTACAAAGGGCCCACAACATAGTGAACAATGAGTACCTCATGCAGCCCATGTCAAAGGGTAAACTAGATAGGATTGATATGAGGAGGGGGTATATGCAAGAAGACATCCAAGCTGCAATAACAATGATCAGCAGAGTGTACGGGTTGGAAAAGTCTTCTCAATTGGAGCCATCGATGATCCTACTCATCTAGAAGATAAGGAAAATACAAGCAAGGTTTGATTGGGCCTCTATTCTAAGTGATAATCTTTAATCTTGATGAGCAACTGGTTCGGGTAAAGATAGATCCTCATTTTTACATGACATCTTATATCATGTATCTGCTAGCCACAAGGGCAGTTTATCTAGGATTGATCAAAGTCGGGGCAATGGGAGAAAAAAACACCTAGCCATTCACATTATATCCTTAATTGGTGAGGAAATATTTTTACACACATAATAGCCCAGACTTCAAAATTGTCAATGATGCTTTAATATTTTCCATCATACGCTCCATTGAGGGAGATTATCCCAAGAGGTTGTCCACTAAAGCAGTAGCAATGGTAAAGGCCCTTGGGGCATTCTATATATAGTTTTGGACCTTCACCTACATTCAGGTGGTGGGAAGCACCCTGACACTAAAGAAGTTACCAAGATACCCTTTTGACAAGGTAGTTCTCCTAGAGATAGCAAGGCAACTATCTGACGCACATGAACACATCAAGCATAAGAAGAAGCATTGTTGGGATTTTCCCATTTCTATCAGCCCCCACTGCATGCCAGAAATGAAGGTCTGCAAGTATCTGACCTGGGAATGGGATGAGGTCCCATTGCCAACCTACAATTTGGTGAGGCCTCATTTTTTCCCCATTGGTACATTTAGCCATATAATGGGAAGGCACTATGTCCATGAGCCACATGTGGAAGATCATTGGGTTAACTATGTAGATGACTATGAACTAAGGATCTGTGATTATTTCCAGATGATCCTAGAGCTGGCACATACTACTCTTTCATTAAGAATCCCTCAAAAGACAAAGGATGTTTATTTCAAGGACATCTTAGATTCCATTTACAACATAGAAAAGGTGTATGCAAGGGCTATACTGAATGCAGAGGTAGACTAAGATGAAAATGATGATATTGATTTTAGAGCAAGACATGTGGTCAAGATGACCAAGCATGGGTTGCCCATCCTTTCCCTATGGAGCCGGTACCTATGAAATAGATCCCAGAGTAGCCCTCCAAAGAAAAGAAGAGGAAGGGGAAAAGATATTAAAACCATAGTTCAAAGAGGCTACTTACACAAGGACAGAAACTATATACAGGCATAAATGACCAACTACTTATGGTTCAGCAACACATTCAAAGAAGCCTAAGACTAGGATGACAAGGAGTATGGCACTACCAGATTCTCCTTCCTCCAACAACCTTGATTCTCCAAGCACAGCAAAGAAAACAAAATATAAGATTGTAGGACCTAAGCCAACTATATTAATAAAAGGGAATGTGTATAAAATAAAGAAAGGCTCCACGCCTACACAAATGGATACCTTGGAGCAAGATGATGAGGATGAACATGATGAAATACCTCTTAATAGGAGAACAAGGTCTCCAACATTCGTGAAGAAAAGAAGAATAATGGATGATGTTTCAGAAGATGCTAAGGGGACCACCTAAGGGGGACTGATAGATCTAGATCCCCTAGGGGATGATGAGTTTGACATCAAAGACTTTGAAGGGCTTTATGGTTTTGCAGCATTTGAGCAGTAGGCTCCAGACCTGGGATAGTCAGTAACTTTTGACTCTATTCTAATGCAATTTATCAGGCCCCATGGCAAGAAGAAAGGAAGAGATCCCCAAGGATTCCAAGAGTCTCAAGGACTAGATATAGAGGAGACGATGAAAGTTCAAATGAGAACCACTGAGCTAGGAAAAGATGCTACTACTTCTGAAGAGGTTGCACCTACGTGAGAGACAACTGAACAAGTTTCATTGGTTTCACAAGTTCCCCTTGCACTACCTCCACCTTTTATTGCTCCAACTCCACCCCCACTTCTACATCAAACACCACATACCACTCCACTTCCCCCTCTAGTATCGACCACTCTGTTTCCCCAGCAACCTCTTTCATCTCATGATCCCTTTCCAACTCCGCCTCTGCCCCAAATGCCTTCACCGAATCCTTTTGTTGCTCCCACTCCTCCAAACATCCAAACAGGAATAGTGCCACCAAGTTCTTAGAAGTTTGAGAAGGATACAGAGGTAGTTGATGAGGCAAAAGTAGAGGAAGAGCACGCAGGATCAGAGGAGCCCACTGATCAAGGAGAATCATAGGTTGAAGAAGAGCCACACACCGAGGAAGAAAAACAACAAACTGATATAGAGGAACAAATGGCTGATGATGAAGATCAAATTCAGGATGAAGGAGAGCAGGCTATGGATGAATAGGAAACTGAGAAAGAAGAAGAAAGTCATGATGAAATGGAAATAGATCACCCAGTGACTTCTACTCTGGTAGCTTCATATTAACCATTGACTTCATTCTCTAAGCCCACCTGGTTCACAAAAGAGATACAACCAAGGACCAAAGTCTACATTAATGATGAAATTGACTTGGATACATTAGGAAAAGCTTTCCACCATAAAACATCAATCAACCGACCAAGAATGCTATCTTATGTCATACAAGATCAAGTGGGTAGGTGGAAGGCATAGGTGGCTATTCCCACAATGGATGTCGGTACAAGTGAGGTTACTTCTGATGACTACATGTTGGAGGAGGTAGACTTGGGGGAGCCCACCAAAGAAGGTAGCAATACCTTGGCTACACTTGGATTAAAGCATGCTCTCAACTTCATGTATAAAGACAAAGAAAGGATAAAGGCTCTGGTAGAGAAGAATGAAGCCATGAAATGATTCATTTTAAAGACAACGGGTCCTATTGACGTTGATAACCCTGAGGCCTCATTACAGGCAATTTTGGAGAAGAAAGGGGAAATAAATACAGATATTCCACATTCTTTTGTATGAGCATGTTTCGATTCAAAGCTAGATTTTGAACAATTCACTAGTCTATCCCTTAGGAGGATTCTAAGGCCCCTTCGAGGTATTCTGACAAGAATAACTTGACTGGTTGAAATCACAAGTTTGGAAAATGGTGTCGAGGAAATAATCCTAAATTGGTATAAGGTGCTTCATCAGCTGACAATAATAAGGAAGCAATGCTTCTAGGTCTTGGTAAAGGTATATGAAGGATCAAAATTGGATAATTTTGATGAGTGGATCCAGGAGATAACATTTGCAATGGCTATTTTTGAAAAAGTTCTTAAAAGATCTGGCAAGAGAAGGGACATCAACATGCTTTTTGTGGAAGAGATACATAAGTTTTTTGAAGGCTTGGACTTGGATCTGTATGATGAAGAGGATGAGAAGACAATGCATTTGGTGAATACTATCATCAATCAGTACTTAGATATATTATGGGGAGTTAAAACCAAGGAGGACCTCCAAAAAATGTTCTATCAGAAGGAGGAGATTCAAAAAATGCTATCTCGAGAAGAAGAAATAAAGACTTTTGCAAAAGAGTTGATCGCCTTCCAAGATAGGCAGCAAGAATTCCTTCAAGGGATTAAGGTTCCCAACTATGAAGAAGTGTTGGAGATTGTAGATAGATTTAGGAAAGCACATCTACAAGTGTTCCCCAATTAATGAGCAGACGGTCTAGGTTCAACCAATTTTGTGTATAGAAAATGCAGTTTTGACACTTAGCCATTTTTGCAGAGCTTGATTTTCAGCATTTCGACCTTGGAGATTTTTCGGCCACCGACAAGTCCAAAAGTCCAAAAATTTTGGAGAAGGAGACCTAACACTTAGTCAATTTTGGAGCTTGAGTTTTTCAGACCAACTGTCAGGATTTGGGTGTTTTTTCTCACGTCCAAAAGTTAACTTCAGTTATCTCATAGATCATTTTCCAGTCAACTGGGCTTCATTTTTGGGATCGTTTGTGCATGATTTTGGGGTCTCTTCCAGTTGAGTACACATAGGGAAGGCACAACTAAGGATCAAGGGCAGAAACATGAAGATTATCAAGTGCATGCATGAGTTCCAGATTCATTTTTTGAGTTGTTTAATGCATAAATTATTAAAAGCTTTGTAATGCACAAGGTTTTATTCTGTGCTAGGGTAGTTTAGCTAAGCTTTAGCAGTAGTTTCTTTAATGCAATCTTTAGTCTAGATTTACTTTCAAGTTTTAGTTGAATACAAACCCTAGCTATGAAAATAAGAGCATGACTCTATAAATTGTAATAAAATGATGTAATGAGGGTCGATTTGATCATTAATACAATACTACAGTTGGTGCTTCATTCATGGTGTGATTTATCTGCTATCTATGTGAAGTTTATGAATGTGTGAATTTCTCATTCTTTTATTTCAAAGAGCCAATTGATTATCTAATGATTTTAAGTCTACGATCTATTAGTTTAGTGTTTGCTGGTATTACATTGTTGTGTTGTGAGGAATTTCTAAGAAGATCATTCTTTGGTGCTTGAAGATTAACTTGTCTCATGTGTGCACACATCAGGGGTGGCTTCATGATTTGATGAGTTTTGGCTTATCATACGTCTATATTTGTTTGATTTTGTTGATGATTGCATACATTTGACTGAAGATTGTGACATGATCTGATCTTTGTTTTGTGGGTTTCTTCATCTTGGTTATTTAATTCGCATGGCGGTGTGATGCTTGCATATTTCCATTAGGTTTATTTTCAGCAATTTCATTCAAATCTCTTGTTACCCTACATCTTATAACCTTCCTTGCAAGTTATTTTTAGTAGATTAATTAAGTTAGCATTGCTTTCATTCCTAAATCTAAAAATCATACCATAAAAGAGATATTGTGGAATGCTAAATTTTGTTTTGCAGCTTTCCTTTAGGAAATGAACTAGCAAAGGCCTCCTTGTTAATAGATTCATATTTGTCTTCCATTGAGCTATCCAAGTGGTTGAGACCTAGCTAGAAGGAACCTTCATATTGATTCCATCAGTCTTCCAAGAGGGGAATTTTCTCACGTAAATTCCTAGTCATTTTCTTCATGTAAAAACAACACTGAACAGAATTGGAGCTAGAAGGAGGGCCTTTGAAAGGGAAACCTCAAAACATCAAATCGTTCTCTCCTGAAAGGTTTGAACAAGTCCTTAGATCTTCACCCAACAAAGGGGATTTCCTTGAACTAAAAAATTTTCACAAACCCCATAGCAACAGAATGAAGCACAGAGAGAGTTCATTGGATCATCCAAATCTTCCTCCATTTCCAACCATTGTTGCCCCACCTGATGCTCCTCCATCACTAGCTCTAATGAAATTTTTCACAAATTCTCAGAGTTCCCCATTGGACATGCAAGTAAAGCTCCATCAGATGCCCAAAAATCTTGAGAAATTCTTCCCATGCTTTATCTATGGAGAATCCAGGACAGTGGAAGAACACGTCTGTGCATTCAAGGAATTGTGCAATCGTAAGGAGATTTCCCATCAAGACATGGTATGCTACCTTTTACCCTACACACTCAGGGAATTTGCATATAATTGGTATCAAAACTTTCCATGGGGATCTATTGCCACATGGGAAGAATTTGAAACAAAGTTCCTCAATCAGTTCAAGTTTTATGTAGATCCGACAACTCTTCATCACCAATTCATCTCCGTAAGGAAGGACCTCAATGAATCAATTGCTATGTTTAATCATCATTTCCATCAGATGTACCAAAAAATTGAGGCTCCTTATACCATACCTATTGGAGCTGCTATACAAGTGTACTTACGTGCCTTAGATCTGCTGACGTCTATCTTCTTGAAAAGGCTACCTCCAGGTAACATAGACACTCTAGAAAAGGTGTGCAATGAGGCCATCCCGTTCACCCAACAAATGGACCCACAAGATGGTGAGAATTATGATATTCCGCTAACATTGGGAAATGTAGTTATGACTGGTCTGTTTGCAGCAAATAATCAATTTCTGGTGCCACATGCTCCAAGGCTCAATCCAGCGCTGGTTCCATATGTTGCTGCCCCACCATTGGTTATCACATACCCAGGGTATGATACACATAAGGCTACCTTGTGTGAACAAAAGGCCATTGTCCCAAATGAGATAGTTCATGCTCTCATGAATGAATTAGATGCCATGAAGAAGATGTTGTCCCAATTAATAGGAGAGATTACGAGAATAAGGCTCGACCCGTCTCAGAATCAGGGAAACTATCAATGCCCGGCTGCTACCTTGAATGCTTACTCCCAAAACCAGAACTGGAATTATGGAAACTATAACAATAACAACAATAACAATGGTGGAATCCGAGGGCTTCCTGAAGACTATGTCTTGATCTTTGTGCTAGTGGTCTTCTCTTTTTTGTTTGTTGTCCAACATTTTTTGCTTTTTGTTGTGTACAAGCTTATTGAATATTTGGGTTTTGACCCTTTTTAGTCTATTCCCTTCTTTGGGACAGCTAATTTTTCTTAGGGATTTCATGCTTATCTTTTGTCTCTATTGTTAAAGGGTTTCGGGGCCCCTTCAAAACCTATTTTTACTGTAATAAAAAACAATAACAATGGTGGAGGTTACGGGAATACTTCTCAAGACAAGCAGGTCAGACAACAATGGAAAAATAGGACATGGAACACACATCTAAATAATGGTAGCATACCCTCAGATAACGCAAATTCCTTCAACTCATTCAAAGTCAATTTCACTCGAGGTCCCAACATGCCTCAACGAGATTATGAGTATAGGGGTGAATTTGATGGCCAACACACCCAAGATCCTGAAAGTTCTTAGACTTACTTCAGTGCCATGGTCTTTGATTTGTATGATCCAACTACAGGTGGAACTCTCATTGTTAACACAAGGGAAGAAGAATTTGTCTCACCCTTTCAATCAGGAAAGTCTGCCAGAGTACTCAGAGGTACATGCTTTTCAAAATGCTAACAGAAACACCTATAACCTAAGAAGCAGGCGAGAAGCATTAACTGACGGAAGCCCTCCAGGGATGCAACCCACCCCACATGATCTATAGGCTAGTAATAGCCCCACACCTCCTTGAAGCACCAGTACTAGGGGTGCTCCAGTGACACAACAACAATCCACTATCCCAAAGAATCCAATTTGGCCCAATGAAAAATACAGCACAGTGGAGGAGCTGAAGAAATTTAGGACCAATATGTCAATGTATGACATGTTAAAAAGTTGTCCCACTCAAAGAGAGGCTCTGCTGAAGTCGCTGGATCATTCCAAATCAACCTCATCTAGCAATAATACCAAAAATGTATCCAACATGAATGCGGTAGAGGTGATGCCGACTATGGTCAAAGATAGGGTAGAAGTACCCCCATTCCTACTTAGCCTCAAGATATTCAAAAGGAACTTGCACAATTTTTTAATTAATTCAGGAGCTTCATGTAATGTGATGCCATTATCTATTTGTCAAAAGTTAGGAATCAACCCTCAACTAACCAACTGGGTAGTGATCCAGCTTGACAAAACAAAAATTAAAGTTATTGGAGTCTTGAAGGATACATGCATTCAACTAATGGCTGACCCTAGGATCCAAGATTGCATTGATATCCATTTGGTAGACATCCCAGAAACATATGACATGCTGATCAGCAGAGAATGGACCCAATCTTTGAGAGGATGGTTCTCCACGGACTTTACTCAACTTTGGCTGCCATGGAAAGGACTCAACAACCAAGTCAAGATCGATGCAGAGCCCAAGCTCAAGAAAATGATAACTAAGTACAATGCCCCAAATGAATTTTTGTTCTCAAAAGTTGATCTAGGAGTGTATTATTTTGACAAGGCATTTACATTCCATCTCAAAGAAGAAGAGGAGTCAAACAGTAGCCTTGTTCATGGGTTAGTAAATACCCAAATTCTCACAGAATTCATAAATGGCATGATGAAAAACATGAAGCATCTTGGCCAAGACACAGACCCAAACATACTGATGCTACCAGGGTACCTCCATCGAATGAACCACTCAGAATTTACGTGCCAAAACTATCAAGAAGTAGTGGTCCAAGTAGTGAGCCAGATGTCTAACATATCCAAACCAAAAAAAGGTACAATGACACCTTCAAACAAGGATGAGTCTCCCCTTAACAAGGAACCTCAGGTTCCTATAGCTGAATGCTTTATACAAGACAAATCGAGCTACTATGATGATGGCTGCCTACCTCCATGTCACAAATTCTAGCATGATGCCAAGGCAAAACAAAAGATGAAGTGGGTTCCACTTTCAAAAGGAGAATATTCAGATGAAGAGAAATTGGAAGCCCCAAGTACAGAGGACCTACCACCATCCAAAGTCCCTAAAGTCCTCATTGAGCCCCAAATCAGGATGCATCCGCTAGAGGTAGCTCCAAAAACCCTAGTTAAAATGTCCTCCAATAAGAATCATGTGGTCTGGAAACTTCGGTTTGATGGTTCCAAGTGTAAGCTGGGAGAAGGAGCTAGGATCAAATTGGTCATCCCTTGTGGGGGTTCATATTATGCCACCTACTAATTGCAGTTCTTATGCACCAACAATGTTACCGCGTATGAGGCTCTAATTCAGGGTCTTCTCCTAGCACATGAGAAGAAAGTGAAAGCACTAGTTGTAGAAGGTGACTCACAGCTGATAGTTCGGTAGATCAAGAGCCAGTATTCTTGGGCTGACAAATGATTGGTCTCATACCGCAACCATTTTTTGGATCTAATCAAAGATTTTAAAGCTTTTAACATTCAAAGCATCCCAAGGAGAAAGAATATTGTTCCCGATGCTTTGGTAGTATATGAAAGCTCTTTAATTTCATTAGAGAAGTCCAAACTAAAGAAATTCTCTGTGGAACTAGTGGTTGTGCCAGCTGTCCTTGACAACATTAAAAACTTCCAAGTGTTTCAATATGATCAACAAATACTAGAATTTATCATGAATGCTAGAATCTTCAACAAGTAGAGCATTGATGAAGAAGAGGATGAAGTAGAAGAGTCAGAGGACTTAGGGATCTTGAACTTAAAAACCAACTCCATTTCGAAAGGTATGGTAGCTCTAGAGAGGATTTTTGATAAAGATGAACATGCTCAGGAGAGAGGGAAAACACTCGTAGTGAGTGGAGATGATTGGGAGCTTTAAAACTTGGGTACACCTCTTGAACCTAGAGAATTCTTCATTGGTAAGGTCGGCACACCAGAAGAAAAGAAGCAGATGGTCGACCTGCTCAAGGAGTACAAAGATGTCATAGCATGGTGCTATGAAGATTTGAAAACCTATGATCCCAACGTCATCATTCAGAACATTCCTTTGAACCCAGATGCTAAACCTTTTGGCCAGAGACAAAGACCAATGAATCCTATGATCGAACCTGTAATCCAAAAGGAGATGTAGAAGTTGCTCGATGCCAAGATAATTTTTCCCATTCGGCATTCACCTTGGGTTGCCAATCTTGTCCCTATAAGAAAGAAAAGTAGAGAAGTATGACTTTGTGTTGATTTTTGAAATCTAAATAGGTCCTCTTAGAAGGAAAACTATCCCTTTCCATCCCTCAACAAAGTATTGTAGGTGGTTAATGGTTCCCAAATGATGTCTTTCTTAGATGGCTACTCTAGATATAACCAAGTTATGGTGAAAGAAGAGGATCACCTAAAAATGGCTTTCATGACAAAGTGGGGTACATTTGCTTATCGACGTATTCCATTTGGATAGATCAACGTGGGAGCTACTTTCCAAAGGGCTATGGATGAAGCATTCAGGGGTCTAGTCAACAAGTGCATTTTTATCTATATGGACAATCTCATAGTTTTCTCCAGCAACCGTGCTGACCACATTGAAGATTTACAAAATGTCCCGAAGAGGTGTTGACGTTATGAAATTTCACTAAATCCTAAGAAGTGTGTCTTTCAGGTGACTCAAGGAAAACTCCTCAGGCACATCATATCTGAGACGAGCATCTCAATTGAACCTAAGAGGGTTGAAGCTATTCTCAAATTGGTTCCTCCAAATAGTAGGAAAGAGTTGAAGTCCTTCTTTGGGAAAATGAACTTCGTTAAGAAGTTCATCAGTGGATTTGTAGAGATAGTACATCCATTAAATGATATGTTGAAGAAAGATGCTAAGATCAAATGGACCACTCAAGCTAAAGAATCCTTTGAAGAAATCAAGACATCCATTGCCACTACCCTAGTCCTGGTTAGCTTGGATTATCTCTTGCCATTCAAAGTTTACTCCTTTGCTTCAGAACATTCATGTGCAGGAATCCTCACACAGAAGAGAGAAGGAGAAGATGAACGACCAATAGGTTTCATGAGCTGTCCTCTGAAGAATGCAGAACTCAAGTACCCAAATTTGGACAAACATTCTTTTTCATTGGTCAAAGTTGTTAAGAAATTCAGACACTAAATCCTTCAAAGTAAAGTCATTGTCATTGTCCTGGACCCAGTAGTCAAGTCTTTGTTGATGCAGAATGAATTAGGGGAAAGAAGAGGAAAGTGGATGGCTATACTTCAAGAATTCAACATCAAGATTCAGCCCATGAAACTATTAAGAGTTCAAGGTCTTGTAATACCCCAAAAATGGGCTATAAGTTCATTAACCTCCTATATCATCAAATCATATGAAATCGACATCAAAGTCCTAATCTAAGGCACATCTAAACATCATCAAATCTAATTGATTATCTTAAATTTTGCATCGGAGAATATTCCTAGTAATATTCCTAATTATCTTAATTATCTTTAATTTTATAATTATTTGGCAATAAATCACATTTATCCTAAAATTTGATTAATTGAATATTTTCATATTTAATTAATTAGATTTAATATTTGCCACTTAATTATGTAATTAAATTTAATTCTATCTATTATTAATTGTATTATTTAATTTTGACAATAAATCAAAATTCCTATCTTTAATTGATTAAATTCTTATTTAATTAATTAAAGCATGTTGTCATTATTTAATAATATAATTTTTAATAAAAGTTTGAATAAATAGTTAATTAACCCATAAATTAATTATTTATTTTCAAAAATCAGTTGAGTTGAGGATAAATCACTTTATTTATTTATTTAATTCTTAATTATTATGCATATTCAAAAGAAACAGTTAAACTCCAAATCAGAAAATCAATGCAAGTTATTGACTTTTTGGAACTCAACATCCTTTTGGAGTTCAAAAAGCTGATCTAAACTCTAATTTGAGTTAAAAAGCTGTTTTTGCATGTTTTTGCATGATTTTGAGAATTAACTATCTTTTATGATCAGATAACTCAAAAATCAAGATGAGTTAATTTGAGTGATTTATGGCTTTTATTCATGCACCTCCAAAGCCCTGGATTTCTATAAATTAAGGCTTCAGCTCTTCACAAATCATCTCATATTTTGCACAATCACGCTGGAGAATTGGAGACTGAGGAATCAACTTGCGAATTCAAAGCTTTGTGAGATCAATCTTATTTTTTTTTTTTTGCATTCATATTACATATCATTGTTAGATTCATAGCATATCAATTTTCAATAGCATTCATAGCATATCAATTTCATTTAGCATAGATTTCATATCAGTTTTTACAATTATTATTGCATAGAAAAATCCAAAAAATAGCTTAATTGCATTTATTCCATATCCATCTTTTGCATTCAAATCCTTCATTTAGGTGTCGTCTAGGTCACTGATCTCGATTACAATCTGAGAACATTAATCTCGCACCTATTAGAAGGCAGTAAATCGCTTGGTTAGATAGCTTTCAATTTTGCATGATTGTGATTTTTGCTAACCTCTAATGTTTTACTGAGTGTTGTGTTTACAGATCAGGTATAATTTTCACACACACATTTCTGGCGCCCACCGTGGGGCAACCCACCTTTGCATGCTGGTTTTGATTTTTTTTAGGAGCTAAAACCCCAAAGTTTCAAAGATTTAATTTTATCTCCCAAACGGCTTATAATTTTGATCTGAAATTTTTTTTTCAGGTTGCTGACATGTCATGGAAGCTACAGTAAAAAATTTAGAATTTTCTGAGATGTTTTGAATTTTTAATAATTTTTTCTTGAAATTCCGGAAAAAATTAATATCTGACGCAAATCAGAATATTTTTCGAAAATTTTTATATTTTCGGAAAGCTCTTTAAATTCTACAGGGGGTCCATTCTTTGTGTTTTAAATTTGGACATGATATCATAGCTCAAATAGTCAATTTACAAAAACTGGTCTGTATTGATAAAATGGGTCTCTAGGGCACAAATGAAGAGGTTTTTCTAAAAATTTTGCATTTTTGGAAAGCTCTCTGTTTTTTAGCAGGGGTCTCTATTCTGAATTTCTATTTTTGTGGCCAAAATCATATCAAAAAAATTAGATCTTGTTGACTAGGTCAAATGCAGCAAAAAAAATAAAGTTTTGTGATGGGTATGCACTTATTTTTTTTACATGGTTCAATGAATGATATAAGTTGTCATTTGGGTTGATTGCTGGTTATTATTACTGATAATAATTGATTTTTAGAGCTAACCCTATGGTTTTCATAAGTTGAATATATTTTGCATATCTTGTTTGCTTGTTTGCTTGTTGGAGAGTTCGTCACTTGCTTGCATGGAAAAGCTCAACAAAAATTGCTAAAAATCAAGTAAAATCTACTAAGCGCGTTGCAAGGATCCCAGGTATTCTCCTTCATCTAATAATATTTTGATTTGGGACTTAAAATAAATCTCTTATGTGTCAAGCTTGTGTGCATCTTTTCATGCTTTTGATCTATTTCTACACACTTGCATAATTGATACTAGGTTGTGAACCCTTAAGGATTCATTAAGTAGTCTTAGAATACTTGTGATTGATCTTGATTGCTATCTTGGGTTATTGGACTCGCTAATCTGCCGGCCCCTCATTTCCGCCCCGTGGTTGCAATCTCAGCGCCATAAAGGGGAGGGGTCAACAGGACAGAAGCGTTAAATGTTCCACTTGGCAACCCTTTTGTGCTTTTAGGAACTCACTTGTTTTCTAAGTTGGGGACTCATTTTTAGCTTGTGTGAGGTGTTAAGTGTTCCACCTTGTGGACTCATCTCATATTTGCTTTAAGCGTTAAGTGTTCCTCTTTCTACTTTTTGAATGCTTTTGGTAGATTTACTTTCAGAACATATATCTGTGCTCACATAGTAATTAGGCCCTATGAACACTATTCGTGATTCTTGAAAGATTGGATTCCCAGCGAAATCCTTCTTGATGACAGAATCCTTGTAGGTAGGGAGGATACTTAGTGCGTTTCACATTCAACTTGGTTAGTGCATCTTCTCTTATTGATCGACACATTCTCTCTCCGGAGAGGTTGATAGATCACGTAGGGTTGATATCACAAGCTTTGGTGAATCAAAATTGGTTAGTGCATCTTCTCTTATTGATTGATACATTCTCTCCCCGGAGAGGTTGATAGATCACGTGGAGTTGATATCACAGACCTTGGTGGAACAAAACTTTGTCTTAGCGTGTCGGATTAATCTGCTTGCTTTGTTTGGGTTAAAAGTGAAGAGGTGTCAAAACCTTGAATCTAGAGCCAAGTCCCCTTGTGGTATACTATTGTGAGTCATCTTTAGAGAGGGTTAACCGTAGCGGACAATCCCTTCACAGGGCAAACTGCATTGACGGAACCTCAAGCGGTAATAGCCATTTTCGCCATGGTAGTGACAACCGCTATATAAATGTCCTTGTGGAAGAAATCTCCACGGGTATGGTTCATTGTTGGGTTGTCAGATCTCCCTAGCAGCTCTTGAAGATTAAGTTCTCAGACTGTGTCAAAACCCTGGTGCGCCGGGATTGGAGTTCACCCCTTTGAATCATAAAAGTTGCAGAGTCAAACCATTACTAAAAACCTTAGAGAGGCCAATTTTTCATTCTCAGGTATATGTGTGTTATTGCAAAACTTTTCAGAACATACACAATTAGTACTCTCAGGGATTAGCACAATTTGGTCACTTGATTGTTCATGCGCAAGGTTGCTTTTGCCCTTGATCATTGTTTTCAGACGTGCTTGGAATCGCTTGCTTGCTGTTCTGTGTGCTTATTTATCTACTTGGCTATTAAAAACGATCAAATCTGGTATAACCTTCAAAATCTGGACAGTACAATTTGCAAACAATCCAAAACTGAAAATCTTAAATTTTGCAAAAATTGACGTAAAGTTCTTTCTGGAGTCAAAAGTCATTTCAAGAATTCAAAAGTCGTACGAGTTTTGTCAAGTGTCATTTCAGCATTACCCAACTGTCGTATGAGTTTAGCAACTGTCATTTCATAGACTACCCAGTGTCGTACGAGTCTGTAGAGTGTCGTTTGGAAAAATTTGAGAAAGTTGTCAGAAATTGTCAAATTGCAAGATATCCAATGTTTCCAGCCTAGTTCCAGAATCTGTCAAAAATATCATTGTGTCAGGAACAGAGCAGTAGCTATTGAGCATTCTACCATTTTCTGAGTTTGATCTTTTGAATCCGATCTAGTCTTCTGTTTGATCAATTTGAGTCCTTTTTATCTCGTGTCAAAACCTTGTCATAACTATCAATCTTTAATCAATCAATCTTCAAAAACAAACTAAGTGTTGAGAACTCGTGTCCGCTATCTTTTGGGCGATCTATCCCATACATCCAGGGCACAGTTTCCTTCACCCACATCTCATCAGATCTTCAAAACTATCATAATCTTGACAAGGTTGCGCCATCCGATTTTCTCGAATCAAATTGTTCTTCAGTTGTCTTCATCCTTTTCTTCTGTTTCATTCAAAGTTAATGGTGGAGACCAGAGCTTCTTCACACAAGAAATCAGAAGAAACATCTCAGAACTTACTTTTGACCAATACCCCGGGTCCAACTCTTGAACAACTCATCAAGTCAGGTATCTACGAAGACGACGGTCTCGGTAACTTTCGATTAAAAACTGGTTACATACCTCCTCTATCAACTCACAGAGGTAATCAACAAACTCTTCCTCAATCTATTCCAGGGAGCCCAAAAACTCCTACCATGTCTCAAGCAGGGACAAACCATGGTTCTCTAGGAGGAGGATCCCAGGGACACCATTCTCAACATAATGCCGACCAAGACCCTACACCCTCTGAAATCCATCGGTGTCAGAATGACAATGAATTCAAAAGAATGATGAGGCATTTCTTGAAAATGGATAGAGAGGCATACTTCTTGCAATTAGCCCAAGAAGGAGCTAAACTTCCTCCTCACTTCAATGTCGAAGATATCATCACACATGAGGAAGAAACTCCGATGACGGCCATAATGAACCAGCTGCACGCTATGCAGGTCAAAATGAATAAAATTGAGAAAGAGAAGGAACCCAAGGAATTCTCCATGGAGGCCCTTTGTCCTTTCCCTTTTGACAAAGACTTGTATATGCCTCCATTCCCAAAAAGAGTGGAGATACCAAAGTATGACAAATATGACGGACACTCTGATCCTCAAGATCATGTCAGAGAGTTCTGTACACAATCCATGGAATTCATGCATGAACCGACTTATCTAATGCGTCTTTTTCCTAGATCCTTGGGAGGAGCATCCATTCAGTGGTTTTCAAGATTACCTTCTACAATCAAAACTTTTGAGGAATTGATTAAATTGTTTTATCAACAATATTCCTACAATATTCAACATCCGATTACCATGATCGATATCTGTAACCTCAAGCAATATCCAGGGGAATCATTCCTAACTTTTCTCAAGAGGTGGCGAAAGAAATTTTCTTTATATGCTAGACCAATTCCCGAAATGGAGAAACTTGAAATCTTTATCAATAACCTTGTTCCAGAGCTCAACTATCCATTGCAAATGCAAGATCATGTATCTTTTGATAAAATGGTGGATAATGCAATCAAGATTGAGAAAGTACTTGTCAAGAAAGGAGAAATCACACTTCAAAAGGACAAGTCTGAATCGGGATCTAGCTCAAAAGATAAAAACAAGACTTGGAATAGAAACAAAGGTATCGTCTCTGACGGTGTTGTTGACACTATCCACACCCCATCAAAGGCACCGGCCTACAATCTCACCCTTGCCACCAAAGCCATTGAAGCTTCAGAGCAAAAATCTGCTGAACCATCTCCAAAGAAGCCATTCAAACGATGGGATAATAAACGAAAGTTTACTCCCCTAGGAGAATCTTTGGAATCTGCTCTGAGGACCCTGATAGCTGATAACATGATCTCTTTACCACCAATCCGAAAACCTGATCCGGATCCAAAACCATGTTGGTGGAAAGATAATGAATTTTGTGCTTTCCATCGAACTAAAGGCCACAGAACTAATGGATGCTTCCATTTGAAGCATACCATTCAAGACTTGATAGATCAAGGGGACATCACAATCGATAATCCTACCAGCAATAATGATCACACAGCATTTACAGAACCTTTTCCACAACATGGCAAGGGAGTTTCCACTTCTCAGCCTAACATGGGGGCAAAAGTCAACTATGCCTACCCTGGAAACGATGCTGTCATCAATATGGTGGAACCATGCCTCTCTGAGAGCTGTAATGTCATCACGATTGTACGAAGAGATAGAAATCATTCCTCAGCTAATGCAGTTACCAGATCACAAGCTCAGACGCATCTGAAAGGACAAACACCAAATTCATTTGATGTCCCTAAGATACCTTTCAATCTCACATCTGCTTCTAAACAGAAGGTTGCCTCGAAATCTTCCAATCCAAAGGATACTAGACCTACATCTTACAGCATCGTACAACAACTCCAGCATACCAATGCCAAAATCTCTATGTTTGAGTTACTTCGAATATCTCCAGCTCACCGAGATATCCTAGACAAAGCTTTGCTCAGCTCTAATGTTCCTGATGATCTAGATCTAGATAGGTTCCAGACTATGGTTGGTCATCTAACATCTCCGCAATATATCTCCTTTTCAGAAGAGGATGACAACTCCCTAAGTCACCCACATAATCAGCCGTTGCACATAGAAGTCTTGATCCAGAACCGTCGAGTCAAACGTGTGTTGATAGATGGGGGCGCAGGCCTCAACATTTGTTCTTACAACTTAATCACACAGTTGGGATTCTCAGAGATGGCTATTGATCCTCGAAAGAAGATCACCATAAAAGCCTATGATGAACAAGAAAGAGCTTCTAAAGGCACCATTGTCTTGCCCATCCGGGTGGGTCCAGTCATCAAAGATACCACATGTCAGGTGCTCGATCTACCATTAGCTTACAATATCCTTCTAGGGAGACCCTGGATACATGAAATGCAGGCTATTCCTTCAACATACCATCAATGCTTGAAATTTCCCTATGAAGGAGTGGAGGTTACTATCCCAGCTGATCTGAGTACAACTTGCAATACATTGAAGGAAAGTGCCGATAAACTTGTTCCCAATAATAGAGAATCTTCCATCAAGCAACAAAATGTGGCTTCCACATCTAAGATGGATGACATTGCTAAAGAGATCAATATCAAAGAAAATGGGATGGGAGAATACACTATAGAGCCAGTCTTGTCTCTGAAATCTCTCCCAATCTCACCTAAGTCATATGGCCAATCCTTGAAGCAGTCTAAATCAGAACCTAAGGAACCTATGGAAGCATACAAAAGACATTTTGTGGTGGAGCAAGTATCTAAACAAGAATTTGAAGAGGATGAAGCTGTGCTGGCATGGCTATATAAAGAGGATTCTGAATCTAAAATTGTTCAACCTAGTGAATCTATAGCACCTACAGTCCCTTCTAATTCATATGGTCCAGGAAACAAATTGATAGCCAAGATGGGATATTCTGGTCAAGGACCTCTAGGAATTAGGGGAAAGGGTCTTGTGACCCCCATTTCACATATTGGTCGAGCCAAAAAAGATACTGGTGGCATAGGGTTTAAAAAGAAACCCTATCATCTCAGAGGTGGTTGTTCTCATGTCATAGAACAAATTGCACCAGGAGAACCCCTTCTTAAGAAAGAAGAAACAGAACCCTCTGATGATGATTCAGATAGCTCTGAGCTTATCCCCTATGAAAAATTGCCTAAAGAGATCAAAGATCTTCTTGATGATACAGATGATCCTATCAGAAGAATTAATGTAGTAGAAACACAAGAACCTACTGTAGCGCAAGAGATGGTTGTACCACAAGAACCAGCCAATCTCGAAGGCAATCAAACTGATCAAGAAGCAGGGGGTAGTTATTCTGACACTGATTCCCATGAATATGAATTCAAGTCAGAGACTGAGGGTAATCCTTCTTGGGGTATTCATCCTGATTTCACGCACTTTCTAAGATTTCCTAGAGATTCTGAATCAGAAGATGAGTCAAATGATTATGAATGGGGTGCCATTCCAGAAGAAGATGAGCTTATAACAGAGAAATCTATTGATGTTATTCACCAATATGTCTCTCAACCCAACGTAGGTCTAGAGCGAAACAATAAACTTAACGTGTCTGATCCACCTATGGCTGAAGAGGACTCCTATGATGATGTTGAGCCTATTCACGAATTGAACATTCTGAGTTGTAATATCACCTTTGAACTTGAGCGTCCGGTTAGGACCAATGATGACATATCCACATCTGTGAACACCATATCCCAAGCCTTTCCCACTTTGACTATCCAACGCCCTGATCTTATCGACCAAACTTCCACCAACCCAAACCATGGTATGTATACCTTCCCAAATGACTATGCCCTTGCCTGCTACCTCAATGCAGTTGAGCCTATGAGTACTTCCATCAGTGAACCGAGTGTCAGCATGACCGAGTCGGACATCAAATATCTTAGTCAGAAAAACAAGAGTAAAAAGAAAAAGAAAAAGAGTTCTGAGGGTGAAAACCACTTTGTGGCAGTCTCAGAACCGACAAAAGTAAAAAGAAAAGACGTATCTGAAGGTGAAAACCTCTCTGAGGCACCTAAGGATGAGATATTTGATGTCCTTCCAAGTCATTTACAGGATAGATCTCCAGTTCTGATTGAGCCAACTCAATCCATCAATTTGGGTACAACAGAGGAACCACAATTGGTACATGTAGCACAATCTCTATCAGACGAAGAGAAACAAAACTTCACTACCTTCTTATCAGAGAAAAAGATCAACTTTGCATGGAAATATTCAGATATGCCAGGATTGGATCCCAATCTCATTATGCACCATCTATCCATTGCTCCCGGAGTAAAACCAATGAAACAAAAATTGAGAAAGATGCATCCTCATGTTGCACTCTTAGTCAAAGCAGAACTAGAAAAACTCCTAAAAGCTGGATTCATCCGTGTCATAGACTATGCTGAGTGGATTTCCAACATTGTACCTGTTTCCAAACCAGATGGTTCAATCAGAGTATGCACGGACTTTAGAGATGTGAACAGAGCATGCCCTAAGGATGATTTTCCACTGCCTAACATTGATATGATAGTGGACATGACTGCGGGCTATGAAATATATTCCCTTATGGATGGTTTTTCTGGATACAACCAAATCAAAATTGCTCCAGAAGATCAAGAGAAAACAGCTTTCACATGTGCGTGGGGAACTTTCTGTTGGAATGTTATGCCATTCGGACTCAAAAATGCTGGAGCTACATATCAAAGAGCAATGACATCTATTTTTCATGATATGATGCATAGAACAATGGAGGATTACGTAGATGATACCTTGGCAAAATCCATGATTAGAACTGAACATCTAACAGACTTGAGCATGATCCTCGACAGAATGGAAAAATTTAGTCTTCGACTAAATCCTAAAAAGTGTGCTTTTGGAGTCACTTCTGGAAAGCTCCTAGGATACATCGTCTCCAAGAAAGGCATTGAAGTTGATCCAGCTAAGGTCAAGGCTATAATAGAGATGCAACCTCCCACAAATATCAGTCAAATGAGGACGTTGCAAGGCAGAGTTCAATCTATCAGAAGATTCATATCACAGCTAGCAGACATCTCACAGCCTTTTACAAAAACATTACATAAAGGTGTGACCTTTGCATGGAATGAAGAATGCGAGAACAACTTTAAACATATCAAGAAGTATCTATCAAATCCACCTATATTGATGCCTCCTATTCATGGGAAGCCATTAATATTATATGTCTCCGCAACAGATACATCACTGGGGGCATTGCTAGCACAGCATGATGAGAACAAGAAAGAAAGAGCCATCTACTATATCAGCCGAACTTTAGTGGCCTATGAGAAGAACTACTCAATGATAGAGAAGGCCTGTCTCACTGTGATCTTTGCATCACAGAAATTGAGACACTACATGTTAGCTCATACTACTCATTTGGTAGCTAAAATTGATCCACTGAAATATCTCCTAAGCAAAGCTGCCCTCACAGGTAGACTAGCTAAATGGGTCATGCTCTTGAGCGAATTTGACATTGAATATGTTGAAAGAAAAGCTATCAAAGGACAGGTCATTGCTGATCAATTAGCTGAAGCACCACTGTTTGATGATACACCCATGCAAATGGAATTTCCCGATTCCTCTATCATGCACCTCTCTTCTAGAGCATGGCGATTATTCTTTGATGGCTCCTACACACAGAATGGATCCGGCGCAGGCATATTGTTCATTACTCCTCAAGGATACTCAATACCCAAAGCATTCAGATTAAAGTTTCCTTGCACAAACAATATTGCTGAATATGAGGCACTTCTCAATGGTATGAAAATGGCAATACAGTGGAGAGTTACAGAGATGCACATTCATGGAGACTCACAACTAGTCATCCACCAGGTCAATGATGTGTACCAAACCAAAGATGAAAAGCTCATTCCTTACAAGAGAATGGTCGATGATCTAAAGAAATACTTCATCTCTATCACATTTGAGCAAATACCTAGAATGGAGAATAAGGCTGCTGATGCAATGGCAACATTATCTACTCTTTTACAACAGCCTGAACATGAACTACGCTACGAGTTCCTGGTGGAAGCCCTATCCTATCCTGCATATGACTCCCCTGAAACCCGCATGATCTGCACTGTTGTAAGTTATGACTCATCTCGCTACAAAAATTTGTTCTCCTATCTCCACGACCAAATCATCCCTGAGTCCTTTAACCGTTTTGAGAAACGAAACCTTATCCGATCCGCATCCCGATATGTCATCATTGGTAATGATCTGTACAAACGAGGTCTAGATGGTACACTGCTTAGATGTTTAGAACGAGAAGAGTCTCAACGTGCATTAGAGGAAGTCCATGAGGGTATATGTGGGTCACACTCGAACGGGTTAACGTTAGCTCGAAAACTTATTAGGGCTGGGTATTATTGGCCTGAAATGGAAAAAGAAGCTATTAAATTTGCTAAAAACTGTCAACAGTGTCAAGTACATGGCAACTTGATTCATGCTCCAGGGAGAGATCTGATTCCTTTTACTACACAATGGCCTTTTCAACAATGGGCATTTGATCTCATAGGTGCTATCCATCCGCACTCTTCTAATGGACATACCCATATAATCACAGCTACAGATTATTTTACAAAATGGGTAGAAGCAGTTCCTCTAACACAAGCAACGGGGAAACAGATCTCTATGTTCATCCTGAATTACATCATTTGCAGATATGGGATCCCTCACTCTATAATCACAGATAACGGGGGACAATTCAAAAACAAGGACCTAGATGACTTATGTGCCAAGTTCAAAATTACTCAACATTGGTCATCTATCTACTATCCTCAAGGGAACGGACAAGCTGAGGCTTCAAACAAAAATCTCCTGAAGATCTTGCACAGAACAGTGAATAAAACAGGAAGAGACTGGCATCTGATGATCAATCCAGCTCTCTGGGCATACAGAACTAGTATCAGAACGCCTACAGGGGCTACACCTTTCGCTTTAGTTTATGGGTCTGAAGCGGTACTGCCTATTGAGGTTGAAATCCCATCACTCAGGATTAGAATGCATGGACTTGTCACTGATGAAGACTACAGAGTGTCGAGGTTACAAGAACTTGAACTACTAGATGAGCGCAGACAAGCAGCGTATGATCATCTCAGAGTATATCAAAAGAGAATGTCTAGAGGCTACAACAAGAAAGTCAGACACAGAGAATTTCAGGTTGGTGATCTAGTGTTGAGAGAAAATCCTAAAAATCAATCACATCGAGAACGCAAGGGGAAGTTCGAACCCAACTGGCTGGGTCCCTTTGTAATCACTGCTACTTTTGGCTCTGGTGCCTATCAACTCTCAACGACTGAAGGAGAACATCTCCGAGAACCAATCAACATTCTCCATCTGAAGAAATTCTACGCCTAAGGCATTCAGTGCTTGGTAAATGTCCTGAAAAAATCTTAAAAATCGGAAAAAGTCCTGAAAAAATGAACATCTTGGTGAAAACCTAGCAATAGGCGCCTTGATGATTCACAAAAAAAAAATAAAAAAAAAATAAAAAAAATCAAAAGTACAACAAAAAAAATCAAAAAATATCAAAAGTACAAAAAAATTGAAAAAATGAAAAATACAAAAAAATGAAAAAAGAAAAAAAAAAGTGCCTTGGTGAAAACCTGGAAACAGGCACCTCGGTAGCAAAAATAGAATCTCTACCAAGATGGTGAAAACTCGGCAAACGGGCACCACTTGTTCCAAAATGCTCCATCTATCAGCACAATCTTGGTCTTTCCCAGCTTTCAGTCTTGCTTTAGTTTTTACATATCTCCCGGTTTGTTTCTGCATATCCTGGTTTCAATAAGTCGGTCTGTACACCAATCAGCTCAAGTGTCTGTATCCTATCAATGTTCAAACTTGGGGGCAATCAATGTCATATCTTATAGTCTCCAATGTATCTTAGACATGTCATATCCACTCAGAGTCCTTTGAAGCTTCAAGTTGAGTCAGTCAGTCTGTCTCGTCTCCAGAAAGGATTTTGCATCAACAACAATCAAACATCAAACTCAAACTGAAAACAATATGTGCTTTTCATGCTTTTATCTCCTTGTATGCTTACTGATTCGCATTGAGATTTTTGCATATTGTGTCCCTTCGAGCTCTTCAATGATGTCCTTTACAGGATTTAGAGAGTGATGACTGGGGGCATAATCTTTTCTTTGTCTTCTGCTTGTATGTGAAAATCTAACAACTTTGGAAATTTTGGATTGAAATGGTGTCCGACTGTAAGAGCCTCTATCTCGAATTGGATGGCCATGCGTACCTCGACCATTGATACCCAAAAAAAATTCAAGGAAGTTTGATCTAACTATTGTCTTTTTGAGTGAGTTCTTCCTCCTACTGTGGAACGCAATCTTGCCTAAGGATGTGAACGATAAAGGGTCACTACGGGTAATTCACATTGGATTTAGAATGATCTCTTAACTGTTTGATGTGTTTGTAACGCAAGGCGTACTCAGGTCATCACAACGTTTATGTTTTGATGCTTGTACAAATTGCTATATCAAAATGGACATGATATTCAGGTCATCTTGGCGCTTGTGCCTTGGTGCTTATATCTAATCCAACATTCCGAAAACAAATCAATATTCATATGTCCATGGTTGTATAGCCAGGGGATGTTGTATTGGTTCTTGAGCGTTACAAATCAATATTCATATGTCTATGGTTTCGTAGCTAGTGGGCATTGTATTGATTTATCCAGTTACCTAAAAGTTCAATGATGATAACAAATCGACATATGATCAGTGACTAGGTCCTAGGTCTTAGGTTGCATTTCATTTTGCATGTCTCATTGCATTTTGCATGTTTGCATGATCTCACAATGATTAAACGAACTTCAATGCTTAAATGATTCTTCAAATTGCATCTTCAAGTCTAACAAGAACTGCATCTCACACGAAGGTTCCTCCAATGAAATAGCAAGTAGAATCCTTTTTCGGGATCAAAATTCAAATCTGAGATCATTCATATTATTAACTACTTGCATATTCGACCTTCAATCATCACAGAAATCTAGTATTCAACTTAACTGATTATCTTACATCAAACTATCAAAATTTCAACTTGGTCAACCATGGTCAACTCATGGTCAAACCTAGTCAAACTTGGTCTTTTGGGACCTTCCAACGATGCAGAATGCGTTCTCGAATGTAAATAACCACTTCTCAGATCAATTAACATGCTTCTAAACTATCAACGCTGACTTTTCTTGTCAGATTTCAATTTTAATCCCGAAGGGGGCATGCTATTGCACATCATTCAAAGTCTGTAAATCAAATTCTATCGATCAAGTCTATCAATATCTTTCATCAGTGATCAAGATAAACAATCATGTCTAGTTACTGATTCATCAAAAGTCCTCATCGCTTGAGGCAAATCTATCATCACTTGGGGCATATCAGATTCATCAAGATCCATATCAATCTGATATTTTCTTAATCTTGTAAACTGTATCAATTTTTGCAACCATCAGATCATAGTGTTCTTTCCTTGGTTCTTCGGCAACTGAAGGATTCAGATGTGATACTTGCTAGTTCTGCTAAGACAATCGAGTCTAGAACGGGTCACTCACTTCTTATCAATCCTAAGGTTCAGAATCAGGCATTTTGACACTTTTTCGCAATCATAGGTTCATTTGCTACTACAGTGAACATTATCTTTGGTCATTCAAGACCTATTATCTCCATATCAAGTCAATATCAATCAACTCCTATCTCAATATCTTTCAATCGGTTTCTATCTTGAGATCGGTTTATCTTTTGAATCAGTTTCATATCTTTATCAAACACAGACTATCTTTGAACCACTGCGCTTCGCACAGTAATTCAAAGAGGGGCAAAATGTAATACCCCAAAAATGGGCTATAAGTTCATTAACCTCCTATATCATCAAATCATATGAAATCGACATCAAAGTCCTAATCTAAGGCACATCTAAACATCATCAAATCTAATTGATTATCTTAAATTTTGCATCGGAGAATATTCCTAGTAATATTCCTAATTATCTTAATTATCTTTAATTTTATAATTATTTGGCAATAAATCACATTTATCCTAAAATTTGATTAATTGAATATTTTCATATTTAATTAATTAGATTTAATATTTGCCACTTAATTATGTAATTAAATTTAATTCTATCTATTATTAATTGTATTATTTAATTTTGACAATAAATCAAAATTCCTATCTTTAATTGATTAAATTCTTATTTAATTAATTAAAGCATGTTGTCATTATTTAATAATATAATTTTTAATAAAAGTTTGAATAAATAGTTAATTAACCCATAAATTAATTATTTATTTTCAAAAATCAGTTGAGTTGAGGATAAATCACTTTATTTATTTATTTAATTCTTAATTATTATGCATATTCAAAAGAAACAGTTAAACTCCAAATCAGAAAATCAATGCAAGTTATTGACTTTTTGGAACTCAACATCCTTTTGGAGTTCAAAAAGCTGATCTAAACTCTAATTTGAGTTAAAAAGCTGTTTTTGCATGTTTTTGCATGATTTTGAGAATTAACTATCTTTTATGATCAGATAACTCAAAAATCAAGATGAGTTAATTTGAGTGATTTATGGCTTTTATTCATGCACCTCCAAAGCCCTGGATTTCTATAAATTAAGGCTTCAGCTCTTCACAAATCATCTCATATTTTGCACAATCACGCTGGAGAATTGGAGACTGAGGAATCAACTTGCGAATTCAAAGCTTTGTGAGATCAATCTTATTTTTTTTTTTTTGCATTCATATTACATATCATTGTTAGATTCATAGCATATCAATTTTCAATAGCATTCATAGCATATCAATTTCATTTAGCATAGATTTCATATCAGTTTTTACAATTATTATTGCATAGAAAAATCCAAAAAATAGCTTAATTGCATTTATTCCATATCCATCTTTTGCATTCAAATCCTTCATTTAGGTGTCGTCTAGGTCACTGATCTCGATTACAATCTGAGAACATTAATCTCGCACCTATTAGAAGGCAGTAAATCGCTTGGTTAGATAGCTTTCAATTTTGCATGATTGTGATTTTTGCTAACCTCTAATGTTTTACTGAGTGTTGTGTTTACAGATCAGGTATAATTTTCACACACACAGGTCTCACCAAGATGATGGTGTAAACTGAGCAAGGTTTGGTGTGCCAAGTATATACCAATGAAGGAGTAATCACCGATTTCTGGTATCAGGATATAGTCTACTACTTGTTGTAAAAATATTTCCCAGAAGGTTTAAATGGTTCATAGAGGAAAGCATTGAAGAATAAAAGAAGTTCCTACATGTTGAAGAGCAGGAAGCTCTACAAATGCAACTATGATGGTCTATATCTACGCTATTTGGATCAAATTGAAGTTGAATAGGTCCTCATGGAGTTTCATGATAAATATGGTACCAGACACAGGTTAGCAGAAGCCACAGCTCATTAGATACTGAGATTCAACTATTATTGGCCAACTTTGTTCAAAGACACTCATGAGCATGTACGATTGTGTCATGTTTTCCAAACTAATGCCATTCGAGAGAAACATCTGGCGATGCCCCTACAACCTGTCTACAAAGTACATCCATTCGCCTAGTGGGGGCTGGATTTTGTGGGGATGATCAATCCTCTGTCATCTGTAGGGCACCGATATATTTTGACTATGACTGATTACTACACGCGTTGGATGGAGGCATGGGTTATGAAGAATTGCACTACTAAGGTGTAACTAAGTTCCTAGAGGAGTTCATCATAATGAGGTTTGGCATGCCCTTTTTTTTGGTATGTGATAATGCTCCCTACTTTTCATCGGCAAGTCTCATTCAACGGGCCTTCGAAAACTAGGTAATTCTAAAATTCTCATCCAATTACTACCTGCAATGGAGCAGAGTTGCTGAGTCAACCAACAAGAACCTAACCATAGTGATCAAGTGCCTCTTGGATAACAATCATAGAGACTAGCACACTCAGTTAAAATATGTGCTATGGATAGATCGAGTTAGAATAAAAAATGTCTTGGGAACCTCTCCCTACCATCTGGTCTATGGTCTGTAGCCCATTTTTTCAATGAACCTAAAAATTCCTATTTTGAGATTCATGGATCAATACGTCGAGGGTGAGGGTCGGGTGCAGATTCATCTGATGAACTTGCTAGACCTTGAAGAAAAAAGAACTATGGCTCTAGAACATGTGGCCAAACACCACGTTGTCATCAAGCGATGGTTTAACAAAAGAGAAACCATAAAATCTTTTAGGATTTTTGATTTGGTTCTAATGTGGGACAAACCAAAAGAGAAACCAAGCAGCCACACCAAATTTCAACATTTGTGGATAGGCCCTTTCCAAATTATTGAGATTCTGGGAGAAAATGCCTTTCGAATTCATTCTCTTGATGGAGAATTGGTCCCTTTGCCAGTCAATGGCTAGTTTCTGAAGCATTATTTTGGGTCTTGACTAGCCCCTTGTATTTTTTTGTATATTCTTGTACTTTAGTATCTTTTCTTTGTTGTCTTTCAGTCTTGTCGTCTACGTCTTTTCTTTGGGTTTTGTTTGCAGGGGGGTAAAGTCTTTCTCAAGTTTTAGTGGTCCGCTCCGAATAGTCTAGGCAAGAGATGAAGGATTTCCATTATCCAAGTCTTTGATGTATTTTTGTCTCATGGTGAGCTAGATACAATGATTGGAGGCTGAACATTTTCTCTTCAGACTTTTTGAAGGGGTTTCATCAAAACTGACTATCCTCAACACTAACACACATTTAAAAGAGGAGTCCCGAGTCACGAGCCTTTCATGGTAGGATGACGGTCAAAGTCAGGAAATGCCCATGATCGTGAAGGAAGTCAAGAGTCAGAACCCTGTCCCAACTAGAATGCAGACTAAAAAAAGAGCAAGAAATCAAAAGAGGAACACATAAAGACAAGATGAATAATGGAGTGCTCAAAGTCAGGGTAGCTCAGTCTAAGCGCTACCCCAGTTTCAAAAGAAAAAAAACAAGAAAATAAAGGAGCAAAGAAATGATCTGACAAGATACAAGGTGTATCAAAGTAGCAGATGCTAAACAAAATCAAAGGCAAAATTATTTAGAACACAATGGTTCAAAAGAATTAGTTTCAAAATTGATGCAAATCGAGTCTAAGAGCCCTCTAAAGGAGTCTAAAACTTCTATTACAAGCTCATCTGTATTTGGGGAAGGGTGATTTTAGCAACCTCTACTGGGGCTATAAACACCCACCTGGTAGTAGAGCAAGGTTAAACTGACTTGTGACTGACTTCAAATTAGTGGGCAACGATCTGGTAATGACTGGTTGACGATTAGTGGAAGCTTACGATGAAGGATTCCTGGGAAATTTGAACACATTTGATCACACACTGGATAAAGATGTTATGATGATTCTTAACCTTGATGACGATGAGAAAACTATTTGATCCAAAGATCTTGCACTTAGCTCGCTGTAGGATAGGATCGTTTTGAAGTAGGGTGGCTTTGGGAAACTCGGTTTGTTTCCCTTTCTTTTGTCAGGGCTATTTGTTGTGGTCCCACAACCATGCTCCCCTTTGGCCTTTTGGCCTCAGGGCCCCCCCTTTGTGCTTTCTACTTGTTTTGCTTATTATATTTTGGTTTTTTGCATTGTTTGTTTGTTGTCCATTTTTTCAGCCTTTCGACCTTTTCCTGCTTTCCCACTTTCGGATGTCCAAAAGTGCAAAAGACCGAAAGAGTAGGAAGGGTAGGTGTTTCCTTAGGTGTTTATCGACCATGATGGGTTTTTAGACTTGTCAGAGGTTTGAAGTTTTGGAAGCCTGACTTCTCGAAAGGGAGTCAGCCTTTCAGAGGTCTGACAGCCCCAAAAGCCAAAAAGTCAATCGACTGGGGTGATGATGTCATTGGTCGATTTTGCCTATATAAGGAAAAGGTAGGTTTTTTTAAACTCACTTTTGCACTCGCTCTATTGTCTCTGACCCTTTGCACATGCCGCTTGATGTTTTTTCCTCACTTCAGTCTTTTGTCTTCACTGGTCGTCTTTGTGTTCATCATTTTTCAAGGTTGGTTGTCTCCTCCCCTCTCTTCTTTTCATTTCTTTATTATTTTCGGTCGTAGATTAGGGCTCTTTCTTTTTCAACTTTTTTTTTAGCCTTTCATAGCTAGGGTTTGGGTTTTGTTGACCTTTTCAGCCCTTCCCTTAGGTCTAGGTTGTTTTGTCGACCTTTTTTGGCCTCAAGGATTTCCAAGGTAGTCGCTTTGCATCCCCTTGGCAAGTTTATGGTCAAAACTCATCATCTGACTCATTTTTTAGTCCAACTGTGAAACCCTAGTTTTGGGCCTTTAGGGTTTGAAACTTTTGAAACTCGCAGAGACATTATTTTTCCAAGTCCTTTGCATCTTTCAGTGTTTCAGTGTTGGCGCACATCAAAAACACCCTGTCCTTTGAAATGTTGAAAGTAAACCAGTCTCACCAAAATGCCAAGTATTATTTTCGGCCTTTCGGCCCTTTCGCATGCCAAAGACTTCTCTTCCCTACCTCGCCGAAACTCTTCATAGTGATCCATCGACATCTCTTTGGCAATTCAGAGTTGTCAGCCTGTGAAGTTTTCTCACCTCTGATTTGTCGAAAACAAAACTGAGGAGTATTTTCAAAGCAAATTCGTGAAGCCTCTTTTCAGCCTTTTCGACCTTTTAGAGGTCTCGTACCCCCGAAGGTCTGAAAGGATGAAAATGTCTTTTGTGACCCCTTTTGAGCTTAATTCTGACAATGTACTTGGTTTTCTAAGTTTTCTTCCTATCGTGTTATTGATTCATGTCTTGTCCTCTTTGTAGAAATCACCGAGAAGGTAGTTGCATCACTAGCCATGAAATATCAATTCAAGGGGTACCATCCACCTTCTAAGGTGACCAACATGCATGCAAGCATAATAGACATAGATATTGGCAATGTAAGTTGGAATGACTACTTGACCAAATGTGCTCAACCGGTGGGGTGATCAAAAGACTGCACCTCCCTGGTACACTATTCTCTAGTGAATGCAGCGGCTCACCTAGTCTCCATCCTATCAGTAGACTTGATCAACACATTGGCCAACCACTATGTACCCAATGAGTGCATGGTGAAAAATAGTGTTGGTGAGGTAGTCCTAGACCTGAGGCCTGATAACATCGAAGATGTCTTCCATTTTCCCAAAGGGGTGGATAAGTTCTTTAATTTCCATATAAACAAAGGGATGAAATTCTATAATAAATATGTATAAAGGGCCCACAACATAGTGAACAATGAGTACCTCATGCAGCCCATGCCAAAGGGTAAACTAGACAGGATTGATATGAGGAGGGGGTATATGCAAGAAGACATCCAATCTTCCATAACAATGATCAACAGAGTGTACGTGTTGGTAAAGTCTTCTCAATTGGAGCCATAGATGATCCTACTCATGCAGAAGATAAGGGAAAGAAGGTTCGATTGGGCCTCCATTCTAAGTGATAATTTTGATGAGCAACTGGTTTGGGTAAAGAGAGATCCTCATTTTTACATGACATCTTATGTCATGTATCTACTAGCCGCAAGGGCAGTTTATCCAAGATTGATCAAAGTTGGGGCAATGGGAGAAAAAAACATTTGGCCATTCACATTGTATCCTCAATTGGTAAGGAAATATTTTTACACACATAATAGCCCAAACTTTAGAATTGTCAATGATGCTTTCATATTTGCCATCATACTCTCCATTGAGGGAGATTATGCCAAGAGGTTGTCCACTGAAGTAGTAGAAAAGGTAAAGGCCCTTGGGGCATTCTATATACAGTTCCAGACCTTCACCTTCATTCAGGTGGCGGGAAGCACCCTGGCACCGAAGAAGTTAACAAGATACCCTTCTGATAGGGTAGTTCTCCTAGAGATAGCAAGGTAGCTATCTGACACACATGAACACATCAAGCATAAGAAGAAGCATTGTTGGGATCTTCCCATTTCTATTGGCCCCCACCACATGCCAGATATGAAGGTCTGCAAGTATCTGACTTGGGAATGGGATGAGTTCCCACTGCCAACCTACAATTTGGTGAGGCCTCATTTTGATCCTGTTGGTACATTCAGCCACATAATGGGAAGGCACGATGTCCATGAGCTACATGTGGAAGATCATTGGGTTAACTATGTGGATGACTATGAAGTAAGGATTCATAACTATTGTCAAATGAGTCTAGAGCTGGCACAGACCACTCTTTCATGAAGAATCCCTCAAAAGACAAAGGATGTTGATTCCGAGGACATCTTGGATTCCATTTACAACACAAACAAGGTGTATGCAAGGGTTATCCTGAATGTAGAGGTAGACCGAGATGAAAATGATGATATTGATTTTAGAGCACAATATGTGGTCAAGATGACTAAAGCATGGGTTGCCCATCCTTTCCCTATGGAGTTGGTACCTATGAAATAACTCCTGGAGCAGCCCTCCAAGGGAAAGAAGAAGAAGGGGGAAAAGATATTAAAGCCATAGTTCAAAGAGGTTTCTCCCGCAAGGCCAAAAACTATATAGTGGCATGAACACCCAACTACTTATTGTTTAGAAACACATTGAAAGAAGCCTAAGACCAAGATGATAGGGAGTATGGTGCCACCAGATGCTCCTTCCTCTAGCATCCTTGATTCTCTAGGCACAATAAAGAAAACAAAATTCAAGATTGTAGGACCTAAGTCAGCCGAAGTAATCAAAGGGAATGTGTATAAAAGAAAGAAAGGCTCTATGCCTACACAAATGGATTCCTTGGAGGAAGATGATGAGGATGAATAGGATAAAATACCTCTTAATAGGAGAACAAGTTCTGTAGGGTTTGTGAAGAAAAGAAGAATAATGGATGGAAGTTCAAAAGATGCTAAGGGGGCCATCCAAGGGAGACCCATCAATCTAGATCCCCTAGGGGATGATGAGTTTGACATCAGAGACTTTGAAGGGCTTCATGGTTTCATAGAATCTGAGCACCAGGCTCCAGACCTGGGATAGTCAGTAACTTTTGACTCCGTTCCAATGTAATTTACCAGGCCCCATGGCAAGAAGAAAGGAAGAGATCCCCAAGGATTGCAAGAGTCTCAAGGACCAGATATAAAGGAGATGACAAAAGTTCAAATGGGAACCACTTAGCTAGGAAAAGGTGCTACTACTTCTGAAGAGGTTGCACCTATGCGAGAGACAACTGAACAAGTTCTGTTGGTTTCACAAGTTCCCCTTGCTCCACCTCCACCTTTTGTTGCTCCAACTCCACCCTCACTTCTACATCAAACACCACCTACCACTCCACTTCCCCCTCTATTATCGACCACTTCATTGCCTCAACAACCTCTTTCATCTCATGATCCCTTTCCAACTCCGCCTACCCCCCAAATCCCTTCATTGACTCATTTTGTCACTCCCACTCCTCCAAACATCCAAACAAGAATAGTGCCACCAAGCTCTCACGAGTCTGAGAAGGATACATAGGCAGCTGATGAGGAAATAGTAGAGGAAGAGCATGCAGGATCAGAGGAGCCCACTGATCAAGGAGAATCACAGGCTGAAGAAGAACCACACACTGAGGAAAAAAAACAACAAACTGATACAGATGAACAAATGGCTGATGAACAATAGAGGGCTGATGATAAAGGGAAAAATCAGGATGAAGGATAGCAAGCTATGGATGAACAAGAAACTGAGAAAGAAGAAGAAAGTCATGAGGATATGGAAATAGATTGTCCAATGACTTCTACTCTAGTAGCTTCATATGAACTGTTGACTTCATTCTCTAAGCCCACCTAGTTGACAAAAGAGATACAACCAAGGACTAGAGTCAACACTGATGATGAAACTAACTTGGCTACACTAGGGCAAGCTTTCCACCAGGCAACATCAATCACCCGAGCAAGAACAATTTCTTATGTCACACAAGATCAAGTGGGTAGGTGGAAGGCACAGGTGGTTGTTCCCATAATGGATGTCTGTACAAGTGAGGTTACTCCTGATGACTACGTATTGGAGGAGGTAGACTGGGGGGAGCCCACCAGAGAAGGTAGCAAGACCTTGGCTACACTTGGATTGAAGCATGTTCTTGGCTTTATGGATAAGGATGAACAAAGGATAAAGGCTCTAGTAGAGAAGAATGAAGCCATGAAACGGTTCATTTTAAAGACAACGGGTCGTATTGACCTTGATAACCCTGAGGCCTCATTATAGGCAATTTTGGAGAAGAAAGGGGAAATAAATACAGATGTTCCACATTCTTTTATACAAGAATGAGTCAATTGGAAGCTGGATTTTAAACAATTCACCAATCTATCCCTTAGGAGGATTCTAAGGCCCCTTCGAGGTATTCTGACAGGAATAACTTGACTGGTTGAAATCACGAGTGAGGAAAATGGCATGGAGGAAACAATCCTAAATTGGTAGAAGGTGCTTGATCAACTGACAATAATAAGGAAGTAGCACTTCCAGGTCTTGGTAAAGGTATATGAAGGATCAGAATTGGATAATTTTAATGAGTGGATCTAGGAGATAACATCTACAGTGGCTATTTTTGAAAAATTTCTTAAAAGATTGGACAAGAGAAGGGACAACATCATGCTTTTTGTGGAAGAGATACATAAGTTTTTTGAAGGCTTGGACTTGGATTTGTACGATGAAGAGGATGAGAAGACAATGCATTCAGTGAATACTATCATCAATCAGTACTTAGATATATTTCAAGGAGTTAAAAGCAAGGAGGACCTCAAACAAATGTTCTATCAGAAGGAGGAGATTCACAAAATGCTATCTCGAGAAGAAGAAATAAAGACTTTTGCAGAAGAGTTGACTGCCTTCTGAGATAGGAAGCAAGAAGTCCTTCAAGGGATTAAGGTGCCCAACTTTGAAGAAGTGCTGGAGATTGTAGATAGAGTCAAGAAAGAACATCCAGAAGTGTTCCCCAATTAATGAGTAGACGACCTAGGTTCGGCCAAATTTTGTGTACAGAAAATGCAGTTTTGACACTTAGCCATTTTTGCAGAGCCTGGTTTTCAGCATTTCGGCCTTGGAGATTTTTTAGCCACCGACAAGTCCGAAAGTAAATTTTGGAGAAAGAGACCTAACACTTAGTTAATTTTGGAGCTTGAGTTTTTCGGACCAACTGTTAGGATTTGGGTGTTTTTTCTCATGTCCAAAAATTAACTTCAGTTATCTCAGAGATCATTTTCAAGTCAACTAGGCTTCTTTTTTTGGGATCGTTTCTGCATGATTTTGGGGTCTCTTCCAGTTGGGTACATGTGGGGAAGCCACAACTAAGCATCAAGGGTGTAAACATGAAGATTATCAAGTGCATGCACGAGTTCCAAATCCAATTTTTGATTTGTTTAATGCATAAATTATTAAAATCTTTTTAATGCATGAGGTTTTATTCTGTGCTAGGGTAGTTTAGCTAAGCTTTAGCAATAGTTTCTTTAATGAAATCTTTAGTCTAGATTTACTTTCAAGTTTTAGTTGCATCCAAACCCTAGCTGTGAAAAAAAGAGCATGGCTCTATAAATTGTAATAAAATGATGCAATGAGGGTTGATTTGATCATTAATACAATACTACAATTGGTGCTTCATTCATGGTGTGATTTATCTACTATCTATGTGAAGTTTATGAATGTGTGAATTGCTCATTCTTTTTTTTCAAGGAGCCAATTGATTGTCTAATAATTTTAAGTCTGTGATCTATTAGTTTGGTGTTTTTGGTATTACATTGATGTGTTGTGACAAATTTCTGAGAAGATCATTCTTTGGTGCTTGAAGATTAACTTGTCTCACGTGTGTGCACATCTGGGGTGGCTTCATGATCTGATGAGTTTTGGCTTATCATACGTCTGCATTTGTTTGATTCCATTGATGATTGCATCTGTTTGGCTGAAGATTGTAACATGATCTGATCTCTATTTTGTGGGTTTCTTCATCTTCTTGGTTATTTAATTTGCATGGTGGTGTGATGCTTGCATATGTCCATTAGGTTTATTTTCAGCAATTTCATTCAAATCTCTTGTTACCCTACATATTCTAACCTTCCTTGCAAGTTATTTTTAGTAGATTAATTAAGTTAGCATTGCTTTCATTCCTAAATCTAAAAATCATACCAAAAAAGAGATATCATGGAATGCTAAAGTTTTTTTTCCAGCTTTCCTTTACAAAATGAACCAGCAAAGGCCTCCTTGTTAACAGATTCATATTTGTCTTCCGTTGAGCTATCCAAGAAGTTGAGACCCAGCCAGAAGGAACCTTGAGATTGATTCCATCAGTCTTCTAAGAGGGGAATTTGCTCACGTAAATTCCTAGCCATTGTCTTCATGTAAAAATGACGCTCAACACACTCAACATCTGTATAAGGGCTTTGATTGCCTCTTGTTCCTTAGGCTCTTGTTTGTCCTGTTCTTTTTATTCCTCAGTCTTTTCCTTTTCCTTCTCCTCCATATGAGGACTTACTACTACCAATGTAGACTATTCTTCTTTCTCTTTGTTTGTCTCCTCAGCAAATGTAGTCGTTGGTGTGATTTTTGACTTTTCCTGTTTCTTGGCATTAGCACTTTGTGAGACTAGAAGATCAACTATGACTATATGGGGGCTTATTGGTGTATTATTAACAGTTGAAGTGCTCTCAATCCATGGATAATCTTGTACTTGTATTAATACTGAATTGATGGGTGAGGAAGTCATGACCCCACCCCATGGCTGCCTTTACAAAAAACTTGATTGTCATGGGCAACCTAAGCTGCCATGACAGCCAAGCTATTGTGCGGCAGTATTGACTGTCGTGAGCAGTCATAGTTACCATAATAGCCAAACTATCACCAATAGCCTTGACTGTCATGGGCAGATGCAGCTACCACGACAGCTCCCTTGGGCTGTCGGGGGGGTTGGGGGATGAGATCCCCACCCCCACATAATATATATTTTTCTTTAAAAAAAATCCTTTTACATTTTTTTTTAAATTTCTTTTTAAATAAAGAAAATATGTCAGACAAATTTCTAGAACAGTTCTATAATAATAAAAAAATTTAAACAAAAATTAAATAATAGATTAGAAATCAAACTCTCATACAATTAAACATGCGAAAACATGTAATTTACAAATCATTTTTCTTCAATAGAAATTAGGTTTTTTGACAAAAAAAACTAACATCTATTGATTTCCAATTTTACATGTGATTCCTAAAAACAATCTTTTGCAACATATTGAGAAAAAGATATAAATTTTATTAAGATTTATTCTATGGTTTTCAAAACACCCAAAATGGAGTATCATATCAATCTAACATCAATTCAATCCAAATCTCACAAAAACAAACTTGATTTAAAAATAGAAAACAAATTCCAAATCATTCATATAAAAAACTCATACACGAAGCATACAATCTTTTTAAAAGAAGAATTTAACAAAAAGAAGGTTTCAAACCCTACCTCAAACAACGTCTGAAAACACGAAACCAAGGAAGACCAAATTCAACCTTCAAAATTCAAGCTTTCAAAAAATCATAAAATAATGCCCACCAAAATAAGTTTTCTCAAAAATTCTTCCAATACTTTTAGAGCTCCTCCAAAACCTAATAGACATAATGAAAATAATACCCAAAATCCCTACATAAAGGAAACCTATCCCTCCTAGGGTTTCCAAAACATGCAAACTCAAAAGTAGAACTCAACTCTCTCTCTCTAATTGCATGATAAAATAACTCAATAAATAATGCACTTTTAATATAAAACTCTAACTCAACTTTTAACTTTAATTATAATTTCAATTTCACTTAAACCAAATGTGCAACTTAAATTACATATAATTATTTAATTTTTAAAGAATAAATACTTTAGCGCAAATTAACTATGCAACTAATAAATCAAATATTTAAATAAAACAACTATGCCCTTTAATTTATATTAGGATAAATAATAATTAATTAAACTCTTTAATTCCAAATTTAAATATTTTAATTTAATCATTTACTTAACAAAGGTATTTATTTACCTTTAATAATTAAATATACTCTATATCTAATATTTCCACATACATAAAATATAAATATTCAAATCTCCCACCCAACTTCACACCATCTCTCACCCTTTTCTTCATCCCATCTTCTCCATTTTCATCATGCACTGCGTTGTTACCTGGTCCAATATGTAATTATTGGTGGTGACGCCATGAATCTGGTAAGCACTTTGTTGAGTAGTGGTAACTCTTTGCAGTAGGTATCTTAGCCTTCACACAACCCAAACATTGCAGAGTGGCCAGTTCAAATGGATGGACACTGCAAACTAAAACCTTGCTACCACTACGATACCATCGAAACCTCAAGTAGTAGCCATCAGTGGGGTTGTCATCATATTCAATAAAATCATGGTTGGTGATAGTGTCATCAGGACAACTACAAAGAACAGAGGGTAACATCTCTGCTCTTTTTGTAGTCCTCCTTTTCACCCTCTTCAACACCTTGTTTGCCTCCACGTAACTAGTAACTATCACTTCAAATTGCTTTCTATCCTTTTCCAACTATCTCACACCTACACTTGCACTCAAATAGCATTAATACTCACTCCCATTACCGCTACATGAAATAGATTTTAATGGAAAGTGTTTATGAATCGTAACATCTCACCTTTCACATTTTTTTAGTGATTTCCTCACTTTTCTTTCGCACCCTTCGCAGTCCTTACAAAATCTCAACACAATCGTCTGCAATTGCATAACATCAATGGTTACTTAATAACCAATTCAATTGCTTCCATGACATCTGATGTATATAATGAGAAAACAAGAGAAAATGGGATACCCTAAACTACTTAAGTTTCTTTGTCCAACGAATAGTTACTTCCTCCATCAAGCTTTCGTGAAGAACCATTAATTATTTAAAAAAACCGTTATGACATGCAAAGAAGATTTTGTGATCCTCAAGGACATGCAGTTGTGGGATTAATGAAAATTATATGTTCATGGCTTAATTATATAATTCTTTTTTATTATATTTCTTTTCCTATTTTTCTTTTTCTTCTAGTTATATGTTTTCCTCGTTTTCCTATCAGCTGACACTTTCCCATCAGCTGACACTTTATATTTTTTTCATGTTTTTCTTTTTGTTTCCTCATTTTTCGGTCAACTGACACTTTCCCATCAACTGACACTTTTCCATCAATGGGCTATTCCTATAAAAAGCCTATTGGCTTAAATATATATACATTTAATAATAAAATTATAAGTACACTATTTGAAATAAAGTGCAAGTAAGTAATAAATTATCTCTTTTAATCTCTATGCTATATGAAAAATAAATCAAAAAAATCATATGTTTTAACTAACTAGTTATATTCATCTCAACAACTAATCTTGAATGAGTATGAAAGAAACCAAATATTTTAGTAATACTTTTTTAAGAGACAGTTTAAATAGTAAGTTTTTATATCATGAATAAGATAAAAAAAAATATAAAATTATATTAAAATTAGTTGAATTAAAAATCATGTATGGGTAATTGAATATTTCTCTTTTAATCTCTATGCTATATGAAAAATAAACCAAAAAAGTTATATGTTTTAACTAACTAGTTATATTCATCTCAACAACTAATCTTGAATTAGTATGAAAGAAACTAAATATTTGAGTAACATTTTTTTAAGAGACGGTTTAAATAGTAAGTTTTTATATCATGAATAAGATAAACAAAAAAGTAAAATTATATTAAAATTAGTTGAATTAAAAAGCATGTGTGGGTAATTGAATGTTGGAAGACAAGCCTACAAATGGAATATGTGAATTTGATTCATTAGAGATGAATTCAAGGTAGAGGCACCTTATGGATGGATTTCATCAATAGGATGTACTTAAGAAGGCATGTACTCCTTTTTCTAGGTGGATAGACAAGGAATTAAGGATCTTGATAATTGATGGGGTTCAAAGGAAGAGTGTGTGTTTGCAATGAAAATATCAAAGTTATTGCACTAATTAATATGAAGTTAGGGATATGGCTAATCAACCCTATCCCAAAAATTAATTTATATTAAAATTTTACATCAAGAGTGAGCATTGAAGGAAATATTTTGTAATATTTATTAGGTGTGGATGGATAAGACAATGAAATAATTTTAGGGAGGTTGCATAGGATAGGGTTTGAACTATAGTCGTACCAATTCAAGATTTTATTTATTACTCTTTATGCTAGTTGCAACAAAAGTTGGGGTTGTTGGGGAGGGAGGTTGGAAGTTGTGGGGTGTGTGAAGGGAAATTTGTGGGGGTTTTCTCTATGTTCAAAATGTCATTTTGGTGTGACACCATAATAGATGGAGATGTTTTCTCAAGGAGATTCTGATGGGTGGGTTTTGTATACTTGATATAGAAATCCCACCATTTACATGAAAGGCCATATAACACATCATTATTAAGCATTGTTTTTTCTATGTTAGAAATTTAGACTTGATGAAAATGGCTAAGGTGCCTCTGCATGGAAAAATATTTGGTAGGATGAGCATCACCACCACCTTCCTTTTGTTAAAGATGTCTTCTTTTGAGGCTCATATTTTGGAAGGTGTGGAGGAGGAGTGGAATTTTAGTATGTTATTAAAGTTCTTGGGGGGAATTTGATTTTTCAGTTATTGATTAGTTTGTTGTGAAGGGCGATGGAGTAACCATACTTTTGTAACTATAATTTAAAAATATAAGGGCTAGTATTGTTAATAATTGTGATCTCAAAATGTCATCTAAATAAGATCCATGCTTCTTCTTCTATACAATGCCTAAAAAAAGAATTCCTACATGATTGATTGTATAGATACCAACACACTTGAAATCATCCCCTTCTTATCATAATTGACATGAATTTAACAGGTATTGATCCTTATATTAATTATAATGATCATGATCTTAATTTGAATTTGTTCTCCATGTTTCTTCTTCTATACTCTACATGCAAAATGATTACTAAGTAGTGATTGTATAGATACAAATGTGCACTTGAAATTTCTTTTTTTCTCTTCTTATGAAGGGAAATTATAGAATCTTCTTTGTATTAATTTTATTGGATTAGCAACAATAGTAGGTATAAGTTTTTTTATCGTTCATTAATTGTAAATGTAGAATTTTTTTGAATTAATAGCAATAGCAGGTATAAGTTTTAATACGGTTCATCAATTGTAAATTTAGAATATTTTTAGATTAAAAAAAGTGTGTATATATTTTATTCTTTTAGATTATATTTAGTGATTTATCATCAAAATAAAATAAAAATGATAATTGACAATAGCTCTACATTCACATATTAATAGGCAATGGAATTTAAAATGTTATTTTTTATTGAAGAATCAAATATGTGTTAGGGCCCATTTGGTAGCGGGAATTAGCTTGGAATTGGCATTTGCTATTTTTGATTTCGTTGAATCTTCAGTTTGGGAGTGCAATATGAAAATAGAATAGGAATATGTAAATGCTCATTTTGCCAAAAATGAGCATTTACATCTTCCATCTAAAAAGGTGGAATTGGAATTTGAATGGGGGAAAGCAAATTTTTAAATTTTTCATGTCTACACTTAATTTTTTATTTTTTATTTCTGTGGGGAGTGATTTAATTTATTTTTTATTTGGCCGGGTGGTTTGTAACTTTGTTACTTATTCAAAAAATTTCGAAAAAAACTTAAATTTTTTGCTGAATTTTTTTTCAAATTTTTTTGTCAAATTTTTTTTTTCAATTTTTTTTTAAAAATTGATTTTTTATTTTTTCAATTTTTTCTCGAATTTATTTTCCAAATTTTTTGTCGAATTGTTTTCGAATTTTGGTTGCAGTGATTGTAACTTGGTTGCCTACCACCAACTTTGGCTGCCTAAAACGGTCTGCGATTCCATTTTAAATTCAATTCCATTAATAAAAATAAATTATTAAATTTAAAAACATTAAAACAATTCAAAAATTTTAGAAAAAAAAAATCATACTCAAATTCCAATTCCAGTTTCAAAAATTGGAACCAAATGGTCCAAACATAATCCATAAATGAAAAACCGGATTATCAAATCCATGATTTGACCATTTCCAACATTTGATCAAATCCATCATTTCCTAATTCCCGCTACCAAATAGGCCCTTAGTGATGAAGAAAAATAAGAAATTTGATGAAATGATTACTATAATAGAATATAAAACTGATTATTATTAGAGAAATAAAAGTTTGTATTAGAAGTTTTAAATTCAAATTTATATTTAGCAAAGAACAGTATGATCATGTTGTAACTTTTGAGTCATGCTATTATTTTGTGAATTGTGTTTTTGTCTGAAATTAAAGTATATTGAAAGTAGATTTTGGAATAGAAGTTATAAATTCAAAGTTCTATTTGTGAAATTATGAAGTGTCTATGTTGTCATGTTCCTAAGTCACTTCATGATTTTCTGAATTGTGTTGTTGATTGGAATTGATTGAAAAGTAAGGAGTTTCCACTATATTGTTAACATGTACACATAAGAGAAACAAAAACACATAAATTTATATAAATAATAATTAGAAACATGTAGGATAAGAACAATTAAAAAATATGACAAAGAAAAGATTAGGAATATGAAACTTTTAACTTTTAAGATGGGACTAAAGGATATGAAAAATGGTTGACTAGTTGAGACTTCTTAAAAATCAACATCCACAAATAGTCAAATAGAAATTAGGTTGGTGTTTTTGTATCATATTAATCCTAATTGTATGTAGAATCAAGAATAGTAAAGTAAATGATAGAACAATCATAAGTGTCTCTACCATTATCACTATGTATATTCAAGATAAATATGAGATGTATATTCTAGAGATGAAAAATAAAAATATATACAAAAAAATGACAACTTCTCCATTTTTATAATACTCTTTTGATCACATTGATAATAGTCCCTATTTATTTCTTTATAAGAGCTGCATTTTCCTCTTTGTGAATTTGAATATTTACCTTATAAGAGCCTACTTCATTTGTGCCTATGTCACTTGTACCATGTGGACTAAACATTGTTCTATCCTTTGATATATTTATCTTAATAGAAGATGGGCTAAAAATGATCAAGCCTCAAAAGTCTAATAATTTGGTTTTTGTATTACATATAATAGTTAATAGACTGATGAGATAATGAATATTATTGAAAAGTAATTATTTTCATCGTAGTATTGTATGGTATCTCTATTGTCCACTATCACAATGCTCCTTGTATTATCTAATCATTCCCTTACTTTGACTACACATAACATTACATTTCAAATACTATTTTATGACATTACCTTTATATCTCATTAGTATATATCTTTTCCCTTTCATTTCTAGCCACATGTTTTGGGTCATATTCAAGACTACTATATTTTTACGACAATCATTTTTCTTCACTAAACTCCTACTCCAAGGAACCTCAAGCATACCACTATTCCATCTATTAATCTTTGATTTTCCTAGATCATTGCCTTTGATATTTGAAAATGATACTCTAAACACACTTGGCTATCCTTCATATATTATAAATCGCTATTTTGATAGCCTCGTGTGCATTACATGACTAATTCAACACTCTCTTTTCATTGTCTTTTCAAGTATCTTTCTATGCATTGCTTGGATGATAATTATATACCTTTACTTGGCTATTTGTTTACTATAGAATAAATGACCTATTTTCATATCTATGCTTTGATTGGATCATGTAACAATGAACGTCACTCTTCTTTACTATTGATCATTGTTATTTGGTGCATTGTATCATTTTCCTTCTATAGAAAGTCACCATTTTGCCTGTTCTCTTCTTAGCAATGGTTTTTGTTGTCTTTTCACAGATCTTGGCAAATGCAAACATTGTGACTTCTTCCCGATGTTATCTTGGCAAATGCAAACATTGTGACTTCTTCCCGATGTTATGATCTTTTGATATTCATCTTCATTCTCTTTTCCCACTAATAGATTTGACCCCAAATTTCAACCAAATTTTTTGACCAACTAGCAAAATGGTTTTGCTTGGTCAGATTGTAGAAGGAAAACTTTGATTTTTTTTAATCCATGTTCGTGTTCATTGAAATTATGACTATTCTCGTGTTAGTGGAAAGTTTGACAAACACAAGCATAAGTTTTTTAAAAAAGAACATCACTTTTTCATTATTCTCATGGCGAGAGCAGAGCAGAGTCAGTATCCCATTCTCGCCAAGCCCCCTTTGCATCTTCATTGTGCCTCTGTGGATTAGTGCAAAATTCTTGAAGGTCTTTCTTTATTTTTCCACTACATTTGGAGAGGTACATGGATTTTCTAAAAAATTTCACTCTGAATCTTCTTTGTTTATTCAAAAAATTTCTCAGCTATGGTAGTTTAAGGAATTCATTAAAGAATAAATTATTTATGTTTTTTTAGTTGATAACAAAAATAGGGATCTTAGCTAGGTTTGACCCATTTTGCAAAAATAAACTACAAATGAAATCTTACCCTATTTTTGACATAAAAGGGGCATCTCGCTCCTCCACATTAAAATGACATTTTCAATAGGGGTCCATGATTATTTTTTGAATCCTCATCAAATCGCACATTTTGATGTTCCTCTAAAATGCATCGTGCTCAAAGTAATTGACCATTATTGTTGGTGTGATGAAGCCCAACTCCATAACGGTTTCCTTATTCTATAAAAGCAACATCTCCTTACATGTAACAACAACATCTTCTTACATGTAATGACTACTTTAATAACTATTTATTCTTGGAATGCATTTGTTTTATTCCTAGGATTTTCTATATATTTGTTGTTGTGGGTAAATGTATCAATGTGTATAGAGATAATAAAAATTAGAGATTCTCTATTGATAGTGGACGTAGCCTTTTTAAGGTGAACCACTGTAAATATCCGACTATCATGTTTTATGTTTTGTTTGTGTTTCTCTTTTAGTTTTATTAGCTTTCTTGGTAATTTGGCAAACTTATCTTAATTTTTTATTACATACCAACTGATATTTGTATTGTCCCTGCTCAAAAGAAATATCACCAAGAAATTTAGCTTCGAGGATAGGGACGCTATGGTCTAGAATATTAACTACTACCAATATATAAATCGATAACTAAAAATTTAAATTCATAGAAGATTCAAATATGGTAAGAAAATGAAACATTTGTGTTTTATTTAAATGTAGAGAATCTATAGAATACATCAAATTATGGAAATATATCAGGATTTTGATATATTTTGAATTACACAATGCATAATATTAGGGAACCTATTTGATAACACTACACACGATATATATATTATTGATTGTTGATAACAATACACAACAGGTGATAATTATTATCAACACAAATATCAGTTGGTATGTAATCGACAATTAAGATTAATGGTTGTGTTATGTGTATATATACTATATATATACATATACATATACATATACATATACATATACATATACATATACATATACATATATACATATATACATATACATATATATATATACATATACATATATACATATACATATATATATACATAGATATATACATATATATATATATAGATATGTATATACATA